>CM053581.1:82140981-82159140 GCA_028627135.1 Pseudochirops cupreus
TTATGTGCATGTGTGAGCATCTGTGTGTGTATGTGTATGTGTGATTGTGTGTTTTCCTTGTTTACCTTTTTATGTCTTTCTTGGGTCTTGTAAGTGGAGATCAAATTTTCCATTGAGCTCTGGTTTTCTCATAAGGAAAGTCTGGACATCCTTTATTTCATTAAATGACCATCTCCTTGCCTGAAAGTTTATGCTCAGTCTTGCCAGGTAGTTGATCCTTAGTTGCAGTCCTAGCTCTTTTGCTTTACAAAATATCAAATTCCAATCCCTCCAGTTTTTTAATGTAGCAGCTCCTAAGTCTTGTGCAATCCTGACTGTAGTTCCACAATATTTGAATTGTTTCTTTTTGGCTGCATTCAGTATTTTCTCCTTGACCTTGTAGCTCTGGAATTTAGCTACTATATTTCTTGGAATTTTCGATTTGGTATCTCTTTCAGGAGGAATCTGATGAATTCTTTCAATAACTATTTTCCCTTCTGATTATTGGACCTCAGGACAGTTTTCTCTGACAGTCTCTTGGAAGGCTACTTTTTTTCATCATGGTTTTCTGGTAGGCTAATAATTCTTATGTTATCTCTCCTGGTTCTGTATTTGAGGTCAGTTATTTTTTCAGTGAGTTATTTTGCATTTTCTTCTAATTTTTTAATCTTTATGTTTTGTTTGACTAACTCTTGCTGCATCATAGAGTCCTTAGGTTCAATTTGACTGATTCTAATTTTTAGTGAATTTGTTTCCTATATTAGTTTTTGAAGCTCCTTTTCCATATGTTCACTTTTCATTTTTAGGGAAGTATTTTCTCCAGTTAGGTTTTCAATCTCCTTTCCTGGTTCTCCAATTTTACTTTTTAAAGATTTGTTTTCTTCAGTGAGATTTATTTCCAATTTGGTCACTGTAGATTTAAATTTATCTCCTATGTCTCTAATTTCATTTTTAAAATCCCTCTTGAGGTCCTCCAAGAATGCTTTTTGGACTTGAGGCCAATACACATTTCCTTTTGTGGTCTCCAGTGTGAGTACAGTGTCTGTGTTGCCTTTTGAATTTGGTTGTTCTTGCTCAGTATAAAAAGATTTGATGGTCCTAGCCCTCACAGTGTCCTTCTTCCCCATTGTGGTTGCCTATGTCCTGGATTTTTAGAGTAGATATCTGCTCCTGGGGTGCAGAAGTATTGAACTTCTCAGGCTGGAAAGTAGGGGTTTGGTTGTTCACTTTGTGAGCTGCAGTGACTGAGTGACTACACTGAAGCCAAGGCCAGGATTCTGTGTTTCGCCTGAGTTACCTTGAGGCTTACTGAGTAACCTATGGGGGCGGGGTGGTCTGTCTTTTTCTGGTCTCCACCTCTGTGTCTCTGGGCTACCTTTCCTGCAGGCTCAGTAACAGGAGGCCAGCAGCAGGGCAGGGCTGCAGTGTGCTGATTGGTTTGGTGGTGCGTAAGCATACCAGAGCTTTTGTTGTTAGTGTTTTCTGGTCCCACTCTCCTGGGCTTAGACTCCAGTACTGTCTCACTTCCCCCTTCCTCAGTGACACCCAAGCCTGATGCTGTTTCCACTCATTCAGGATTTTACTCTGGGTGGGGCATTTAACTCTGGACTTTTCTGGGTCAGGAGGGGAGATCAGGGCAATTAAGTTTTGTTCCTCCATCTTGACTTCTGGAAGTTCAAGTATGTAATTTTTAAACATTCAGGCTGTGGGCTGGTAGCGCAAGGAGAAGCTTCTGATCCTGCTGTGGGCCCTGTGTTTTCTCTTACGCAGCTCAGATGATCCTCTGACCTGTTGTGAGATGGCTGCAAATTGCCCTTGGAGTGAGTGAGTTTCCTGGCTGGCTGGGGCTTCTTCTCAATCTGTCCTACGCTGCTCTCAGATCTGTGCTGGTGCAGCTCATGTGTGCTCTGCATTCTCCCTGCCCAAACCTGAGCAGGCACTTTCCTGGGCACGGAATCTCCCACTATCTATCTCCCAATGGGTTCTGTCACTCTTAAATCCGTTCAAATGCATTTTTTAGCTTTTAGTGACAGAATTCTTTGAGGAGCTTGGAAAAGCTATTGCTTCCTTTCCACCATATTAGCTCTGCCCCCCTCCAGTCATCCTGACTTTATTCTTGTCACTGGGCTTTAATAACTCTGGAGTAGAGAGTGAGGCTGATGACTCTGTGCAACTCTGTTTCACTTAAATCCAATTTGTGTTAGCATCAAGAATCACACCATGATCTCATTTCCCCACTCCCCGATCCCCCTAGAAAAGGAGAAGGAAGGATAATAAGCTCATTTTCTGTCATCAGGTGTCTAAGCAAAGGCCAGATAGCCATTTGTCTGGAAATTTTCTTATTTAGGAGATATTTATAGAAATATGGAATTGTACTAGATGACAAATGAAATCCCTTACAACCCTGAGACTCTGTGAAAATATATATTTTTTTTACATTAATAGCATTAATCTTTTGAGTCATCTTGACCTATTGGCCTAGATTTGCTCCAAATGCTTGTCTAGTGAGTCATTTCACATTTTGTATCTGTGTAGTCTTTCACCCCTTACATAAAAACACATTTTTTGGCCTACAGTGTTTTATTCAATTTTAATCACTAGGAAGACGAGAGACAAAACAAAGGAAACTGATAGTTTGGAATTCATTGTCACCTATGAGGAAGAACAAAAATGATGATATGGAAACACCAGAAATACTGAGGAAAACATATTTTGTAATTCTAGAGTGTGTAATATCTAAGAATGGCCAAAATGGGTTTAGTATTACTAAGATTTTAGAAAAGAAGATGTCAAAAATCAGAGACAAAATGAGCAGGATTATTTTTCTATGGTATCTAGAAAGGGACTGACATTTAGACAGATTGGAGATGCAGTATCACTTCCATGACACAATATCTTAATAGTTTAGGACTTTTTAAATAGACTCAAATATACAATTCTGAGTGTGGCTGTGACACATACATACACATACACACACAAGAAGGAAGAGATCTTAAAAGATTGGGACTATAGGGAGTCCCAGTGCTTTGGGGTGCAGAGGTATTGAGCTTCTCAGGCTGGAAAGGAGATATCAAGTAGAAGTAAATGTAAAATCCTCCATCAGAATTCTAAGAATCATTTTGCAAATGTTCAGGCTTATGAAGGTGTGTCTGGGTATCAGTTCAAGGGAAACATTTACTTAGTATTTTTTTTTTGAGGGGGGAAGGCAGGGCAATTGAGGTTAAGTGACTTGCCCAAGGTAACATGGCTAGTACATGTTAAGTGTCTGAGCCCAGATTTGAATTCAGGTCCTTCTGACTCCAGGGCCAGTGTACCACTTAGCCACCCCATACTTAGTATTTTAATTAAAAGCTTGATATCAATTAGCAGTATCTCATTATATGCCCTAAAAAGTTAATTTGATTTTAGCCTATGTAATAATAGCTTATTTTTAATAAAACTTGGCTATTTTACAAAGTAATGAATTCCCAAACATAAAAACTGTCAAAATGACAAATATCATAGATTTCTCTGATAGATGTTATCAAACATTTATTTTCCTTGGGAAGAAGGTTGCACTAGGTAATAAGAGATCCCTTGCAGAGTTAAAGGGATCAAATGAGATAACATGCAAAGTGTTTTGAAAACTCTAATGCATTATAGAAATGATACTTATTATTAATAATGTTAATCTTAAAATATAGGTTCATTTCTCTCATTTTTCAGTATTTCAATTTTCTTTCTATACTCAAAGATACTTGAAATTACAGGAAAATGAGTGTTTTCTGAAAAATTATTGAGTACTATAACAATTCTCTCAGACAAATGTTTTTGTCTGTTATTGAAGAAGAGGATCTCTGATCCTTGATTTATGTAACTGGAAGTTCCATTTCTCAATGTGCAAGATGGCACCTTGTATAAAAATTACAATCTTAAAATTTACCCTGGTCACTGAGAACTTAAATTAATTATTCAAGTTCATAAATATAGAATGTCTTAGAGTTAGCACATGAAGCCAAGTCTTCTTTATTCAAAGTTCAGCAATCCATCCTCTGCACTAGCAGTGTCAAAATCCCCATCCATGGTCTGCAGCCTGAATCAAATTAAACTATATTTAGGTACTGTATGACAAAATAAATTAAAAATGGAACATAAAAGATGTTAGTTTGTCTTTTTCTAAGTTAATTCAGACTACTGCTATCAGTTTCTATTTGAATTTGTCACCACTATTGTCACTACCCTGATTCTCCCAGTCTTTGCTAAATATGAAATAACAAGAAGACAGAATGCCTTGTTTACCACTTTCTATTCCTTCCTATCAACTAAGGAGCCATTGGTTGGCTCTCTATTGAATCCACAAATATAAAATCCTCTCTTTGGTATTTAAAATCTTTCATTACCAAGCCCTCTATCGCCTTTCTAGTCTCCTTAAATTTTATTTCTTGCTGTGGACACTGTAAGTCCATAACACTGGAATCTTGGTCCACAAACAAAACACCCCATCTCTCTGTTCAAGGAATTTTCTCTGACTTTGTCTAATGCCTGGAATGCTCTCCCTCCTCAACTTTGCCTACAAACATCTTTTTCTTCCTTAAGGTCACAGTTAAAATTAATTTTATTTTCAGAAAGATGTTCTCAAACACCCTTAATTCTAATGCCTTCCCTCTATTAAATATTTTCTATTTACTTTGCATATAGATTGCTTCATACTTTTGTTTACATGTGGTCTCCCACATTGGTTTGTAAGTTCCTTTATGGCAGGGACTATCTTTTGCCTCTTTTTGTCTCTAGTGATTAGCATAATGCCTGTCCTATAGTGAGAAGTTTGTTAACTGATAAGACTGCCATCAACTAATAGGAGAATGCTAATATGACTAAGTAGATTGTTGATGATGCTCTTTAGAGCTACAATAAAAACTTTAATGAAGAATGTCAATACATGCTAAAACTTAGTGTTGTAAAATCAGATCTTTTTATTTTTGTTTCTCAAGATTCAGTTTAGTGCATTGTAAAATATGAGTTTTTTTTTAAAACATCATAATGATAATATCATAAGATATTCCTTTGAATATCTCCTTTATGTTTGAGATACATTCAAATGGGAGTAAGTTAATTCTTGGAATGCTATTCATCAGTTTTCTGATTATACCTTTCTTAAGAATATCAGCACATTGCCAAAATGTACACATAGAAACCACTGAGAAACACTAATCAGCGTCATCTAAATAAACCTAGAAAAGTATGTTTTAAAGGAAAAAAAAGAATAACATTTAGCAAATTGTAAAGAAAGACTATGATGGAGCTTCCCTGATGGAAGCTTTGGTTTTGAAAACAAGATATTTAATATCATTTCTACAAAAATTTAAATAAAATCATAATATAACAACACTTGCCTACCTCTCCATGAATGACAAGGCTGGTTTTTCATACAGAAAACTCCCTTCTAGATTGAATTACTGGCTAAAAGTTTGATTTTGTGCAAGTGTATGAATGTTTAAACATATGCCAAAGTAAATATTGAGAAAAACAATGACTTCTTAAAATATGTCATTAATCCATACAAGTCATGTCTAACATTGTCAAATATATCTCCTTAAAAATTTAAGAATATGATGTGGGGGTGGGTCAGAGACAAGATGGCGGAGAAAAGCAGAGAATCATCTAAGCTCTCTCCAAAACACCTCTAAACCATTTTAAATAATGCATCATTTTTTTTGAAGTTACAAAACACACAAAAGGATAGGGTGAAACAATTTTCCACTTTAAGACAATGTAGAAGGTCATCAGGAAAGGTCCGTTGCAAAAATGTGAGAGTAGAGAACAGTCATAGCTCAGGCTGTGTCCTAGCAGAGCAGCAAGCAGCAGTAGACTATAGGGGGTGTCTGAATCTATAGGTCCTTTTCCTTTGGGGGCAAACTATATTTTAAAGACAAAAAAGAGAAGAAAATAAAATTATTTTAATTTATCAATGCATCCAAAAAGTCTGAAAATACATACAATATTCCAGGTTTGTGGACCTCTCACCTTTGCAGAGGGCTAGGATGGGAGTGTCTTCTCATTGCTTTCAAGTCATGCTTGTTCTTTGTGCTTTTGCAATGTTTACTTTTGATTTTGTGTGTTTTTGTTCTTTCCATTTACATCCAAGTTATTTTGTGTAACATTTTCTTGTCTCTGCTTACTTTACTTTGTAACATTCACGCATAGCTTTTCTGTATTCCTCACATTCATTATTTTTTACAGCACAGTAATATTCTGTTACATTCATGTACTACAATTTGTTTATCCATTCTCCAGTTTATATGCAGCTACTTTGTTTCTAAATTTTATCAAGAAGTGCTGCTATAAATATTTTGGTGCATATGGAGACTTTCTTCTTAAGAATAACCTTTTGAATTATGAACCCAGTAATAGAATCTCTGCATCCAAGTGTTTTCACATTTTAATCACTTTGCATAATTCCAGATTGTTTTGAAAAAATGATTATATTGATGCAAAACATCAATTATGCATTAGTGTGCCTATCTTCATATCACTTCTTTATTGTTGTCTACTCCCATCTTTTGTCATCATTGCCAATTTGCAGGGCATAAGGTCAAATTTTAGAGTTATTTTGATTTGCATAACCCTCCTCCATGCAATTGCAATGTCTGAATTCTCTTCCTCATTGTTCAAATGACAGTGAAAGGTAGGGTTTCCTCATCTTACTAGTCTACCTACTCTCTAAATTGGTAAATCAATATTTGTTCATAACCTGCTCTGTGTGAGACACTGTGCTAAGATGCTATGTGTTGGAGATGCAAAGACAAGCAAAAACATAAACAAAGTAACAAAAGACAAACAGTTCATGCTCACAAGGAGCTCACAGTCAAACATTCAAACAATTACTATGTACAAACAAGATACATACAGGATAAGTTGAGTGAAACTGTAGAACTTTGTCATGAGGTTGTTAATAGCTTACAATTCCTCTTTGAGAACTGTTTGTTCATATCCTTTGACCACATCAATTCTGCAATGGATGCTTGGCTATTAAAGCACTTCACAACATGGCCCCTTCCTACTTTTCTACGTTTCTTGCATGTTACTCCCCTCCAAGTATGCTGTGATCCACTCTCATTGGCCTCTTTGATGTTCCTCATACAAGACACTCCATCTCCTGTCTCTGAACATTTTTTTTTAAGTTCACTTTAAATTCAGTTCAATAAACATTGATTAAGGAATACTACTGTGCTATTAGAAATGATGAGCTCAACAATTTTTGAAAAACATGGAAAGACTTGAACAAAATAATGAAGAGTGAAATGAATAGAACATTGCATTTAGTAATGATTGAAGAAAAACTTAAGAAAAACATTATCTTTCTCTATGTAAAGAACTGATAAATAGGAATATGCTAATTTTTACAGACATATTTCTCTTTCTCTATCATCTATCTATCTATCTGTCTATCTACCTGTCTATCTATCTATCTATCCATCTATCTATATTTGTGTCTAATGGTAGCCATTTCTAGGGGGTGGAAAGGAAGAAAAAAGGAAAAATGTACATGATAATCTTATTGTATATTTGAAATGGATAGCAAGTTGTACATAGTAGAACTGCAGTTTCATAATAGTTAACTATTTTAGTTTCAACATATATTATTTTATTGTACTGTTATGAATTTTTTTGTTTTATTCCCTAAATTAAAAATTGAATGAAATTTTTAAAAATAGTGATTAAATGCCTACTGTGTGTCAGACACTGTGCTAAACTCTGGGCATTCTAATAAGAAAAAAAGAAACATACTGTCCCTACCTTCTAGGGGATTATGCTCTATTGGGGGAAGACAAGGTACAAGAGGGAACCAGAAAACGTGAAAGGAAGGACACCAGGGGGAACTAGTTTTGGGAGTATCTAGTTCCATGGAATTCACACCAAGCAGAGATGCAGATGCAAACTGGAGTGAGTTACAAAATCAGACTTTGAGTGGAGTTTAGTGTTCCATTCTCCAGTCCTCCAAAAAGAAGGTAGAGGAGGATGAATTGGAATGATGTTGAATATATGCAAGGTCAAGTTAAGCAACATACTGAGATTTCTGATATTCAATTAATCCTGGGACTGTCATCTTATTCTGTGCAGGTCAGACTAAGATTTTCTTTGTCTGTTCCCAATACCTGGAATATTTTCCTTCCTAATCTCTTCCATCTAGACTCCTTGGTCTTTTCAAATCTTAGTTGAATTTTTACCTTCTGCAAAAAGCTTTTCTTAGTCTTAATATCTTCCTTCTGCAATTTCACTCAATTTATCCTGTATGTATCTTGTTTGTACATAGTTGTTTGAATGCTGGACTATGAGCTCCTTGTGGGCATGAATTTTTGTTTTGTTTTTGTTACTTTGTTTTTGTTTTTCTTTTCTTTGTATCTCCACCACTTAGCATCTTAGCACAGTGCCTTACACAGAGCAAGTGATGAACAAATATTGTTTGACTGACCAATTTAGATAATAGGTAGCAAGAAGAGGACACCCAAACTTTCACTGGCACTTGAACAACGGGGAAGAGCATTCAGACATTGCAATTGCATGGAGTGGGGCTATGCCTCTGGTTTCCTAATGTCTTTCACACAATGGATACACCACTGATATTTTGTCAGACAAAGCCTTCTGGACCCCTACTAACATCATAGCTCATTTCCTGCAACTGTTCATAACCTTTCCTCCTCTCCTCTTGCCTCCAACAAGGCACATCATCCTTCAGATTTACAGAAGATGTGTGACCTTCTGCTTTGTGAGAAACCACAAGGTTCATCCTTTAGCTGTACTTTCAAGCCTATTGTGCTATTCCACCTATAGGCACCCTCTTTTGATCATGTGTCTTCAATCTATTTTTTAATTTTTTTTCATATGCCTACAAATATGTTCTTGTTTCTTCAACCTTAAAAATAATTCCCTATCATAGGCTCCCAAAGTGGGTGATACCACCCATGGCATGCTGGAAGGATCCATGGTAGTGGTAGTAAACTCAGTTGTAGTTGGGAGGTATTGAATAAAAATAAAGGATCAGTGGAAGCATAAGGAAAGAAAATAGGATAAGAAAAAAATTTTAAAACCATTCCTATGTGTTTCATCTATTGTGTAAGAGAGTCAAAGTCATAGTGATTACATTATTTTCCAAATAAACACTCAAAATGGAAGTTTTATTGATCAGTGGTCAAGTATGGCAACAGGTCTTAACAAGGAAGTGCTGACAGGCAAGCACGTCTCCCATTGTTGGGAAGTCTAGCATGCATCAGTAGGAATATGTGTGTGTAATGACTTGATTGCAATATTATACTATACAGTTATAAGACACAATATCAGATTATCATAATTTCAGTGAAAGAAAAAACCTACAAATTTAGACTAAATTATTACATTTAATAGGTGTCATTTCAAAAAAAATATTTTGTATTTTTTTGAAATGATGCAAATTAAAAAAAAACTGTTAAAGCATTAAAGAAATTAGATTTCCAGGGTGTGCTTAGTAATTTTTTTAAGTAGGCAGTAGACCAAATAAGTTTGAGAACCTCTGTCCTAGACTTATCTTGTACAACTACTCTGATACGTTATATCTGCACCTTAACTAAATTTCTTGGGGAAAAAAAAAGTTATCTAGACCTGATGCCCTTAATTCTCACTCTTCTGTCTCTTCAACCTCTTATGATCTGTTATTTCTCCATACCACTCTACCAAAGTTGTTATCTCAGGAATAAGCAGAGATGACCAACTTTAATCCAATGGCCATATTCAGTCATTTTTCTCTTCTCATTCAATATAGTTCCTCCTGTCTCCTTTTTCTTACTGGAAGCAATCTCTTATATTGACACTAAAGGCAACACACTCTTGATTCTTCCTCATTTATTCATCCCTCTGACTCCTTTAATGCTCCCTTATCCTCTGAGATAACTTTATATATCTATATCTATATCTATATATCTATATATCTATATATCTATATCTATATATTCTCCAAAGGCCTTCTTCTCTTTATATTCCTATTAATTAATTGCATTCACTCTCTAAGTTTTGCCTACCACGTCTATGAAGATGATTTCTGAATATTTGTTTCACTAGATGTTTTCCATCTGAAAATGTGTGCTTCTTGTTTACCAATGTGCAAATGAACTTTTGAATTCAAACTGTCTAAAACACCGAAGCTGACTATTTTAAACTCCCAAGTGCTTTGTATATTTAGCTAGATGTTACAGGGATCCAGAGTTACTTTTATGGCTCCTAAGAGACTAATAATTCCAGAATATAATATGGATAAAATTACTGCAACATTTAAGAAATGCTTTGTTTAGTATTCAGACTGATACAAATTCTCTAGGTTTCACTATTCCTTATTTAATATTGATTTAATTTTCTTGGTAATATATTTGATTTGAAGGCCTTTGCATTTCATTTATCAGATGATGATTTTGATACAACTATAAAGCATTTCATTTGATGGGTGAAATCTCTGATAAACAGTATTTTTATAGGAGAGAAAAATTTTAAATTAAAGTAACTTTTTATTTCTTATTTAGAGGCAAGGAAAATCAATTTTATTGGAACCCGAAAATTTGGCTTTGCTCTCCAAGGTATTTCATTTCTGCATTATGGGAAAGGCTTAAAAAAAAAGTCAGCTATTTTAGTTTCAACATATATTATTTTTATTAACTTTTATTGAATCAAACAGTCATACATGATTCAGAGATTTCAGGAAAATTGAATATGCCAAATGTTTTCCCAAATTTCAACCTAGACAAATTGATTACTCTAGCTGAGAATAGTATTTCATTCTGACTACATCTTTAAATAAATGTGGACTGTACCTTTGATTACAAAGAACTTAAAAGTTATCCATTAACCTAAGAGGCACTGGATGTTGTCAACATGTCTTTTAAATACTGTTACACGCATTATTTCTGGCTCCTAAAGTATCCATTCTGAAGAATAAGAAAAGCTTCACACACATTGCATAACCATAATAAAGGGATTGAATATAATAGGTAACAGAGACTTTCTTAGAGTGCAAATTGTAAATTGTATAAAAAACAAGTTAATGTTTGCTAAATAGTGAAATGGCCATTTTCCTTTAAACTCAATAGAAATGAAATAATCACTAAAGACCAAACCAGATTAGCTTAATCTCATTCTTAAGCTTGGAATCCCACATTAAATCAAGGAATGCCTCTAAACAGGAAAGATGGGAAAGAAGTATAAGGTAGAAAAATGAATATTTTTAGCATGTTTTATTGTATCTCATCAGGATATGAGTCAAAATATAGCCTTGAAAGTAGTTTCCTGGGATCACTACCCCAGCAAATATTCTGATTCTTTTGAAAAAAGTTGATTTGTTCTGACCTGTATTTACATATCCTCTCTTCTTCCTGCCTTTCAATGTTATTTGATGACTTCTAATTCCATTTCTTGCATCATGAATATATTCATAGTTGTTATAGAGAAATATTTCAGAAAAATAACAAAAAGAAGAGGCATTCCCAGGGATCTTTTTATTTTTTTACAAATCAGTCTAAAAATCAATCATAGACTTGCTGAATATATCATATAGCATTACCCTATTGGTTCAGTGAATTTCTAAGTTTGTAGGGCTTTTGGCAAGTGAATTGGGAGTTTATACAAAATTCAGAGATTTTCCTACTCTAAGAAGAAGAATGAAACTTTGTCCTTCACCAATATGATTTGTTTTGAAATAATATGAAATATATTGTATTCCTATGCCACTCTTCATCAGTGAAGCTCAACCCATATCTATAAATGTTGAATCTCATAGTATAAAGGTGAGGTAAACTTCAAGAAGACTTTATATTATCTTCATGTTTGCCAGTGTAGACAGTAAATGTGCAGCAAGATTATGTAGAGAAAAAAAAATCATAGGACTCATGTTTTCTTCTCCTGAGGCATATTGGGAATGCAAAGCAATATTTGGAAGTCATTGGACTGATATGGCTTCTGAGAGTTTTGAGTTTCAGAGAGAGAAAGAAGAAAGGAAGAGAGAAGGAAAAAGACATGGAATAAGGTAGTGAGATTACCTGTGGGTACTCATGTTTTGTTATTAATTTATGCTCTTTTAATTCATTCCCCTACCCTGGAAAAAGTAAGCAACCCCTGATTTCAAACTACACTAATTGTCCTTCTTAATCTGAGGCTAATTCAACAGTCACCAATTTGTCTGTTGTTATTTTAAAAGAATTGTAATTCAGTTATAAATGCTGTAGTCAAAGTCACCAGTTTTTTTTTTTAAGCAAGAGTTTATCTGTTTTGTTGTTGTTGTTTTTTTTTTTGTATTATGCATTAATGACATGGGCAGACATAGTCAGAAAGTAAGGAATACTCACTTCCGTTGATTGATAATAATTATAGGAATAGCTACCCTTGTTATATGGTTTAAATATGCCTAATCAAAATTTTCAGTCAAAGGACTTGGAATTGAGTTCCAGCCCTGCCTCTTACTAGTTATGTGACTTTGGGCAGGTAACTTCATTTCTCTGTACCTCAGTTATTTCATCTGTAATCAGAAGAAATTGGACAGCATGATCAATTAATCCCAATTGCCTTCTAAAAGTATAATCTTAGCCCATGATCTCTGTTAATCTTTTCCCCCCTGTATCTTTCTTAGAATTTATGATTTATCCATTTTATTATTATTTTATTTTTAAATGTTGAGGTCCAAATTCTCTTCTTCCCTACCAAGTTCCCCACCATTGAGAAGGCAAGCAAAATTGTATTAGTTATATATGGAAAATCATGCAAAACAGATTTTCACATTAGCCATGATGCAAAAAAGCAAAAATAAAGCAAGAAAATAATACTTGCATCTTCATTCATATTTCATCATTTCTTTCTCTTGAGGTAGATAGCATTTTTTTTTATCATGAACCATGACAAAAACCATTTGTAATTGTCTTAGATCATCTTATTGATAAGAATAGCTAAATTTTTCACTGTTAATCATTATATTGCAGTAACTGAACACAGTCAGCTAGGTGACAGACTAGATAGAACACTGTTCTGGGTAAGGAAGACATCTTCCTGAGTTCAAATCTGTCCTTAGGCACTTAATAGCTTTGTGACCTTGGCCAAATTACTTAACCCTCTCTGCCTCAATTTCTCATCTGTAAGATGAGCTAGAAATGGAAATGGCAAACTACTCCTGTATCTTTGTCAAGAAAACCCCAAATGCGGTCACAGAATCAGACATGAGTGACATGACTGGGTACAAAGACAAAAAAAAAATTACTGAACATAAAGATCTCCTGCTTCTCACTTCACATCAATTCATATAGATCTTGCTATTTTTTTAATGTAAAGCCACCCCTTCCTGATTTCTTATATTACAATCCATAATGATCATGCTACTACTTATTCAGCTATTTCCCAATTAATAAATATTCTCTCAATTTACAATTCTTTGATGCCACAAAAAGAAGTACTATGAATATTTTTGTATACATAAGTCTTTTTTTCCTTTTTCTCCGTTTTTCAGATATGAATCTAATAGTGATCAATACTAGGTCAAAGAGTATGCATAGTTTTATATCACTTTGGTCATAGATCTAAGGTGTTTCGAGACTGGTTAAACCAGTTCACAACACCACAAGCAGTTTAGTAGTACATATAATCTGTGAGTAATCTGAGCTGCCTGAATGACGACACAGTCAGTTGGGTAATTTAGCTCAAACTCTCCCTCACCTCATAGTCTCCAAAGGGAGGTAAATTTTGATGGACAGAAATAGTTTCTCAGTTAATTTGGAGTTTACTGGCCCTTCCTTCCTTCTTTCCTTCCTTCCTTCCTTGCTTCCTTCCTTCCTTCCTTTGTTCCTTTTTTCTTCCTTCCTTTCCCATTTCATTCCAAAGCACTTAGATTGGATCACAACAGGTCCCTGCCTAAACTCCACTTAATGGCTGTATTTTGGGCACTATAGGCCCAGAGTGAATATCAGTGGTAACTATTTCTCTTTTGAGTAGCTACCCTTTAGGGTCTTCCCCTCCCAGTTTGATTTTTTTTCCTCTTTTTTTCTCATTATAGGTGCCATCCTTTGACTCACTTCTTAAAGAGGTCTATTCACTGAATGGATGTTATCTCACTCAAAATGAGAACCTAAAAAGGCCTTAGCCTGAAAGGGTCAGGGTCTCCTATTAATTCCTGGGCCATTTCCAGTCTTCTGATGAATATGGGGTCACTGGATCCAGATGACCCTGGAGGAGAAAATGAGGCTAGTGACCTTGCACAGTCCTTCCTCACTCAAATCAAAGTCAACTGCAAGTCAAGTCATCATTTTACTGATGTCATGGTCTTCTTGGAAAGTGAAGGACCAGCACAACTCATCGCCCTCCCCCCCAAATCCATCTAGTATTTATTATTTCTCATAGATGTAAGGTGGTATCTCAAAGTTGTTTTAATTTACCTTTCTCTAATCAGTAGCAATTTAGAGCACTTTTTAAAAATATGACTATAGATAGCTTTGATTTCATCTTCTGAAAATTGTCTGTTGATGTTCTTTGACATTTCTTAATTTAGGAATGGCTATTATTTTTATGAATTTGACTCATTTCCCTATATATTTGAGAAATTGGGCCTTTATTAGAGAAGTTTGCTAGAGCACTGTTATATTCACTATCTATGGCACCTTTTAGCAAAATGCAGTTTCACTGATTATCTCTTTTTAATTAGATCTATTTTTATATCATTTTATCATTTATAATCATTTTATATCATGATTGCTATCCTTAACTTTTGACTTCATTTAAACCATAATAGATTCTGCTCTAGCCCTTTAATTCTGTATGTGTCTTTCTATTTCAAGTGTGTCTCTTATAAACAATACATTTTATTGTTGGATTCTGGTTTCTAATCCATCCAGATATCCATTTTTAGTTTATGGTTGAGCTCATCCAATTCCCATTCACAGTAATGGTTACTAAATGTGTATTTTCCACTATCCTATTTACTTCTATTATACCTGTCTCTCCTCAAAATCTGTTTTGCTTCCAATCACTTCATCCTATAATCTGATCTCCCTTTCATCGTTTCAACCCATCATTATCCCTTCCTTTGCTATTTCCTTATTGATTAAAATAGATATCTGTATCCAACTGAGTGTGTGTATATAATCACACACATATGTGTGTATTATATATATATGCATATGTGTATATAACAATATCTATGCATATGTATAGATTTATATATATATATGTGTATATATATGTATATGGATGTATGCATACATGTATGGTATGTATTCTTCCCTCTTTGAAGCAATTCTGATAAAAGTAGGGTTTAAGCATTGCCCTCTACCACTCCCCCCATATTAGCCTCCACTGTAAAGGCTCCTGTTTGTGTGACTCTTTTATGTGGGAACATTTGGCCATTTTACCTCTCCACTTCTCTTTCTCTCCTTTCATTCTTCTTTCTCACACTTTCACTTTTTGAGATCATCCCAATGTAATCAACTCACATCACTGGCTTCTGTCTTTATAGATTCTTTCAAACTATTAAAATAATGATAAAAGTTCTGACAAGTTGCATGTATCATCATCCCATTTCTTATTATTTATTTTTCAATCATATCCTACTGTTCATGACCCTATTTGGAGTATTGGTAAAGATACAGGAATGGTTTGCCATTTCTTAATTCAGTTTATTTTACAGATGAGGAAACTGAGGCAAAGAGAATAAAGTGACTTGCCCCGGATCACACAGTAAGTAATATTCTGAGGCTAGATTTGAACTCAGGTCTTCCTGACTTCATGCTCATTACTCTATCAACTGCACCACCTAGCTCCCCCCATCATCTTCCCATATGGTTTAACTTTATTGAATATCTTATAATCATTCTTTTTGTTTACCTTGTTGTGCTTCTGTTAAATCCTGTGGTCAAATGTCAAATTTTCTAGTCAACTCTGGTCTTTCCATCAGGAATATTTGAAAGTCTTCTATTTCATTAAGTATTCAATTTCCCTGGAAGGATTATATTTAATTTTTCTGGGTGGGTTATTATTAGTTGTAATCCTAGCCCCTTTGCCTTCCAGAATATCATATGAAAAACTCTCTGTTCCTTTAAGGTGGAAGGGCTAAATCTTGTGTGATCTTGACTATAGTTCTGTGATATTTGAGTGCTATATCTGTCTGGCTGCTTGCAATATTTTCTTCTTGACCTGAAAACTCTGAAGTATAGCTATAATATTTAAGGGAATTTTCATTTTTAGATTTCTTTTAAGAGGTGGTTAATGGATTCTTTCAACTTCTCTTTTACTATCAGGATTAAACATATGGGGGGAGTTTTCCCTTATAATTCTTAAAATATGATTCATACATGTTTTATCTTGAATTTTAGGAAGTCCAGTAATTCTTAAATTATGTCTTCTCAATAGATTTTCCAGGTCACTCATTTTGCCAATGAGTTATTTATACTTTCTTTTATTTTTTCACTTTGTTTTATTATTCCTTGATGTCACATGGAGTCCTTAGCTCCCACTTTCCCAATTCTAGTTTTGTTTTTTTTTTTTTAGCATTTTCCTCACTGAGCTTTTTGAACTCTTTCCATTTTGCCAGGTCTGTTTTTTTTTTAATATACTTTATTTTCCCCCAACTACACATTAAAACAATTTTAAAACATTTTTTCATGTTTTCAGTTCCAAATGATATCTCTCTCTTTTCTTTCTCCCTCTCCCCCTCCCTGCCCCTCCCCCAAGATAGTAAACAGTCAGATTTTTGATATACATGTGCAATTATGTAAAACATTTCCTTTTTAATTATTTTGTATAAGATGACTATAATTAAAGAAAAAAGGAATGAAAGAGAGAAAATGGAAAATGGAATTCTTCAGTCTGTATTCAAACAATATCAGTGCTTTCTCAGGAGGTGGATAGTATCCTTCATCATTAATCATGTGGGCTTGTCTTGAATCATTGTATTGCTAAGAACTGCTATATCATTCAGTTCATCATGCAATATTGCTGTCACTGAATACAATGTTCTCCTGCTTCGGATCACTTCATTTGCATAAGTTCATGTAAATATTTCCAGTTTTCTGAAATTATCCTGGTTGTCATTTCTAGTAGCAAAATAACATTCTATCCTATCATGTATCACAGCTTGCTTATTTATTCTAGGGTTGATGGTATCCCTTTAATTTCTAGTCAATTCTGTTTTTAAAGAAGTTCTTGGAGGGTCTGGGGAAGATGGCAGAGTAGGTCAGAAAATTCCAAATTCTCCATATTTCCTCCACAAACAAGGTAAAATGACACCTGATAGTGAACATGGAATGTTAAAAATAAATAAGAGTAGGAGCAGAACAGTGATCCTCCTCAGATAATCAGAGAAGATCTAAAGAAAAATGCCAGGATGAGGTTTCCTCCCTGTGAAGAGTAAACACCTCTAGGCTAGAGACCTCTCAAGCAGCAAGCAGCAAGTAGCAAGCCTTGGGGTTAGCTGTGTTGGGAGACTGCCTCATTCCCAACCACAGGAACTTTTACCCTTGTGACAGTGACGGGAGTTGGGTGTTTGGACTGGGGAAGACCTAGGGAAACTCTGCTGACAAGGAATGCCAGATCCCGTGGTTCTGCAGAGATACAGCTCAGGATGAGAAGGAACCAACATGGGCCCTGTAAGTGCAGACGGGGTGAGGTAGCATAACACTGGCTGTGGGTACTTACAGGAAGCTGGAGGTCTTGGTTTGAGTTCAAGGTCAGAGGGGAGAATTGAAGAGGATCTGAGGCCAGAGTGAAGATTCCCTCATACCCCAGGATTAGAGGTGATTATAAAAACTAAACTATTACCAAAAAAAACAATGTACAGGCAAAGGAGAAAGAATCCAACCAAAGAGAGTTGCTATGGGAATAATAGAGAAGGCTGACGTTCATCTTCAGAGAAGGATACTGAATCAAAGAAACCCTCTTCTAACCCAAAGAGTAACATCAAATGGTCACCTGCTCAAAAATAATTCATAGAGAAACTTTTTTAAAAGATTCGAAAAATAAAATGAGAGAGATTGAGGAGAAAACAAAACCCTTAAAAATAAAACCATCCAGGAAAAATAGATTTTGAAAAAAAGTCAGTCAATTAGAAAAGGAGATTCACACAGAGAATCAAGTGAAAAAACTTCTTGAGACAATAAATAAATTTAGCAAAGTTGCAGGATATAAAATAAACCCACATAAATCCTCATCATT
>CM053581.1:82159640-82180118 GCA_028627135.1 Pseudochirops cupreus
CCGAGCTGACTTTAGTGGGAAGTATCTTTGTGTGCGTTTTGGAGTTCCAGGATTGGTTTAGAGTCCTATTTCATGGGTATTTTGGGGTGGCTATGTGAGAGCTGCGATGTGTTGCTGCTGCTACGCCACCATCTTGGCTCTGCCCCCCGGAGATATTAATTTTGCACCAGATAATCTTGTCCCTATTCTAGATTCTGATATCTTCTCCCTTCACTGACTGTTCATTTTCATTGAGATTCAGAGGAACTAGTTTCCTTACATTTGGGACTTTCTATTCAAAAATGCTTTTCTCCTTTAGTTAATAAAAATGAAGCCCAAAGAAAGGCTAAGATGCTGATGTACACTTCTATTTCAAGAGTCATTTGAGGGTGTATGTTTTCTGTACATCAATGACATGTGTGTCATCTCTTAGTCTAACTGGTATAGATTCTTATTAATTATTTTTTAACACTTCTGCTTAATGACTTCTTGTTAAGTTTTCATTAGCGACATGGCAGTAATTTCATTTTTAAATAGCCAGATATTATTATGCTTACTTTTCACAGGTTAAAAAACTTGCTGATTGGCTTTTAAAATGAAGGTCCAGTTCACTCATCATACTAATTCATTTATTTTCCATTAAAATCTGTCCATGCTGTGGAGAAATGTAAGATTTAAACTATAAAATCTTTCACATTTTTTTAGGGCATTATAGATTATTATTCTTTAATTTGCAAGCTAAATTGGTTAGTTTAAGAATCAGTGGCAAATAGTAAAATGGAAAGGGCTTATGAGTTGCAAAGGGGAGAAGAGAGGAGTCAATGTGATTTTGATTCGTTCACATGACAGTCATTAAAAATGGAAGTTATAGGGGCAGCTAGCGGTGCAGTGAACAGAGTACTGGCCCTGGAGTCAGAAGGACCTGTGTTTGAATCTGGCCTCAGACACTTATTACTCAATAGTTGTGTGACCTTGGGCAAGTAACTTAACCCCAATTACTCCCTACAAAAAGAAAGGCAAAAAAAGAATGCTGGTTATGAGCTTTGACTATATAAAATAATTGATTCAAGGTTAACCATACAATTATTACTCTTCTCTAGCAGGCGTATATGGTAGACTTGTTTGTTGAGCATCTTATTCACAGTGCTGGATGAAAATCCAATGTCAGAAGATGAAATTTGTGTTTAACTAAGCACTTTATTCTAGTGAAAGAATCGCGGGGAGTGTTACATCATTTTCAAAAGTAGAACTTTCTCCATATATCCCTTCTGAGGAAGAAGGCAAGCTCTGTAGAAGTGACAATTATGAAGCACCAATTCATGAGGGAAGATAATTGTGGCATAGCCTCTTCTTCACAGAATTGTAAAAGGCATTTATCTGCTTCTTCTCTAAGAGTCACTGGAACCACACAGCTCATAAACAATACATGATAGGAAATTATCAGGAAGGAAAAGCTAGTATTTCAAAAGGTGGAGACCCAGATTTAACCATTTCCTAGGGACCAATGGGAAGGGAGGGAAGACAGAGACAGGGCCTGTGATAGCATTGCTATAAAGAGCAACCAGGTGAAGAAATCCCCTCTATCCTGAAGGTTGGCACTTTTCTACAAAATCTAAACTTTGGGACTTACCAAAAAATTAGGTAACTTTCCCAGAGCTGTGTAGCTATATGCTAGGTGCTATGGAAAGTACAAAGATCTAGAAATATTTCTTCCTTCTCTGAGGACTTAATGTCTTAGTGCAATGACAAAACATAGAAATCATAGATCTAGAGCAAGAAGGAACTTCACAGGTTATCTAACCCACTTCCTCATTTTACAGGTAAAGAAACTAAGGACCAGGAATGTTGCATGATTTGCTCAAGGTTAAATATATAATCATCATATGCAAGAATTGAACTCAGATTCTCCAACTCCAGAGCCAGAGGTTTTCCCACTCAACTATTTTTTCCCACAAAAACTTAAATAACAATGGAATATATACATAATGGTTCAGGATAATATAAGTGTGTAGAAAAAAGATTACTGGTATTAGAGGCAGAAACAGGTTTGTTTTGTTTTGCTTTTTCATTTAGTACCTGTGTGACCTCTGGGAATTTGACTCTTCCTGAAAGTCTGTTTCTTGCTTTATGTTGTCAATTTGGGTATAGAATTGTCCAGAAGATCCAGTTCTGCTACTCATTGCTGGTGAGATCTGAGGCTTTACCTTACCTGTCTTGAATTCACTGTCTCATTAGTAATGTAAAACCTGGGGGTTGGACTGGGTAATAGAAATTCAATAGAGAGTATCATTACATAAAATAAGGGCAGGCTAGGACATTTTTATGGAGAAAGCTAAAATATTGCTAAATGATATGGAAAATTCTGATAGCAAAGAAGGGATTCTAGGTTTGGGGAATAGTAGAAGAAAAACTGCCTAGGCAGGAAAGTATAGGACACGTTTAGGGAGATATGACAATGAGTAAATCAGTTGTGTTTTAGAGCAGAAATGTCAAGTTAGAACGATGGGAGATAACACTGGAGAGGTAAATAGAAACTAGACTGAAAAAAGCTAATACTAAGGAATCTACGCTTTATTCTATAGGCTATGGGGAGTCATTTCCCCTTTGTAGCAGGGGACTGGAATGAATACAATGATGGTTTAGAATGACTATCTAGAAGACATATATAGGATTTTTTGGGGGGGAGGAGATGACTGAAGGCCAGAAAATGAGTAAGAAATTTAAATGATGAGGGCTAATAATAATTAGAATAATAATGATTAATAGTAATAACAACAGCCACAGATTTTTAATGTTTGCAAAGCACTTCAGACAGTATCTTATTTGATCTTCATAACAACTCTGTTAGGTGCTATCACCTTTCTCATTTTAACAATAAGGAAACTGAGGCACAGAGAGGTTAAGTGACTTAAATGGTTAAGGTTCACACATCTAGAACATTTCTGATAGGATTTGGAGTCAAATCTTTCTCTCTCCATATCCAATCCTCTTTTGATTATCCTATCTAGTTGTTACTGTCTATAATGGCAAAAATGGAAATGGAAAGGAAAGGAAAGGTTAGAGAAATTTCCTAAAGAAATATTGTTAGAATTTGGCCACTATTTTCACTGGTGGCTAGTGACAAAGGGAAGGTCTAATAATCTCTCTCTCTCTCTCTCTCTCTCTCTCTCTCTCTCTCTCTCTCTCTCTCTTTCTCTCTCTCTCTCTCTCTCTCCTCTCTATATGTATATGTACACATTCTCTAGCTATTCAAATTATGCCCTCACTCTATTGATTGAGTGGTAGAAATGGGGAATCACTTTAATCTCCCTGGCATTAACTAACTGAAGTAAGCATTCAGGCTTTAATTGTCAATTCCATAAAGTTAAAGACATAGGACATTAGAATAGGCTTCAAATAAAAGAACATTTTCTAATATGGGGCAAGGGGAGAATGGAAACTCATGAGAACTGTCAAGTATACCTGAAGTGTCACTGAGCTATGTATTAATCTGGGGCAATTGTAATGGCCATTTCATTTTCAGACAAAATAGATGATTTTCTCCTAGAGACAGAGTGGTGATTATTTACAGGGATGCTTCATTCTACTCTTCTGACTTCAGATTAATTCCCTTATTCCTGCTGACTTCAGGTGGAGTCACCATGGGCAAGATTTGCCCTGGAGTTGTATACAAATTCCTAAATATTATGACCCTCTTTATTTTCCTATTCCCATTGTAGGTTAAAAGTATTGTCATATCTAGATTTTCTATTTTTTGTTATTATTTCTAGTGTCACAACTATATTGAGCATGAAATCTGCTTTCCAATTCAGGAAAATTATTTTCACAAAGAGAAGACAGAAAGCTTTGGAAAAGCTGACCTTATGTAACTAACAGTTTTCTCCTGGCAGGGAGTGTTCACTCTTCTTGAGGCTACTGTATAGGCTTTGCTTCAATCAAATCTTTCTAGGTGTCTCAGGGTCAGGCCCTGGTTCTGGGAGTCCACCCCCACCTCAGATGGGATGGTGGGATGATCACCCCTCCAACTTTCCACCTCGCCAGCTGAAGGGTCAAGCTTTCTTTTTTTTTTTAATAAAACACTAAGAAACACTTTATTTAACTTTACAACATACAAATATTCTTCAAAATAATGGGATTTTCTGGGGTCATTCAGCTATTTGCCACTGATTGTAAATAAGTATACATACATTGGTATGAGGGAGATTTCAATAGGAAAGAGAATTTAGAAGGCACTTTAAAGGTTAATGTCTCCTGCCCTTCAACCGAGAGATAAAGAAATTGCTGTTCAGAGAGAGAGTAAATCACTGCTCAGAGAGAGAGATTTACCCAAGATCTTAAATGATACTAGAGCTGAGAGAAGAGGAGTAAAAAGAAGAGGAGGAAAGAAAGAAATGAAGGAAATGAAGAAGGAAGAGAAGGAAGGATAAAAGAAAAATGAATCAATAAAACTAAAAAAAATTTACAGAAATAAAAGGAATTGATAAGAGCATAAACATGGTCATAGGTACCATCTTGTTAATTTTAATATATCATCTTTTAAAACAAATTATAAATGTCAAAGTTCAGTTTCATATTCAATCCCTGTTGTTTGTCTTTTGAAATGTGTGGTAAGTTCATAATTAAAGAGAAATTAAAAACAAGATGATTCACTTCAAAATCTATGGTTCCTCCACAAAATTAAGATCCAAAGTTTGATTCCTATATATGTGAAAGCACATGCACTCAGCTTCCTATTAAAGGAACCATTTCAGTGACAGCCTTGGCAACAACAGTGTATACATTGCTAGACTTCTGTCACGAAAAGTAGAGGAAACCAACATGGCTAAATTCTCCATTTTTCAGTTTGCTGCCTGGAAACACTGTCATTTGGGGCTATATGTTATGTTAATGTTATTGCAACATTGCCTCCTTTGTATTCCAACTGGGATTGCGTTTTTTGTAGTAAACTGCACCTCTGGTAGATCACTAAAATCTGGAAGTACCCAGTTTAAATATTCACTGCCACTCCTGACTTCCTAAGGGACCATTTCAAAGTACTAGAAGATGGTAAGCAAATTAGTTATTTGATTTCAATGAATTAAATTCGGCACAACATCTGTTTTTTTTTTCTCCTTCAATTTTGTTATTGCATTCCTTTGTACAATCTTCACTTGCATGTGATTAGGTTCTGTTATCCAAACACCATTTCCAGGATCCTGATGCCTCCTGCCTTTAATGTCAACCTTGCTTCAAGTTACTTTTCTGATATAACTTTGCTTCCATTTATCCAAAAAGTTATCATTTTTGGAGAACATAGTAGAAACCTTAGCATATTAAATTGTTTGTAATCTGCATATAGAGAGATATGGAAAAGCATGAGGCTGGTGAGATGTGAGAAGAGTACTTAGCAGGGTACATGGCAAAGATCACTGGGTCTCAAACTAATTGTCACTATCAAGTCTGCCACAATAACGGGCTTGTTTTGCATCCTGGTTTTCTTTGAACAGTTGGGCCATTTGAGTTATTTTTAAATTTTTTTTTGTTTGCTTTAAGCATATTACATAAAGTACCAGAAAATGTCTGGAGAAGCCACTTTCCTCATTCCTGAAAGTCATTTACTCCAGGAGATAATCTACTATAGTATTATTATTATTAACAACAATAATACATTCTAGTTCCGTACTTATGTCTTCTACCTCTCCTAGATTTTAAGGTGAATGAGAATATGGACATTATTGTATCCAACAATCCTACTATCCCCTGGTTATTCAGTGCTTTGGTGTCTAACCTCCATAATGTAAATTGCATTGAATTGAGTTTACAAGGACTGAATTTTACTTTACTTTTTTCTTAGGAAATCAAATAGGGTTCTTCTGGTTGTTTTGTTTTGTTTTTGTAGAGAAGCAATATTAGTGGGTATAAAAATTCCAAGGCCGCAGATTCTGGATTTTCATGATATTCCAACATGAGCTTTTTCTGTATAACAAGCTTTCTTTTTAAGTACTGAGAAAGTTGGATGAAAAATACACGTGCTGGATGGGAAATCCCCATCCATAGCAATGGCTTTCAGTGGAGTGACTGCTTTGCTTCAATCTGCATATCCATCCTGGGAAAGAAAAATCCTATTTTCAATAACCTTTGTATTGCATGAAGAACCAGGGATTGCTATAACATCAATGCGGCAAGCATCATAATTCACTTTGGCTTACTAACATGGTCTTCCTTCACTTTCTGTTGTTTTGGAGTATGACTTTTTGTTGCCCAGCCAGCTGACTAATGTTAGTTCCGATACCATAACTCACTGATATGAATCAGCACCTTTCATGAAAACATTCTCTGCCAGGCAAGAGCTGTGGGCTTCATGGTGCTTTCCATCTCTTCAGATGGGTTGGTAGCCTCTCCAGGAAAAAAGAAATCCTTGTTTATGCTGCTCATCTCTCATCGAGAGTATTGAATTAGGTCACAAAGACATTTGCCTTCTTTTCTTCTTCTGAGTTTTTAAAAATAAAGCAACAGACAATAAACAGAATTTTCTCTTAAGTACTAAAGAGCTGTTTTCAGAAATTTATCAAACTAACAAAGTGTTTACTCTGTACCTGTGTCTTCTTTTTCTCCCTCCCTTCCTTCCTCTCTCCCTCCATTTCTTCTTCTTCTTGTTCTTGTTCCTCCTCCTCCTCCTCCTCCTCCTTCTTCTTCTTCTTCTTCTTCTTCTTCTTCTTCTTCTTCTTCTTCTTCTTCTTCTTCTTCTCTCTCTCTTCCTCACAAAAGGATCTTTTATCCCTTCTATATCATCATATAACATATGTTTCACTGGTTCTCTTCAAAATCAATGCAAAAACCAAAACCAGTAATTTTCACCTACACTATAGTTCCATGAAAGACAGAAAATCAAAACACTTTCTGACACAGTTGTATTTGAGCTTTATGTAAAGATTTTTTTTTTCCTAGTGAAAACTGCTTCTTTCAAATGTAACAGCCAAATATGGTTTGGGGCAACAGAGGAGGGAGCTGAAAGCCAAAGGATAGTTTTTGCTTCCTTATCCATGCTTTCTAAAACTCAGTCAATGCCCATGTGATAAGTATCATTCACAGCCAAGAACTGCTTAGAGGCAAGATGAGTTTGCATGTTTATGAGTGTAAACACTCAAAATTCTCCAACCACAGACCTTGACTCTATATCTGTTTTTGTACTGAAAGAAGAAAGAACAGAAGAACACATGTTTCAGGAGTTCTCTCTTTCTGTAGGTTAGTAGAGCTGGGAGAAAGTATGGCTGGGGGATTAGAATAAACCAACAGAAGAGGAGTTTAAAATAAAGGGAGAGTAAATATGCACATGAAAGAAGACATCACATATACCCCACTTGGATCAAATGAAACCATAAAATCTTTCTCCTGTTTAAATATTCAAGCAAACAAAAAAATTGTGTTGGAAGAAGGGGCAAAGGACAGTAGAGGAGGCAAGACTCCTAATGAACTATGTAGTTCTTGTACAGAAGCATAAACTAGAATACTTACTATTTGGTTTATTATCAGATGTTAGATAAGGAAAGTAGATTTAGAAATTATGATATTCAATACACTTATTTATTACTTTATTAATTGTTTTAGTAGCTGTGTGTATATACATATATACAATGCATATATATGCATACATATATACATATATATGTGCATTATACGCACATACATATGCATATATCTGTGCATATTTCCCTTTATTATTTCTTATACTTAACAAATACCATATAGGAGATGTATGTGTGTATATATGAATGCACACATATGTGTGTGTATGTATTCCATGAGAAATTGTAGAGAAATCAGAAAAAAGTGGAAAGAATTGATGCAAGATAAAGAAAGCATAATTGGTACCACAAAAGATACAATTTTACAATGATATAAATGTAAATGAGTAGTAAAATGAAACTGAACAAATTTTAGTTATAATGACCAAGCTAGACCGATGCATCCTTTTTCAATGGAAAGGTAGGGAACTATCTCTATGCAATGTTGCATGTGTTGTCAAACATTGTAATTGTGTCAGTTTTCTTCCCTGAGAGGTATATTTAGGAATTAGTGTGATGGGGAAAAAAAAGAACTCAATAAAAATTTTTAAAATAACTATCATATCCAAAAAATCACAGATCCAGAGACATGAATGAATGAATTAAAAAAAAACAAAACATTAAGGATTCACCCCATGCCAAAAGTTAGAGGATATAGAAACAAAAAAAAGAGAATACAGTTTTCAAAGAGAAGGGAGAGGAAGGGAAGAAAACACACATTGCTCATACACTGAAGGACTTAGTCTCTCAACATCTACTCACATGACTATGCCAAATGCCCAGAGAATGGCAAATTACTGCTCCCCTGTTTAACAATAACCTGGAGGGGTTAGGAGCATTTCTCTAGTCGAATTGTGCACTATATCCATCCAGAACATTATACCTACTATGCATTATCAGGAAATATCTCCCCAATATCAATGAACTATTTAACATCAATTAGATTTTATAGTAGACTATTCATTGAGAAAGCATGAGGAAGACAAAAGTAAAAAGAAATAAACAAAAATATAAGTCCCCTCAAAAATGGGAACACAAACTCTTTCCTATATACCTACTCAGTCATTGGGAAAAGTACACTCAGAATTGAAGTAGTTTCTCTAAAATATCATTCCCTACCTCCAAACTCTTACCTTAGGTCAAGTGTGATACTTTCTGGCTCTTGGGCCTTTTTCCCTTTCTTTGTAATCTCCACCCAGTTTACTTCTAGACCACTTCCTTCTCCAAGTCATTTTACAGATGAGCTATTGAGGCAAACAGGATCAAATTACTTGCCCAGAGTCATACAGCTAGTAAGTGTCTGAGCCTAGATTTGAACTCAGGAAGATGTATCTTTCTGATTTCAGGACCAGCCCTCTGTTCAACTGTGCTACCTACCTGTCCACAAGGGCAGAACAGCAAGTTCATTTATTCAAATCCTTTAGATTTGTTAGAGAAGCTGGCAAGCACATTGAGAGCACAAATTGTCTTTTGTCTTTTTTATACAATTGGTGCCTGGCACATAGTAGGTACTTAAAAAATATTTATTATTGATATACACAAGTAGTTTTCACTTAGCAGAGAGTTAAAATGCATTTTATCAATCATGTAGTAAGTCAAACAGTAATCACTAAGAAGATACTTGTCCATGCTCACAGGGAAGGAAATCAAAACCAGGTTGACTTCCATAGGGATTTTGCACCTCCTTACACAGGGATGGGGGTCTCACTAGCTTGTTATCTCCTCCCGCATCCCACAAACACATATGCAGACTATTACATATATAAAGGGGATATTATAGCTAGGAAAATAAATAAAGGTAGTTGGAACAAATGGACACCCTTTTGAGAGGGGTAATAGTAGCAGTAATATATCACCTTTTTTAGGGGGAAAAAAAATCTTGATGGGAAGTCAAGAAAATACCCTGAGGCTACCTGAAAGTAAAGTATCTAGGATTAAGTTGAAGACACATTGATCTCAAGAGTGCACGGCTTAGTGACTTATCTCTTCCCAAGGATGGGCACTGGTTGACCAGACTGTAAGTTAAAAAAGGGGCAGAGTCAAGATGGCAGCACAGAAGCAGGAAAACTCCTTCACTCCCCCCATAACCACCTCAAATACCTATAAAATATGATTCTAAACAAATTTTAGAGCTACAGAATCCACAGAATGAAACAGAAACAAAGCTCCCACTGAAGGCAGCCCAGCAGGTAGACAGGAAGGGTTCATTGCAGCATGTTGGAGGCAAGCCCAACCCCGCATGAATCCAAGCTTTTAGCCCCAGGGTGGCCCAGACCAGCCACAGCTGGAGCATTCCAAAGAGTAGATCACAAGCAGTTGTGCTAGTTTCCAGAATTATGAACCCATAAATATCAAAGACAAAATAAAGGGTCAGTGGAACTCAGCTGTATTTGAGGGGAACAGAGGAGCAGGTCTGGTCTTCGGGACTTATTGGACTACCTGAAAGCCATGATCAGAAAAAAAAAAAGAACCTAGAAATCATCATTTAAGAAATTCTCAAGGAAAATTGCCTTGATATTTCAGAACCCGAGGGCAAAATAGAAATTGAAAGAATTCACCAATCACCTCTTGAAAAAGATACCAAAAAGAAGACTCCTAGGAATGTTATAGCCAGGTTCTGGAGTTCCCAGATCAAGGAGAAAATATTATAAGCTGCCAAGAAGAAATAATTTCAACGCTGTGGAAACACAATCAGGATAACACAGGATATAGCAGCTTCTACATTAAGGGATCGTAGGGCCTAGAATATGATATTGTAGAGAAAAAAGGTGCTAGGTTTAAAACCAAGAATCACCTACCTAGAAAAATGGAGTATAATGTTTCAGGGGAAAATATGGTCATTCAATGAGGTGGAGGACTTTCAAGCTTTCTTGATGAAAAAACTAGAGCTGAATAAAATGTTTCACATTCAAATATAAGAAGCATGAGAAGGTAAACAGGGAAAGGAAAACATACGGAACTTATCAAAGTTGAACTATTTACATGCCTACATGGAAAAACAATAATTGTAACTTATGAAACTTTTCTCAGTATGAGGATAGTTGAAGGGAATATAAATATGTATGTATATATATATATATATATACATATACATACACGTATGTGTGTATGTGCATATGTATTTATGTGTGTACATGTATATGTATGTGTGTATACATACATATATGTTGATAAAGGAGGGTATGTATGTGTATGAATACATGTGTGAGTATATGCACATATATGTACTGATATACATAGACAAGAGGGCACAGGATCAATTGAATAAGAAGGGATAATCTTTAAAAGGTGAAATTGAGAGGTGAGAGAAGAATAAAATGAGAGGACATGGGGAGAGAAAGAATGGGATTAATTATCTCATATAGAAGAGGCAAGGGATAACTGTTACAATGCAGGGGAAGAACAGGAAAGAAAAGGGAATGGGTCAACCTTATTCTCATTGAATTTGGCTTAGGGAAGGAATGACATACACACTAAATTGGGTATCTTGCCCTACAGGAGAGTAAGAGGGAAAAGGGACGAGAGGGGGGATGATGGAGGGGAGGACAGGCTGGGGGGGGATGGTAGTTAGAAGCACACACTTTTGTAAAAGGGACCGGGACAAATTAGAGAATAGAACAAGTTGGGGGCAGAATAGGATGGAGGGGAATATAGTCAGTCTTTCACAATATATCCATTGTGGAGATGTTTTGCATAACTACACATATAAGGCCTGTAATGAATTGCTTGTCTTCCCAGTGGGGGTGGGTGACAAGGGAGGAAGGGGAAGAATCTGGAATTTAAGGTTTTAAAATAAAATTATTACACACACACACACACACACACATGATTTACATGCAACTTGGAAATAAGATATACAGGTACTGGGGTAGGGAGATCCATCTTGCCCTACCAGAAAGTCAGAGGGGTGATGGGGAAGATATAGGAGGAAGCAGTTTGGGGCAGGGTGTATACAGTGGGATCACTCTTTTGGGGTGATGCATAGGGGAAAGACAGGGAGAAAATTTATAAATCAAAATCTGTGGAAATGAATGATGTAAACTAAAAATAAACCAAAGTTAATTTAAAAATAAAAATATTAATCTTTACAACCAACAAAAAAAAAGTTTAAAAAAAGTGTAACAAAAAGCAAAAAAAAAGGTGATGAAGATGAGATTGTGTGGCACAGGGAGTAAATCTACTTAAATAGCAAATAAACTTGTGATTAAGCATATAAAGGTAGGGGGAAATGGAGTTAGTTATTCAGGAGAGGAAAGTTAATCATCTGAAAAATCAGATCATTTCTTAATTTTATCCAATTGTCCTGCCATTAGTCAAGAAAAAAAATACCAAATAACACTTGTAAAAGAACAACTAACTCACCAAATACCTCATAGAATTAGAGAGACAAACTAGAAGGGGCTTTGGAGACAATCTAGACCAATCCTGAGGAATATCAGGCTAAGAAAGGCTAAAGCAGTTGTCTGAAGTCACAAAGCTACTTACTAACAGAGGCAGATCTAGGACCCAATTCAATGCTCTTTATACTAAATGATAAATGAAACACATTCAATAAGATGGGATTTGGCAGTAAATTTAATCACTTAATTTCTGTGTTAAATTTTTGCTAAGCATCAGGATTCTGAATTTTCCATTAATTTAAAGAGGTCCATAAATTTTCTTCCGAGTCAACCCAATATCTTAATGTTTAAATAACGCCATCCTACAACCAGTAAAACAGTCTACTTATATGAGAGGGGGAAAAAAAATTGCCTGAAATGTTACAGAATATGAAAACTGTCTCTCAGAAGTTAAATTTTAACAGATGAGAATCAATATGTGGAATGTGTCTATGTATGCATGGGAGAGCAGGACAATGGGGGAAGGAGACAATCAAATAATAGGAGAAACCTGTATTCAAATTGCAGCCTTCAACAACTGCAGTCTATCCAGGTGCACATTTTAAAATTACTAATAGTTATCAATAGTAAGTAATAAAAACAACCAGCATTTCTATTGTACTTTGAAATTTATAATTTGCTTTGCAAATAATGTCATGTTATTCTCAGGACAAACCTGAGAGGTAGGTGCTTATGTTTTCCCCATTTTACAGATAAGGAAATTGAGACATGAGTTTTGCCAACAGCTTGTATCCTGTCTCGAATTCAACAACTCTGCTTTAGAAGATAATGATGTGAAGAGAAGTTGCTGAATTAAAGAATTTCCTTACCAAGATTTCCCTATAGCAACAGGTATCCAGATATAGTCCCTATCTCTAGAAACCCTAAATTTGATTAAATACCTTGTCAATCCCTTAAGGATCTATAAAAATATCTTGTATTAAGAGAGACAGAATTTAATGAGATTCAAATGCACTTAACTTTCATTATATCCTCTAGATATATCCTGCTAGAAAAATTGAGTGTATTTCATAGCTTTTCTATAAAGTCTTGTAAACCTGATTTTTGGGGGGAGGGGAGAAAGAGCTAGAGGGAAGGGAGGAAATGATTTATATTGAATATTGTTCAGTCAAATCATCAACATGCTTTCTATAACCAGGACAGATTTTGAAGCTTCATAGTTTCTCCCATCTGTCTCTTCACTGAAGGACTCACAATCATCCAATACTCTACATTTGAAGGTTCACAGGGGCACTCAAGCTACTTCAAAGACACTCTTCAAAGGATAAGCTTTGTAAGCTGAAGAAATATCTCAAAGAACTTGAGTCACCTTAATTAACTAAACCACAGGGGTTTCAAAATAAAGCAATTAACAGACTTAACTCACACAAGCTGACTTCTAGCACCTGGAAACCATTTTCATCCAGAGTTGACTAGAATCCTGGTGTTTGGGGGTCAAGTATAGGATGAGTTGATGAAATATACTCCTACCAGGGACTGCCTCTAAGGTGTTTGCACCTCTAATTGTGTCAAATTATATTAATTATTACTTACAATGAATTCTGATTTAAATGCAAGTGTCCAAAAAATGAATACTGCCAAATGTACCCTGGCTGGGGCACCAGAGGATCAGAGGGGAAAGTTCAGTGAAATCAATCGCTGAAGCATGGCACTGTCAATATTATTGACCTTATTCACATACCTTACCTTGCATCTATGTGTAAAATCATGTGAAAAAGTGAGTCATTCTATTCATTTATAGGAATTGAAGAACACTTCAAAGAGAAACCTGGGGGATGGCCTTTCCTTTATGAGCACATAGGTCCAACTCCATAGCAGATCTTTTCCTCACCACTAATACCACCAAATACTGTGGACTTTCAACAATAACAATTTTTTAAAAAAATCATTTTAAAAAATATACTGGGGTGCCCCTGTGGGGTCCTTATGGGGAAAAAGCCATAAAATCAAGCCATAAAAACTTAAACTTTGTGAAAGGTGGAAGCCCAAACATAGTGACCTATTTACAATCATAACTTAGATATTTAAATATATTTTAGATACTGAGTCATAAGAGACTGTGACCTATGGAAACCAGAACAAGAATATCATAACTTATATGTGACCAGGATATGATCAATACACAAACTCATATTTGGGAATAACATTGGCTTAATTCTCAAGCTCATTACTAACCAGAAAACAAAAAATATCCACCAATCAGTAGTGATGCACTTTCTAGCTCCTCTTGCCGCTCTCTGTTTTCTATAATTAGCCTGGGGATTTTTGCTGCCACCCCAGAACAAGGATAATTAATATCTTCTCAGAGATCCATGATACTGCCCCACATGTAAATAACCCAATACTATAAAGCTAAGTACAAGCTTGTTTGTAGAATGCTACTATGAACAACTTCAAAATCATTCTCTTTAGCCTGGTGGAAGGGGTGAGGGTGGGGGTGGGAGTGGGAGGCTTTCTTCTTCAGCCTCTCCTGTGGCAGCAGCTTCTGCATTCGTGGAGTTTGCTCCAAGAAGATCTTTCTTTCCCAGCCAGAGTCTTTCCTTATGTACGCACAGCATTAGCTTCCTGTTTCAGCCAACCCCTTCCTGTTATGTCAACAACAGGAGACAGGAGTTCTTACCTTCCATTCCTTTAACAGAGGCTTAATCTGAACTAGGTTGTAAGTCACTCTTGGTTTAGCAATTCAAAAAGAACTTCAAATCCCATTACTGTTACAAATACTATCTAGAATCAATCTGGAGTTACTTGTCCTAATTCTTTGGTATCAAAAGAACACCCCATGTCATGGTGGAGGAATAGGTCTCTCTGGGTGGGGGAATTCCAGACCATACAGCCTGTTTCAGAATTTGATAATTTCATTTGGTAACAATAACTAATTGTGAACTTTTATATGTGACAAACACTGAGGAAGCCCCCCTGCTGAGGAAAAGCCCTAGTTCAGGGTAAAATGGCAGCAGTGCCTTACAACCTTTAATTTACATATTACTAACCTGAGTATTTTGGTGCTGATAGCTGGGATACCTCAATGTCCTGAACAGTTTCGTTGTTATCAGACAAAATGTCTGCTGATTGATTATGGTTCAGTTGTCAAGAATAAAAATATTAATCACTATGAGCTCCAATTGAAATTTCTCACCTGAAGGAGTTCTGCTCTTTCCCCAGGAAAGGAGTTTAAGAAAAGTAAGAAGAGTACTTACAGTTTATTGTTGAAAGTCATTTTCTTTCTTCTGCTACCTGCTAAACAGAAAAGCTGACCAGTGACAAGAAGTCTTTACTCACTTTCTCTGCATTGCCTCCTACTGTCTGGGAAGGGAAAACACTCTTGGAGAAGAAATGGAAAAAGTTCTACAACTCCAAAAGGAGGCCAGTGTTATTAGATTATACAGAATGTGGAAAGGAGTAAGTTGTAAGAATCCTGGAAAAGGAGGAGTGGAACAGGTTATAAAGAATTTCTGAATGCCTAAAATAAAATTTTATATTTGATCCCGAGGCAAAAGGGAGGATGACATAATCAGAGTTGCATTTTAAGAAAATCAGTAGTATAGTTGGGTGGAGAATGAACTAGAATGGAAAGAGAATTGGAGGTAGAGAGACCAACTAATAGCCTATTTTAAACCAATTCCTTTTAATTCTGAATTTTAGTTGCTATTGTAATGTGATCATTTGCCCACACTGTACAATTGGACAATGTTTTGAGTTAAGTTAATGTTTACAGACAGGGTGGTTCTTGACATGTGGAATTACAAGCTACCCATCACACCCGTTTATGCATGGGTTGGTCCAGCTGTATCACAATTGTTGCCTTTCCACATTTTTATCATTTCCAGAAATATTTTTCAGTCAACAAGCATGACAGCAAACATCTATTATTTATTCTATTCTATTATTATTTATTTCTGGGTCCAGCAGTAAGTTGAAAGGGCAAGAGGAAGTTATTTAAATTCATGTTACTATCTTTACTTAAATTTGTGTTACTAGTCTACTCTTGATTACATATGCTGATAGAAAGGAGCAGAAGTATGAATAATAAATAAATGAACAATAGAAGATAAAACTCTCTGGCTTTGGAACGCAGAGAGACACATTTCAGCGTATACATATTGGACAGATAATCAAATATTTATTCTCTCCCCCACATAAACAAACATATTATGGTGTATCTACTTGTAATATATTCTGGTATACATTCTATGTAATATATAGATAGAAAAAGAAATAACCCCTGTCCTTATGTGGTGTTCAGTCTACTTCAATCAATCAATGAACAATTAAGTTCTTACTGTTGCTTGGGGAGATAAGATGGGTGATTATATGAATTCTCATCCTTCCTGATCTTTAGGTAGCATTTGACACAGGATTTGATCACTTTTTCCTCTGCTCTAAGCTTATAAGAAACTTTATTTTACTGTTTTTTTGTCACTCCTCAAAATGTAGGTGCTCTACTCTCATTCCCTCTATGGGTTCATTTATCGTTTTTAGGAAGATGAATTATTCCCCATATATATATGTATACATATGTATACACACACATACACACATATACATATACATATATACACACACACACACACATATGCCTGTTTATAACGTGTATATACGTATGCATATAATCACTCCTGAGCTATAATCTTGAATCTCAAATTCAGAATATCCAAAATATGTATCAGTATCTTTCCCCAAAAGCCCTCTCTATTTCCCAGTTTTCCTACTACCACACAGGATACCATACAATACATCTCCAAGCAATTCAGACAATGGATGTCAACCTCATAAACTCACTGTCATTCATCCTTTATATCCAATCTCTTGCCAAATTTTGGTTTTATCTTCAAAATATATTTTATTAATACATATATTTTCCATATCAGTGTCTATATCCATCTCTATGTGTGTATATATGTACTGACCAGTGCAAATAGAAAGATATATAGAGAGATATATGTATATATGTGTGTATGTGTGTATCTCTCTCTCACGTATTATGTATATGTATATGATATGTGAGAGAAAAAGAGAAAGACAGAGATAAGAGAGAGAGGGAGAGAGAGAGAGAGAGAGAGAGAAAGAAAGAGAGAGCTGATAAAAAGGTTCTATAGAAATGCTGTAATCATCAGGAAGCCAGACCACAGTGGGAGTCAGAAAAGGACAGGAGTGGTAAAGGAAAAGATAGAGGATAAAAGCAAGTTTGTCACCTATGTAGCCCATATTTCAGATAGTACAATGGAAGGGTAGTTAGCCTTAATTTTTGCCATTTTGTGTGTGTGTGTGTGTGTGTGTGTGTGTGTGTGTGTGTGTTTGAGAGAGAGAGAGAGAGAGAGAGAGATATCTATGGTTTGAGGGGCACAGGAGTAAAGGAGATAGTAGTGGTGAATGGAGAAAATGGGGCATATAATGACAACCAGGAGTTCAGTACTGTTGGCATGGGAGCATATGACTGAGTTGGAGTTTGTGTTATGGTCAGGAAACATTTAAGTAATACTTTATGGAATTAGAAACCAGCCAAGTGAAACCTTATGAACTTGGGAAGCTGGCCTAGGGTAATTTATCTTGCTCATTCATCATGCCCTCTGCCCTTCCACTTACCCTACAAACCCCCCCTCCCCCCTTGCCTTAGTAATCGCTTGCTGTCATCTATATGGTAACTTGCTTAGTAACCAAATTGTGTTAGCTAGATATGTAAACCAAAGAATGTATAAAAGGTTCTTCACCCCCGAACTTGGGGCTGCTCCCCCTTTAATTGGCATGGAGTAGCCCCAGCTGGTAAATTAAAGCTCCTTAAAACTTTTAATTCAGACTCTGGTCACTTTGTTAAGACTCGTCAAGTCATGTCATTTCATTTGTTAATCATTATCAAATGAGTTCAGGAAAGTGGTAAACATTACTAGCAGTCCAGCCTTAGATTGGTATCCTCTTGGGGTGTTAGACTCAGGGCATTAAGTGAGGGGACCAATGAGGGTAGTTGATGGCAGAGCGTTTCTTTCACATCCCTCCAAGTATGCCAAATCAGGAGTGAGGCAAGGGAAGCAGGAAAGAACGGTGTCTCTTTGTCTGGGCCAAACAGGAGGAATTTCCTAATACTATGAAGAGGCTAAGCCAGGGGACTAATACACATTACAATAGCATGGCTCTGATTCCTTGCTGGCAGAGATGTGCACAAAATGGAATAGCATCTCTTTGACCCCCTACCAGCCACAACCTTCGTATGGGCTCTCATTACCTTATACCTGGACTATTCCAAAACACTTCCAGATGGTCTCCATGCCTTAAGTTTCTCCATGCTGCACTCAGATGTCAAAATAACTATTTTTCTCAAACACAGGGCTAACCTAAGGATTACCTCCCTTACTTAAGGAGTTTCACTGACTTCCCATTACCTCCCAAGATCAAATGTAAACTCTTCTCTTTGGCATTTAAAACACAACAACCTAGTCTTTCCCTGTCTTTTCAGACTTGTAAGGATTTACTTCACTTGTACATATTTTGTGACCCAGCTATCCTGTCCTATTTACTCTTCCTTGAATATGACACTCCATCTTCCATCTGTATAGATTTGCATTGGCTATCCTCCATGCCTTGAATGCTTCATCTCTCTCTCTTACTTTCATTGACTTTTTTAAGACTCAGTTCAAGCACACCATCTTCTATAAGAGGCCTTTCCTGGTACCTCCTGCTTCTAGTAGTGCCTTTCTTTCTCAGGTTCTTCTCTCTCTCTTTCTCTCTCTCGCCTGAAAACTGAAACTACGACTTTTACTCTGCTTGTCTGTTTTCTCAAAAGAATATCTCTAAACATCTTTGTTTAAATTATGTGTGTTTGGGTGGTAGGGATTAAAGGAATGGAGTTAAGGACATTTTACCAGGGCAAAATATAAAATAATATACAAAACATGTATTTTGTGCTCAGGAATTTCTTTATCAAAATATTTGAAGCATTCACTATGGCCCTAGTAAGTGGTAACCTTTACAATCCCAGGAACCCAGAATACACTAAGAGAGTAAGCAATACAGATCAATACTAAGACCTGTTTCAGGGGCATGCCTCATATTGGGAGTAAAGATAGAAAAGAGCCATTTGTTAGCTTTTCTTTCTCTTCTGCAGTATGTCTTCATTCCTATTGTTATTGAGACATCATCCCCCAGAGTCTTGGCTACATGTAATCGTTACTGACAAAATTTTTTAAAAACCTAAAAAGCTAAAACTACTACAATAACAAAAAAATGTTGTGAACTCTGTGTCCACTGATTAGCTGAACTAATTGTGATATGATTGTCATGAGATATAACCATGCCATAAGGACTGGCAAAATGATAAGTCCTGAATGAATTAATAATTTATGAAATGGAGGCAGGCATGCCCAGCTCTTTGGATACTTCTCTAGTAATGCACAATGGCAACAGGAAGTGGGGTTGCCATTGCACTTTAATTAGGTAAAAAGAGTTCAAAGACAAAGGGTAAAAGGGGTATAAAAGCAGATGACCGTGGGGAAAGAGGGGATGGGATGATGAAGGGAGGCAAATAGCAGTGGAAAAGAAGGCGGGAGGTGGTGGTGAGAGGGGTAGAGAATATCATTCACGTAATTGTGGATTAGCATTGAGAACACTAGGTACCATGGACCTGATAGAGATGGAAGAATGCTTAAGTGAAGGAATTTAAATTCTCATTTTAATAGAGTTTTGGGAGGAACAGTCTAACTCTTGTCTGTGCCACTTTGGGATTAGTTTATTAACATATCCAAATCATCTGAAAGTTATTGGCAAAATTTTAAGTTAACATTTCCACATCATCTTAAAGCTATCACCATCTTTTGATGTCCTGCTGATCTGGAATTGTGGAGTTCTGGAATTTAGTCTGAGATTACCTATCATAGGACCAAAAGCCTGACAAGCAGCACCTATATGTTTTCTCCTATTTCAGTGCATATACCAGGATGTGAATTTAAGTTAATACATGATACAATTTGTAAATTGTGCCCTTTCATCTTTGGAATAAGTTGTAATTTACTTCCAGATTCCCTTTTGTAATCTTATTTCCTGCTATTCCCCCTGGATATATAACCTTTCTTATATTGACAGGAAGGGGGGGTGGTTATGGACCCAGAAAAAGAATAATTTTAATATGCAGAGAAATGGGGGAACATGTATAAAGTGAGAATGAGATAAGAATTCAGAGCCGAAGAAAATCAAACAAAGAAAACTCATAGCCACTACAACTTAATTTTTTTAATTTTTTAATTTTTTATTTTAGTTTAGTTTACATCATTCATTTCCAAGAAATTTTGAGTTACAAATTTTCTCCTCATCTTTCCCCTACCCACCACCCCAAAACAGCCATCCCAGTGTATCCACCCTCCCCCAAGCTATTCTCTCCTATGTCTTCCCCCCTCACCCCTCTGACTTTTCGGTAGGGCAGGATGGATCTCCCAACCACAGTGCCTGTGAATCTCAAGTTCCAGTTGGATGCAGTTAATAATAATAATAATAATAATAATAATAATAATAATAATAATTGTGTGTGTATATATATATATATATACATATATATTTTTAACATTTGATTA
>CM053581.1:82180618-82195505 GCA_028627135.1 Pseudochirops cupreus
TGATAAAAATATGGTACTGATACCAAAATCAGGAAGAGTCAAAACAGAGAAAGAAAATTATAGACCAATTTCCCACATGAATACAGGTGTGAAAATATTAAATAAAATATTAGCAAAAAAGATTAAAACAACTTATCACAAGAATAATACACTTTGATCAGGTAGGATTTATTCCAGGAATGTAAGAATGGTTCAATATTAGGGAAACCTGTCGTCATTGCTTTCTCCTTTTTCCCTTAAAGCAGCTTCTTCCTCCTTTTTTTCTGCAAAATATCCTCTACACATCACCAACTCAATATAACTAAAACATATTATGATCATAAGATCACAGGTTTATGGCTAAGTGGAACTTCAGAGGCCATTTATTTCAGCCATCATATTTATAAAAGGGGAAACTGAGGTCCATTGAAGTTAAGTAACTTGCCTAAAGGCAATAGGTAGTAAGTGGCATTTTAACCAGGTTATTTGGACTACAGAGTCAATGCTCTTTGTATTGTTCAATATTTATCTATATCCCTGCTCATTTAAAGATCATCAGTGTTTACCTACTGCCTCTTAGTTACAATTAAAAAGTGTCTGTCCATATTGAAAACCCTTTGCAAGGTCTTCCATCCATATAATCAGACTAACACCTCACATTGTCTATTCCAGTCAATGTGGACACTTACTGATTCCCTACAAGCAACATTCCTTATTTTGCCTCAATGTCTTTGCATAGGTTGGACCCAGTTTCTCAAATTATCTCTTCACCTCTGCCTTATAAAATTCCTTGTTTCCTTCAAAATATACTTCATATTTACCTTCAACAAAAAATCTCTCTTTATAATCCTAATTATTAACTTTCTTATTTTTGCTACTACATTTTGATGGGATCTATGTGTTCTGATTGATATACTTAGAGCAGCTAAGTGGTAGAGCAGATAGAGTACTGGGCCTAGAGTCAAAAAGACTCATCTTCTTCGGTTAAAATCTGGCTTTAGACACTTACTAGCTGTGTGACTCTAGACTAGTCATTTAACTCTGACTCAGTTTCCTCTTCTGTAAAATGAGTGAGACAAGGAAATGGAGAACCACTCCACTGTCTTTGCCAAGCATATCCCAAATGAGGCAACAAAGAATTGAACATGACTGAAAAAATCAAACAATAGACACACTGAACCTACTTACCTGTGAATATGTTTTATTTGTTTCCCAGGGAAAAAATAAACTACTTGGAGTTAGGAACGGTCTCATTTTTGTCTTTATTATAATATCTTGGCCCCCCGCCCAGTTCCACTCCATCCTCAGATTCTATAATCTTTTTTTTTTTTGCTTTTTTTTGGAGGGGAGGAGGCAGGGCATTTGTGGTTAAGTGACTTGCCCAAGGTCACACAGCTAGTAACTGTTAAGTGTCTGAGGTTGGATTTGAACTCAGGTCTTCCTGACTCCAGAGATGGTGCTCTATTCTCTATGCCACCTAACCACCCCAAATTCTATAATTTTGCACAATACCTTACACAATATAGGAATTTGATCAGTATTCATTGAATTAAATTGAATGTTTTATCATTGGTGCCCATGTTTCCAGTGCAGAAGTACTTCATATAACTGAGAAAGACATGAATATAGATTGAGACTCCTGGAACATTTTTTGAGAGTCTAAGAAGTGGCACCAGCAAATGAAGACTTGTTTGGTAGCACTCAGAGACAGGCAAATGTTCCCCCCTCCCCATACCACCCAGAAAAATTTCTTCAGAAAGTAAGAAGAGCTAGGCTTACTAAATCCTTTTCCAGAGGTTTATGCATGACTTGAACAAGGTGTGCACTCAGCAGGAGCATGTTCAGCCAATCAAGCCCAGTGCCTCTAGCCTTTTTGGCTCCCACTGTAAGGCACCCTGAGTGTATCAGTGTGCAGCAGGAGACAGCCCTGGCTTTCTTGCTATGAAGGATGCAGAGCACATTGAATTAAGGTGAAAGAAGGCAGTCACCCCCTTTTATTCATTTTTCTCCCTCTCTTGCATTAGTAGAAACCAAGCAATCATCTCGTCTCTGAGTTCTCAAAGCACTATCTAACATAGAATTCACTTGCGGATAAATGTCTCTTCTCCCTTCTCTATCTAAAGTTGTAATCCTCGGAATTGCCCAATATTCTCTAGTACAGCATTGAATGAATTGGTTTTCAATTGCAGCTTCTCAAACACTCTGAAAGGCTTTGAAAGGATAGAATGTAGACTCCAATCTGCTGGCCCTGCCAGTGTGATGAATTCTGTTTTATGATGAAAACAATTCAGAAGATACACTCCCTATTGTTCCTGCTTGGGAATGAGGAGTAGTGAGGGAACTTCAGAGCCATTACAAGTCAGTATTTTCTCAGACTTTGAGAACTGGAGATGAAATCATTAAGTATGGTCTAGTTCTTTTGCAAGATCAAGTAGAATAGCATTAAAGGGGGGAAGGGACAAATACCATTTGGCAATGGTATTTAATCTATATATAGAACAAATATAATGACCCCTTTTGAGGCCAGGAGAGAAATAGAATATGCATATTTATTATTCTAAAGGAGATGCTATTCCCATTTACTCTTTTCATTTCTCCATTGGCATCCAAATTTTTTAGCACTGCCTTAGATTCCCAAAGAATGATTTCTTTAAAATTGTAAATACTTAGGAAAGTAAAAAAGATAATTTTATTTTGTTTATGTGTTATGTCCCTCTTCCTCTGGTATTCTTTCTCTCCCTCTCCCCACCCCCTTTGTCTGTCTGTCTGTCTGTCTCTGTCTCTCTCTCTTTCACACACACACAGACACACACACACACACACATGCACACATACACACAACACACTTACATATAAACTTGGTACTCATAGATTGGGTTTTCCAGGTTATGGTAACTCTTACATCAAGATGGAGGTACTCTGTGGGGTATGCACTTCTACAATTACAGTTTATATGCTTCCACTGATGCATTCAGCTTTAATAGTCAACCGCTTGGCACAATTTAAGTCAAAGCAAAGGCTTTATTAAAATGTCATAGTACCAATATAAGTCACTTTGGGGAACCTTGAGGTCATTCTTCCACATAAACATACAGCATCAATATGAAGAGCATGCACACACATAGAGTATGTGATTAAAAAGGGATGCATCTAAGGCCAACATGTACTCTGCTCTAGTCCTAGTACATATAAAGTATTTTGTTTAGCACCTCAATTTTTGAAGACCGTTGGCCCCAGTATATCCTCCACTCAACTATAAATGTATTTTCCCATGTTACACATATAATCATTTCATTTACTGCTTACCTGTTACGTCTAAGATCAAATATAAATTCCTCTGTTTTACATTTATACGCCTTTGAATCTAACCTTGCTCTGCTTTTCCAGTTTTATTTCATTTTACTCTTTTCCATGTGTTCAACAATTAGTCACTTCCTCCTTTCTCACAGTTCTCAGTCTCCCCTCTCAATGCCTTTGCCTAGCTGCCCCCTCCCCTTTCCAAGCCTTTGACCTTCTTTGTCCTCACCTATGCCTTTTGCAAGGATTTCTTCAAGAAACAATTTAAATCTCATTTTTTTTCAATTCCCCTTCCTCCTCTTATTTGTGCCTTTCCTGTAAGATTACCTTCCTAGTTTGAAATTACCTGTCTGCTTTGCATATACCTTGTATCTACACAGTCAAGGAAACTAGATGCCACAGTGAACAAAACACAAGACCTGGAGTCAGGAAAACCTAAGTTCAAATCAGGATTTAGACACTTAGTGTCTTTGTGACCCTGGGGAAGTCATTTAAACTGCCTGCCTTAGTTTTCTCAACTATAAGGTGAGGACAATAATAGCACCTACCTGCCAGCATTATCGTGAGGACAAAAAGAGATAATATATTTAAAGTGCTGAGTATAGTGCCTGTTATGTAGAGGGCTTAATAAACATTTCTTTCCTTCTTTTTTTTTTCTTATATAGTTAATTACATGTTGTCTCTTGCAATGGAATGTGTGCTTCTCAAGGAAAGGGATAGTATTGTTACTTGTCTTCATATTTCTAGCACTTAGTGCAGTGCCTATGACATAGAAAGTAATAATAGATAAAATGAATTATAAAATAATAAATAAATAAATGTTTGTTTGTAAAAAGTACAGAGGAGTGGAAGCAGAATGTACAAAATTATAAAACAGTACAATGATGTGCCAGGGCAAAGAATAAATATTTATTAGGTTCTTACAATGTGCAAAGTACTGTGCTAAGTGCTTTAAAAAGCTCATGTAATCCTCACAATAACCCTGTGAGGTAGGTGCTATTTAAGGTTGAGGAAACTGAGTCAGACAGAGGTTAATTGACTTGAACAGGATCACAAAACTGGTATCTGAGGCTGGGTTTTAACTAAGATTTTCCTGACTTCAAGCCCAGTGCACGTCCTACTATTACACTGCTCTAAGGACCTTGAGTCCATAACATGCAATGATCAGTTGTTACTGTTGTTCATTCTTTGTTCTCAAAGAGGAGCAACAACATCACAAGGATAAAAGAAAAGTGAGATATTTAGCTTGGATAAGAGGGGCCTTAGGGGGATATGATAACTGTTTCCAAATATTTGAAGGGATGTCATGTGGAAGATGAATTAATTAGACCATAGGTATCAAATGTAAATTGAAATGAGGGTCACTAGAATCTTGTAAACTAAAAGTAAATAAACAAATCAATTTAAATTATCCAAAAAAAAAAAAAAGAAAGAAATGAGGGTCACTAAACTTTATATAAAGATACTTGGAGGGTATGTACTGACTTTAAAATACACATATTAATGTTGTCTATATTTAATTGTATTATGTATTTTATTAAATATTTCTCAATTATATTTTGTTCTAAATTGGTTTGCATTCTGGGATGTTGTGGGCTGCATTTAGCCATGGGCTGCATTTTTGACCCCTCTGGATTATACTCTTGATTCCATTCTAAATTTCATCCCCCCATATCTTTCCAGTAGATTGCTTTTGTTCCCATTTACAATCTATAAATAAAAATCATTCTTTGCCTGTGTACTAGCTGCTTCCTTAATATTTGCAGTGCATTTCACAGAGTGACTTGCAGATGCTAAATGTTTAATACATGATAATTCTCAACTTTTCCTCAAAAATCCTTCACTTGATACAACAATGTCCACTTATTGTTATCTCTCTTCTTTTTCCTTTACTAAAGTTCTTGAGAAAGCTGTTTATATACTCTATACTTCTCTTTCCTTCCATCTTATACTTTTAATTTTTTTTGCATTGTGTCTTCTGACTACTTTATTCAAGACAACTATTCACTCCTAGGTTAAAAATGTCCTCTCAATTGCCAAGTAAGATTGACTTTTCTCAATCCTCTTCCTTCTGAATTTTTTCTACCTTTGACACTAACAATGATTCTCTTTTAATTGATACTTTCCTCTTCAGGTGTTTGCAAAATTTCTCTCACGTGGTTCTCGTATTACCTTTCTAAGTATTACTTCTCAATTGCCCCTCATGGATCTTTATTAAATTCATATCTGCTAAGCATGTGTCCTCCAAAACCTGTCTCCCATGATAATTTGCTTGCTGATTACATCAACTCCCATGTATTCCATTATCATCTTTTTTGCATATGATGCTCCTATTTGCTTCCCAAGCCCTAAAATTTCTATTGACCATTGGCCTTGCATGGCAATTTCCAAAAACTATTTTCCTGAATGAACTCACTGTCTTTCACATCAAATTCTGACTCTTCTAAACTTTCATATTAATGTGGAGGACACCATTCTCTTCACAGTTGATGAGGTCCTCAATCTCATGTCTCAATAAGTAAATGAAGTAGCATTTTTAAGGCACCTACTATCAAGGAACTATGCTAAACTCTGAGGAATACTGACTGGAAGGAGTTCATAGTCCAGTTGGGGAGATAACATAAGGAAATGTGCATAAGCAATAATATATGGGGAGTAATCTCAGTGATGATACTAAGATTAAGGAGTAGTGAAAATGGATTTTTTAAGAGGGTAGAACTTTAGTAAAAACCTGAAAGGAGCTAAGAATGCTGGGAGGCACAGATTATGAAAGAGAGCATTCTAGACTCAGAAGATACCCACTGAAAATATTTGAAGTTGGAAGATGGAGTGCCATATGTGAGAAACAACAAGCAGGTCAGTGTCATAAGATCACAGATCTCATGAAGTCAGGAATAATGTGTAAAAAACAAACAAAAAAACTGGAAAAGGAAGGAAGGTCCAGGCAATGGAGGGATTTGAAAACCAAACAGAAGACTTCTTTTGCCAAATCTGAGAGGTAACTTTTGAATAAAGAGGTAAAACTACTCAGACTTGAATTTTCAGAAAATCAACAATGACAGCTGAGTTGAGGCTACATTAGTGTGGAGAGAGATGGAAAAGAGAGATCAATTAGCAGTCTATTGAAATTCTTCATTCATAGGTTATAAAGGCCTTGACTAGAATTTTTACAGTGCCAAAGAAGATAAGCGGTGAGATGGGAAATCACAGGTAAAAATGGCAGGAGTTGACCAATGAATGGATATATGAGGATTGAGAAAGAGTGAAGATACCAGGATCACACACACATACATACAGGCAGAAAGACCAACAGATGATAGATATCTATATAAATAGATACATATATAAATATAGATATATCTATTTTCCTTCCTATCTATAGATATATACATACATAGATATAGATCCCTATATCTATTTATCTATCTATATCCATCTATTTATCTATCTATCTATCTGTCTATCTATCTATCTATCTAGAAACAGGATATAGATAGATCTGTATAGATATAGTGATCTATATCTCTATCTCTATCTATGTCCTATTTCTATATAGTTGATTGCATGCTGCCTCTTCAATTCAACATTAATGGGGACTTAGAGGATGAAAAAGATTTAAATAGGAGATATGGAAAAACCACAGGATGAGATCAGAAAATGACTAGTAGTCTATTTTGTCTGAAAAAAAAATTAAAATGGGCCATTTTTATATTTCAATGCACCTCATTGATGTGGGTACTCCTTATATAGGTTCAAATCACAACCTATTTATACCACCTTATCCTGTATAATTGTTTTCCATATGATTCAAATAATCCTCCATAGACTATCTACCCCATGTGCTGGAGGATTTTTGCTAATTCTGTGAATATATATTACATAGTAGTAAATCACTTGAGCAATAATTTTCTTTTTCCTCAGTCTCACTATTTGAGTTACCCTTTTCTTCCACTCGTACATGTCCTTAAAGCTATCATACATGCCATTTCCTGAGAACCAATCAAAATCATTAAACTAGTACAGTTCATTTATAGCCATCAGTTATGTTCCTATTTATCTCTGTGTCACCTTATTTTTTTTCATTTTACAATATTACAATGTTCCATAGTCAACAGTCATCTTTGAGAGGAAATATATGCTAAAAAAGAAAATATTTTTTGTTCATTTGTTAGCTTTTGTTTTTTTGCAGTTGGGAATAACTTCAGATAATTAAAAATCTCATTCTCTTACTTGATGTGATCATATTCAACTCGGAGTCCAGTTCTTTTTCCATCTGCAACATCTATCCAAGTTATAAATATCAATGTATTAATTTTATGGTTGCCCATCATAGGTCATGTGTAATATTCTTGGAAAGATATGTTTTTCATCCAAATTCGAAATTTTCATGTATTGTTTATTAGGTTAGTGTCTTTTAAATGACCATGGATTTTGTTGAGAAAGATTTAAATTGTTTTGGACCTTAGTCTAATCACCATGATAGCATTTCCAAAATTCAGGAGCATCTAAAAACCTTAGCTTTTATAGATATTTTATAGATATTCCCATTTCTATTTGGACTTTTTATAGAACCCATTCCATGATTATAAGTATTTTGGGGAAGGTTATTTAGATCTGATTTGATAGTATTTGTTAGATAAAGTTTGAACAAACTTAATTATTTTAATAAATATGTATATATACACACATATATATACATATATATGTGTGTATATACATGTACATATACATGTATGTGCAATCTTAAAAGTCACATGGGAGACTTTTGTTGGAGAAGAGCCTCTATGCTTTGTCGCATGAAATCAAAGGGATTTTTTTTTTGTAATTAATGAAAATAATCATATTGTGATTATGTGGATATTCTGTTATAGAACACTTTCTGTAAAACATTGTATATTCACCCCTCAAATATATCCTCAACAAATTTGCAGAATATTCTCAAATAGACTCTACCAAAAAAAGAAAAACTAGAAAATTAGTGGTTGCTGATGTTTTGTTCTTAATACCATCATTGGGGTTGGGCAGGGAAGAATAGAGAAGTTAATACCACTCAGGAAGGGAATAATAGAAAATAAAATGAAACAAGTTGGAGTCCAGTCCTTGAATACTAGTTTAAAGAAGTTATTGTCGATGAATAATCACTAAAGGTTTTTGAGTAGAAAAATGGTAAAATCAATTTGACATAATTAGGAATATGTAATAGATTCATGTGGCTAAGAGCAAAAGAGCCCTGGCAGCTTTATTAATTTCAAAATTATTACTGGCCAGAAACAACCTCAGGAAAATTTATGATTTTTTTTTATCATAGATTCTCTTCTAGTGTCTTACAAGTTGATTAAGGACATTTCACTAATTTTCTCATTTTTTTCCCCTTTTGCCTCTTTATTCCTTTCGCCCCAAAATAACTGATATGATCTTTATTTTCTCTCTACTCTCCAACTTGATGGTGTAATGGTATATATAATATTTAGTGAAGAATATTATAACACAAATGAAATTAATGTATTTTATGAGTGATAGAAGGAAGTACTGATTAGTTGATCTGCCTATTCTGATATGATTATGTATATATGAATTCAAATATATGTATGTGTGTATGTGAGTGTGTGTCTGTATAACAGATGCACACATATATTTGCAGAATAGGGAGATTATACACACACACACACTCACACATATACACAAACAAAAGTGTAAGATGCCATTTGGAGCACACCATTTGCAGGATTACATTAATTAGGCCTGCCTTCATTCAGAATACTGAAATTCTATTAATTTTAGATAAAATTAAATTCAGATTTTAAATTAACCACGTTAATTTTAGTCAAGGAAAAGAAAGGAAATTAATGAGAAAGACCATTGAGTGATGTTGGGAGTATATGATGAAGAAAGAATGGAAATGTCCTAGTACAGTGAACATGTCATTATAAAAAAGAAAAAAAGCAAATTGTATCACTCCTAATTATTTCTTACACTTGGTAAATCATTCTTTTCTTTGTTGTTAAACCTACATGATGTGGAAGGTATTTTTGAGTAGCTAATTCAAGAAGATAAATGAAGTTTTCAGGAAATCTTGGCTGCTGATCAAACCTAATTGAGAAAGAAAGTAAATCTCACCTCCTTTACAAGACTAACTATGCAAATAATTTGATGGGCTTCAAATTGTGTTAATAAATACTAAATATTTCATCTTCATTTACATAATTACATTGGTCTGCCTCATATTGGCTTTTCAAGAACTGTTGTGGAAATCTCTATTTATGAACAGAGAGAGAGATAATGTAAGACTAGGGAAGTGGTAGACCCATTGTACTTGTCTCTGATCAGAACACACCTTGAGTTCTAGAAGCTATATTTTAAGAAAGGCAAAGAAAAAGCTTAAAAAATCCCAAGGAGTCATTTAGAGTTGACAAAAGACTTTGAGTTCATGATATACATGATCTGTTGAAGAAATTGGGATTGCAAAGTTTGAAGAAGAGACTTAGGGGGATGTGGAGTTGGGGCATAATGAGTTTCTAATTGTTCGAAGTGGTATATTGTGAAAAAAGAAACTAGAATCACTCTGTATGGCCCCAGGGAACCAAACTATGTACAAAAGGATGGAAGGAAATTTAGAATCCTTGTAAGAAAAATCCTTTTCAACAAGCAAAACAATCCCTAAGTGGAATAGATGGCTTTTGGTGGTAATGGCTTCCCCCCTCTCATCCCCCTGCAGGAAGGGCTCCAAGCAATTTGGGCTAACTACTTGTCAGTTATATTACATAAGGGATTCTTTATCATTTCAGTGCTTGCCTCAGGGGTCAGCAAATTAAGGCCCAGGGTGAAATGTGAACCTGTATATGGGCAGCCTAAGAGCTACAAATATATATATTTTTAAATTTTTTTGGAAGCTTATTTTAAAATATAGAAAGTATTCTCACTAGATTTGACCTACTGGCAGTAGTTTCCTTGAGCCCTGGCAAGATAAACTTTCCATGTTTAAAATTTGGGGATATTGTTAAAAAGCCACAGAAATTCTTTATTTAAATAGGCCTCATACTACCTATGGTTAAGAATTCCTTTTAAGATAATAATTTCAAATGAAAAATTTTAGTCATGCAGTTGCAAGTTTACTCTATGGAACCACCAAAGTAAATAAACAAACAAAAAGTCAGATATCTTTACTGAAAAACTAATTATAATGAGCTCTGTAATTTCTCCAGATAGCGCCCAAGATTTCCACATTGCTAAACCTTGTGGCCCCAGGTATAGCTTTCATTTTCTAAACATAGTTGTTTACCTTGTTTCATTTTATTACTTTTAAACAAGTCTCAGTCTTTCCCATACCTGATTTATCCTCAGTAATTTAACCTATTTTATTTGTTTTCAAGGTTAATCATGGGACAACCTGTGCAGGAAATTGTACTCACATGGCTCTACCAAAGTAACAGAAAAATCTCTAAAACAGTGAGTAGATATTCTAAGGAGTATTTATGAGAAAATAAGGACAAAACTTGTACAAGAGAAAGAGGCATGGAGATTGGAGCTGTCTGCCTGTGAAGATGAATATTTATCTCCACCAGCGATTAAATACTCAAGACCACCCAATTCTGCTCTTCATTTCTGTTATAAGTACTTCCTATTGTACCTTTTTATTAAAGGAGGTTGCAAGATTCCTTGAATTTGTTGTCCAATTTTTGAATGCTGTTACAAAGTTTTCTTTTTTTTATGGGAAAGTCTGGAGTCATATTTACATATTCTACTTTCTCTTATCTTTACTATACAATGATCCTTGTTTTAATAGTGAAATCAAGTTGATATCTTTTTGGTAAATAATAACAATGCCTAGCATTTATATTGCACTTTTAGGTGTGCAAAAAATATTGTCTCATTTTCTCTTCATAACAACCACGAAAGAGACAGGTGTTATTGTTAATCTCATTTTTATTGATTAAAAAACTGAAGCAAATGTAAGCTAAGTGACTTGCCTAGCTTCAGACACCTATTAAGTGTCTTAAATGGGATTTGACCTCAGGTCTCCGTGACTCCATGTTTAACAATCTACTGTAACAACTACCTGTTTAGTGGCATGACGATAATCCAGGATTTTTTGCTTCTATCCCATAAGATCTCATGTGGTTTTTAACCAAGAAAACATAATTAATTATGTATTATGAGAATGATCTTAGGAGACATGGTAGAGAAAAATAACCTAAAGAAATTTTACTCTGAAAGATGTAATTAGAAAATTATTACAAAGTAATCCCACAATAACAACATGCTCTCTTCTGTAGAATTTGTTGTTTGGACCCCATTCAAGAATGTTTAGTTTAATTAGTACTAATTATAAAATTACTTATTACTTATAGTCATTACTTATAAAGTAGCCCCAAATGTTAGTATTTTAAGTGCTTCTTTATTTTCCTTCGGAAATTCTCTCATTTCTTATTGTAAGGCTTTTCCTAGCTATTCAATGTACCTTGTTACATTTTTCTGAATTTTATACTCTTTTTGTAAAACCGCTATAGGAGAAACCATAAAATCAGTTTTAACACATTGTAATTTCACAGTCCCAACAATGATGATGTTCTTTCTTGTGAGCTAGCTGGAGATTTCTCTCCTTTAGGCATGTCATCTCTCTACCTCAAAATTTACAAATACAATCCCTTCTTTTCCACAATAAGTATAGGTAACATCTCTCTTCCTTAGTTTCTGGAAACCTTATTGGTTTGGCCTATACCACATGTTTTAGTGTAAATGAGTCCTGAAGCTCATTGGTAAACACCTTTTTTCCTCATTGCTTGATTATCATTGTCCTTTATGTGAGGAGTGGGGAGGTGTTGGTGACAGTAGGAGAAAGAACTCTTGAGTTTCTTCAGATTCTTCAGGCTCAACAGTCTCTTTTGTCTCTTCAGACTTACAACTTTGAGAGAGAAGATGGACAATGCTATCCCCATTTCAGGTGAAAGAAGGAAAAGACTGAGAAGTTGACATGAGATGAGCTAGCACTTTCTATCATGTCCCTATACCCAGTTCGCTACACTAGAGACTTCAGGGATTTTCTCTTTGGGTGAGGTTTGGAAGTTTCTCCAGTGAACTAAGCTATCTTGGATACAATGGGAGAGCTTTTTTTTGGGGGGGGGGTGTTGTCTGTTATATAGTCTCCTTTGTAAGCTTTCTCTGATCTCTGTTCTATAATTGAATTGGATAAATGAGTTTCTTTACTACTTACTATGTATGGTCATTGTAGATATAAAGCTTAGGGTCCTATTTCCCTCTTTAATGACTAGGGATAAGAAAGTTAGCTTGAACCTAGAAACTACCTCCCCTACCTTAACAATGCATAAGGAAGCAGATAGATAAAAGTCTAGTTTAATACCCCTTCTTTCTGATGAGAGCAAAAATGATAAGCCTCTACCTTTCACTTGCTCTTTCCCCTCCTGACAGGAATGAAAATCTTACTTTGAGAATGTCAGGGAAAGAAGAGGCTAGAGATAAATATACTGACTCCTTTTTGGTCACAAAATGACATATTCTGGAGAGGGGGAGTCAAGATGGCAGCATAGAAACAGGAGAACTCTTTGAGCTCCCCCCAATACCAACTAAAATACCTATAAAATATGACTCTAAAGAAATTTTAAAGCTCCAGACTCCACAAAAAAGATGGAATAACAAAGCTCCTGCTGAAGGTAGCCTGGCAGGCAGTCATCTTAGTACACTGGACACAGAGCCCAGCCCAATGTGGTTTCAGCCCCAGGGCATCCAGGAGAAGCCACAGCTGTAGCATTCAGGAGAGCAGATCATCAGAAGCTATGGTGATTTCCAGAATCACCAACCCACAGAAGCCAAGGAAAAAGGTCAGTGGAACTTGGCTAAATTTGGGGAAGAAGGTCCAGCTGAACTGCCTCCAGAGCTAGCAGCAGTCTGAAGCAGTGGCCCTGCAGCCACCTCCACGTGGCTGCTTCAGAAGCTCCCACCCTGCAGATTACAGGGGGGCCAAGCAATCATTCAGAAGCTAAGTGCTCTTTCCTTGAGCTGCCTGAAGTGGATTGTGGTCTTGGGTGGTGGTACCAAGGTGCATTTTCAGTGAGCGAAAAAGCAGGTGGGGGCTGCAAAAAACAGTGGCTTCCAAATAGCTCCAGAAGCTGCAAAAACTCCAGTGATTTGGGACAGAGCTCTCCCCTCTGAAAGCAAAGTTTTACTACTGAGCCCAAAAGCCAAATAACTAACTGGCAACATGAGCAGGCAAAGGAAGCAAAGCAAGCCCAGCAATCAAACCTTAGATTCCTTTTTTGGAGACAAAAAGGACCAAAGCAGGAAGGAGAGGAAGACCACAAAGTCAGAACTCCCATACCAAAAGATTCCAAGAAAAATACAAAGTGGATAAAGGTCATAGAGGAGCTTAAAAAGGATTTTAAAAACCAAATAAGAAAAGTAGAGGAAAAACTGGAGAGAGAAATGAGAATGATGCTAGAAAATCATGAAAAGAGAGTCAACAACCTGACCAAAGAAAATAACACCTTAAAAAATAGATTAACTCAAATAGTAAAGGAGGCCCAAAAAGCCAATAAGGAGAAGAATGACTTAAAAAGTCAAATTTGCCAGATGGAAAAAGAATCTCAAATGCTTGCTGAAGAGAATAATTCCTTCAGAATTAGAGTAGAGCAAATGGAAACAAATGACTTTATGAGAAATCATGGTACTATTAAACAGATCCAAACAAATGAAAAAATAGAAGGCAATGTGAAATATCTCATTGAAAAAATCACTGACCTGGGAAATAGATCCAGGAGAAACAGTTTAAAAATTATTGGACTACCTCAAAGCCATGACCAAAAAAAAGAACCTAGAAATCATCCTTCAAGAAATGCTCAAGGAAAATTGCCCTGATATTTTAGAACCAGAGGGCAAAATAGAACTTGAAAGAATTCACCAATCACCTCTTGAAAAAGATCTCCAAAAGAAAACTCCTAGGAATGTTATGGCCAGGTTCCAGAGTTCCCAGATCAAGGAGAAAATATTACAAGCTACCAAGAAGAAACAATTTGAATACTGTGGAAATACAATCAGGATAACCCAGGATCTAGCAGCTTCTACATTAAGGAATCAAAGAGCTTGGAATATGATATTCCAGAGATCAAGGGAGCTAAGATTAAAACCAAGAATCACCAACCCAGCAAAATTGAGTATATTGTTCTAGGGGAAAATATGGTCATTCAATGAGGTGGAGGACTTCCAAGCATTCTTACTGAAAACAACAGAAGTGAATAGAAAATTTGACATTCAAATAAAAGAAGCATGAGAAGGTAAACACGTGTGTATATATATGTGTACATAGACAGAGGGTGCAGGATCTATTGAATAGGATGGGATCATATTTTAAAAGGTGAAATTGAGAGGTGGGAGAGGAATAATATGAGAGGAGACAGGGAGAGACAGAATGGGGTTAGTCCTCTCATATAGAAGACATAAGGGATAACTGTTACAATGGAGAGGAAAAACAGGAAGGCAAAAGGGAATGGGTCAACCTTACTCTCATTGAAGTTGGCTTAGGGAAGGAATGACATACACTCTAAATTGGGTATTTTGGCCTACAGGAGAGTAGGGGGAACAGGGATGGGGGGGGGAGGAT
>CM053581.1:82212315-82223578 GCA_028627135.1 Pseudochirops cupreus
CTGGACGCTGAGCAGTTGCGTGCGTGAGGAGAAGAGGATCTTTGCCTGAGGTAGCCTGTCCTGTTTGAAGGCTTGAGGACGTGGGTGTTTACTACTTTGACCACATGTGCCAACTTCATCACTACTGGGTTAGCTTTGACTTTCTGGTTTTGGGACTCAGTCTTCTGGTATTTAAAAGAATGCACTATCTATATTTCTTATGTAGAGAACCTGTTCCATTTTGTGATTAATAACTATATCAGCATATTTATAGTTACTGTAGGCATTGTGAATACTGCATTGCTGATACAGGTAATATAATAAAAATGACAATTCTATCTAAATTCATTTAGTTATTAAGTGCCATACCAATCAAACTACCAAAATTATAGAGCTAGAAAAAATACTAAAATTCATCCAGAAGAACAAAGGATCCAGATTGTCAAGGGAATTATGGAAAAGACATGCAAGGGAAGGTAACCTGACCATACCAGAACTAAAATTTATTATAAAGAAGTAATTATCAAAAATATTTGGTACCGTTAAGAAATAGAATGGTGGGTCAGTGGAATATGTTAGGTACACAAGACACAGTCATCAAAGACTATAACAATTAACTGTTTGATAAATCCAGAGACTCTAACTTCAGGGATAAGTACTCACTATTTGACAAAAACTGCTAGGAAAAATGGAAAATAATATGGTAGAAAGTAGACATAGACATCTTACATGATATACCCAGATAAAATCAAAATAGGTATATGATTTAGATATAAAGGCTGACACTATAAGCAAATTAAGGGAGCAAGGAATAGTTTACCTGTCAGATTTATGGGGAATGGAAGAATTTCATCAAACAAGAGATAGATAACATTACAAAATGCAAAATGGATAATTTTGATAACTTTTTAAAAAAGTTTTGTACTAACAAAGCCAGTCCCACCACAATTAAAGAGAAGCAGAAAGTTGGAAAACAATGTTCATAACCAGTGTCTCTTGTGAAGGCCTCATTTTCAAAATATGTAGAAAACTGAGTCACATTTATCAAAATACAAATCATTCCCCAGTTGATAGAGAATATGAACAGGCAATTGTCAGATAAAGAAATTAAAGCTGTCTATAGGCATGAAAAAAGGCTCTAAATCACTATTGATTACAGAAATGCAAATCAAAACAACTCTGAGGTACCACATTATACCTGTCAGACCAGCCAACATGACAAAACAAGAAAATGATAAACGTTGGAGATGTGGGCAAATTGGAACACTAATGCATTGTTGTAGAGTTATAAACTGATCCAATGACTTGGAACTATGCCAAAAGGGCTGTAAAAATGTGCATACCTTTTGATCCAACAATATCACTTCTATGTATGTATCCCAAAGAAATCATAAAAATGGGAAAAGGACCCACTTGTACAAAATATGTATAACGGCTCTTTTTGTTGTTGCCAAAAATTGGGAATTGAAGGAATGTCCATCAATTGGGGGGTGTCTGAATAAGTTGTGATATATGATTTTAATGGAATACTATTGCTCCATAAGAAATGATGAGCAGGTGAACTTCAGAAAAAGCTGAAAAGACGTATCCAAATTGATGCTATTTGAAGTGAGCAGAAGCAGGAGAACAATGTACACAACACCAAAAATATTGTGTGATGACCAGCTTTGATTGCCTTTTCTTTAACTAAAAAGAACAGCATTGTAAGAGGTGGCATGCTGAACATCTTTGGAATGAGAACTGTGCCATGCATTGACATAAACAGAAATAGAAGACATGGTCTTTGCCCTCATTTGTTCATTTCACCATTTTGATACAGGTCTAGTAGTGACTTCTTCACTATGATTTCCTTCTAGAGATTCAAGACCTTGCAGTTTCTTGCAAAGAAGTTCAAGTAAAATCTTCAGTGTATCTCATGAAAGTATGCAACAAAAGTGGTTGCAACTCCATGAGGAAACACTGGGAAATGTCTAAAATGGAGTTATATAGAATTCATGTTGCAAGATGAGATACATTACCCGGAAAATTCATTATGTCACCAACCTAGTTTGAAATAAATACAACTGCCTTCCTACTTTGGAAACTGTCTGATAGGGCCTAAGGGAAGGGCAAGGGTACTTAAAGAAACTTAATGTTTAGGAGAATAGTCCTGAACTTTGTGATGCATTGTGTTTATTTCATCATCATCATCATCATCATCATTATCATTTATAGCTAACATTTATATAGCACCTTCTATATGCCAAGCACTGTGCTAAGTGTGTTATGAATATTATCATATTTGATACTCACAAAAAATCTTTATTATCATCTTTTAGAGATGAGGAAACTGAAGTAGAATTAAATGACTTCTAACAGTCATTTACCATTAGCATAGAAAGTGTTTACAATATTTTAAATATTGTCCTGTGCATTCCACTTTCTGTAGTAATTGTATATCTTAAATTGCACTTTGAAAGTCAGTTTCAATTTTAAATAAGGTGCTGGGCTTAGAGTTGAAAAGACCTGGGTTTGAATGCTCCTTCAAGTATTATCCTACACAAGGCACTTATCTCCTTTGAATGTATTTCCTCACCTATAAAAGGGGGAAAATCAACTCTTCAAAAGGTGGTTGTGGTTGCATTGGAAGAACTGATTAATGTCTGTCACCCTTCACCATTAAATGGAGATCAAATAGAAAAGTCTTTGTAAACCTGAAAATAAGCTCTATCAGCTAGATGACCTCTGACTGGTTCAGTAGAAATCAAAGACACAGTGAGAGTTAACTTCATCTCTAGCTTATTTTGCTGAAAGGATAAATCATCTTATTCCTTTTTGTTAGGAGCTTGTGATATTTTTATATTGACAGTATTTTATAAATACTTGTTGTCAGACTGCTTGATTGAAAATTTCATTTTCATTTTAGGAACCAGGCTGTCTGCAGATGACATATACACACATATGTAGATATGTATATATATATATACACATATATATGTATGTGTATATATATATAGTATTATATATAGTTGCTATATATGTATATATGCATATAAAATGTGTTAAAGATATAGTTGTGTAATGAATGGCTTCTATTTTAAAAAATAAGAAAGAAACCATAACAAACATAAGCACATATAAAATTTAATGATTATACAAAGATTCTATGATTTCCTCTACTAGGAAACACCCAATGTTGGAATTTCCTCAAAGTGACTTAGTCTGTTAGTCCCAGAAAGTTGCTTGAAACATAGAAAGTGGCAATCAATTGCTCAGGGTCATATAGCTAGTAAATTTCAGAGGTGAGATTTGAATCCAGATGTTTCTATATCTAAGTCCAGCATTCCAGTCCCAATGGAATACTGCCTTTCTGCATAAAATTATATACTATCAATTAAATATTTATTCATTGACGGAATGCAGAGACAAGGAGGAATCTTATTTGACTGTTGCATGTTTCAATATCTTTCTCAACTGCAAAATGACAGATACTTATTCACATCAAATCTCAATGTATCAGAAAAAAAGTTCTAGTCTTAAGTAAATGTGTATTCTAGCAAGATCTTATCTCATACAATAAAATTCAAAAATAAAAAGTAAAAGATACCAGAAAATAGCTTGGGCTTTTACTGTAACAGGATTTGACTTTATGGGGGTTATTTACATGGGGTTTGATGGTAAATTACTTTAAATTCCTCAAATGTGTGTGCCAAATAACTTTCTGTTAAATACCAATAAGATTTGGGAAACTAAGGTTTTTATATTTCTTGTTGGAAAGGATATTTTAAAAGTTATATATAACTCAGGATATGATATGTTTCAGTCAATCAATTGACTCAAAAATCAAAATTTTTGAGGCAGTTTGAGACAGTTACTAAATCAGCAATGTAAGAGTCCTAGGTTTGAAGTGTGACTTCTTTCCAAACTTTCATGTACTAGCTACATGACCTTCACCAAAATGTTTTATCTTTCAAACCTGTTTCTTCAATTACAAAATATTGATAAACAAATCTTACTTTCTCCAACTCACAGGACTGTTGTAAGTATTGAGTTAGATAATGTAAGTAGAGTGTGTTGTAGATCTTAAAATGCTTCATAACTGTGAAACATTTACTAGTAATATAGTCCTTCTGCAAGGGAAAAAATGTCATCTGTGGTCTCCAGGATTGTTTCATGAAGATGAGTAGGTAAGAACACAACATATGAAGAATTTAACACATATTTCGATCTGCTTAATGTGTTCATTAAGTGCAGCCATTGACACCAAAAGAATGCAAACAAGTTATGTGTTTATCTATATCTAGTCTAACTTTGTATACTGCAGTGAATGGCACCCAGACTTGGTGTCAGGAACACTTGGATTCAGATCCCACTTTTTATACTTTCTAGTTAAATAACCAGGAGCAAATTAGCTCTTCAGAGATTCAGTTTTCTATAAAATGGAGATACTCGACTTAATTCCTCACAAGATTGTTGTGAAGTTCAGAAAAAATATTACATAACAAAAAAATTTGCAAACAATTAAATACTATACCTTTACCAATTAGTGTTCACCACTGGTGTATTTCAAAGTGTCTAGGGGCTATAGACCATGGGTAAATATTTCTTTTCTCTTTTCTTTGGAAATAGTATTTTATATTTTCCAATTACATATAAAGATAGTTTTCAACATTCATTTTTTGAGGTGGGGAAGGCAAGGCAATTGGGATTAAGTGACTCACCCAAGATCACACAGCTAGTAAGTATGTCAAATGTCTGAGGCTGAATTTGAACTCAGGTCCTCCTGATACCAGGGCCAGCACTCTATTCACTTTGCCACGTAGTTGCCCCCTAAACATTCATTTTTTAAATATTCTGGGGCTCCAAATTTTTTCTCCCTGTATCTTTCCCATCCCCACCCCTCTCAGAGAGCAAGCAATCTGATATAGGTTAGACATGGGCAATCATGTAAAAACAGTTCAACATTAATCATGTTGTGAAAGATACACACACACATATACACACTCACATACACACATACACAAAAAGTCAAAATAACATGTTTTAATCTGTATTCAGATTCCATTTTTCTTTCTTTCAATATGGATAACATTTTCCATCATGAGTATTTTGGAATTGTCTAAGATTATTTAATTGCTGAGAACAGCTAAGTCTATCAAATGATCATCACACAATGTTGCTGTTACTGTGTACTGGTTACAGTACTGTGTACTGTACTGGTTCTGCTCACTTAACTAATTATCAACTCATGTAAATCTTGCCAGATTTTTCTGAAATCTTCCTGCTCACACTTTCTTAAAGCATAATAGTATTCCATTATATACATATACAACAACTTATTCAACCATTCCTCAATTGATGTGCATCCCCTCCATTTCAAATTCTTGGCCACCACACAAAGAGCTGCTATAAATATTTTTTATATATGTAGGTCTTTCACCCTCTTTTTATGATCTCTTTTTGGGAATACAGACCTAGTAGTGGTATCACTGGATCAAAGGATACTCATAGTTTGGTAGCCCTTTGGACATAGTTTCAAATTGCTCTCCAAAATGGTTGGATCAGTTCACAACTCCACCAACAAGTCACTAGTTTTCCAATTTTCCCAAATCTTCTCTAACATTTATCATTTTTCTTCTTTGTCATATTAGCCAACCTGATCAGTGTGAGGTGGCACCTCAGAGTTGTTTTAATTAGTATTTCTCTAATCAATAGAGATTTAGAACATTTTTTCATGACTATAGATAGCTTTATCTTCTCCCTCTAAAAACTGCCTGTTCATATCCTTTGACCATTTATTAAATGGGGAATGATCTTATTCTTATTAATTTGACCCTATGTATTTGAGAAATGAGGCCTTTGTCAGAAAAACTTGCTACAAAATTTGTTTCCCAGCTTTCTGCTTTGCTTCTAATGTTGGTTGCATTGGTTTTGTTTGTACAAAATTTTCTTTTAATTTAATGTGATCAAAATCATCCATTTTGCATTTCATAATGTTTTCTATCTCTCATCTGGTCACAAATTCTTCCCTTCTCCATAGACTTCCCAGGTAAACCATTCCTTGCTCTCCTAATTTGCATATGGTATCACCCTTTATGCTAAATCATATACACATTTTGAACTTATCTTGGCATATGGTATTAGATGTTGGTCTATGCCTAGTTTATACCACACTATTTTCCAGTTTTCCCAACAGTTTTTGTCAAGTAGGGAGTTCTTATCCAAGAAGCTGGAGTATTGGGGCAGTTAGGTGGCACAGTGAATAGAGCACCAGCCCTGGAGTCAGGAGGACCTGAGTTCAAATCTGGCCTCAGACACTTAACACAAAACCTAGCCATGTGACCTTGGGCAAGTCACTTAACCCCAATTCCCCTCCAAAAAAAAAGCAAAAAAAAAAGCGCAAAAATAAAAAAGAAGCTAGAGTGTTTAGGTTTATCCAAAAGTAGTCATTGACTATTGTGTCTTGCGTACCTAATTTATTCTACTGACCCACCACTATATTTCTTAGCCAGCACCACAAGGTTTTGATGATTGCTGCTTTATAGTATAGTTTGAGATCTAGTACAGCTAGGCCACATTCCTTTGCATTTTTTTTTCATTAATTCTATGGGCAGTTATTTATAAAAGATACCAGATATCTTTGTCTAATTCAGGATTCACATAAATACCCTTTTCTTCAAAGCATTAACTTATAAGTTTCAGAGGCTGATTGATTCCTTGGTATCATCATGTCTGCTGTTTAATCTCTAAAGAACAAGAAACAGTCCTGTGGCCCTTGGATTGCATTGTGGTGATCAGACAAATACATTCTTATTATCCTTCTTCACTAATTCTATTAAACCAAATATGAAGACTTGTTTCTGGGCCTCAAAGTCTTCAAACTAACTTTTGAATATGGTGAAACTATGAGATATATTCAATTAGCAAATATTTAAATCACTTTAAATAAGCCACCCACTTTAATTTCTTAGGTTTTCCTCATTTCTCACCTGGATACAGGAAAATGGGATTCCCCTAACGTGCCCCAGGAAACTCATTATTGGGAAAACATCTTCCTATAAGCCTTGGTACTCTAACCTCATCACCATCCTCTGATGGAGATAGGGACATGAACTCTAAAACCTCAATTCATTGAACGAGCTCAGTTCACATATGTCATTTCTCACCTGGCTGAACTTCTTTGAGAGTTCTCTGACTTCTCCACATCCCTTAATTTGGTATCTGTACCCCATCCCCTTTCTCTTCAACTTCTTTTGTGTGTTGTCTCCCCCTCTTAGATTCTAAGCTCCTTGAAGCAGAGATTGCTTTCTTTATTCTTGTCATAATATTCAGCATAGTACCTGGCAAGTAATAGACACTTAATAAATGTTAATTGACTATTGACTTAATTTCTTTGTTTTTGTTATGCTATATTTTAATGAGATACTATTATGTAATGTATAATGTTGAACTTGGAAAGAAGAATAACAGTTCACATTGATAGAGCATTTGAGTTTGCAAAGGGCTGTATAATTTTGAGTTCAAAAACAACACTGTGAGCTATTCTTATCCTTGTCTTAGTGATACAAAAACTGAGGCTCAGAACAGTTGAGTGACTTTGCCAGGGTCAAATGACTAGTATTTAAAGCAGGATTTGAACTGAGGTTATCAGTACTCTCAGATTCCGTTTCCTCATCTGTAAAATTAGTATAGTATCTATACAGCACTTTCCTCACAGAGTTGTTATATTCTTCAAATCAGACAATATTTCTAAAGTACTTTGTAGGTTAAAAAGCCATAATAGCAGTTATTATTGTTCCTCTATGTGATATACTCCCCAAAAGATCTCCTTTTTTGAATTTAAAGTCATGGTGTTTTTCAAATGTTCAATGGGATCATGTTTGTATCTTGGTGGTTAAATAGTCCTAACACCCCATTTCATATTTTAGGTAAATTATGAGCATCTTTCTTTTCTTTTACTCCAAATGTACATGCCTCAGCTGCTTGTTCTCTAGCCATATGAGAATAGACAAGTCACCTAAACTTTAAGCCTCGGTTTTCATCTAAATTGGAGAAACTCTATACATGGAGAGAGAAGAGAAACAGAAATTTTACAAAACTTACATTTCTATATAAATGCTTGCTATTAGTGTTATTACTAATCCTATTACTGCTTCTGCTGCTGCTGCTACTACTACTCCTACAACAACTACTACAATTATATAAGAAATAGAGTTGTGCAATTTGAAAATATGCACATGCATAATATTCTTATGAAAATTTACTGATTGTATTTGATAGACAATATAGTGTAATGAATAAATACCTAATTGTTCTCTCCACAATTATAATTTGATTTTTAAGGTGTTACAATTTTTAAAAATTTCTCTGTATTGCCAACACATAGCATATTGTGACCACTCAATAAGTGCTTTTTGATTTGCCTTACTTGATTAATTTGGAATTATAAGGAAGGGATATAAATCCCACCTTGCCTATTTACTTTCTTATGTGACCCTAAAGGAATTCCTTCTTCCCTCTTGTCCTTAATTTTAATCTAGAATTGAGAGATATTGGCTAGTTAACCCTTTGAAGTCATTTTTAGTTTTAAATCTATGATCCTGTACATAGATTTTTAACAAATAGTATAAATAACTCTGCTAAAATAGGTTTAATATAATCCTACCTGGAAATTGGGGAAAACGGAACCTTTAGACTCTACTTTTGGGTTGGAAACAGCATGGTCCAGTGAAGAAAAATCAGAGTTTGATCATCAGGACTGTACTTTTTAATTGTGACTATGAACAAGTCACTTAAAATCTCTTAGCCCAATTTATTCATTGGGTAAGAATTACACTAGTGATAACTTGCTAAGTGAATGATCTTGGGAAAACTTCCCTTTAGGCCAATGAGTAGTCACAGAGTGAAAAAAAAAATTAACGTCTTTGTGAATATCAGTAGCTAATAGCTGATGCATGGCAGTAACAATTAGTTGTGTGACTTTCCCTTTACTGAAGCCAAAAGAACTTTGAAAGTGACATCATCTCCTTGAAAATAACTCACACTTCATGAAGTAAAGAAAGAAAATCAAATTTTCCTGAAGCCACCCACGTGCCATTTAATTGACTTAGTGTGTGGCACAAATGATACTGAGATGTAAATCCATTTTGTATTTTAGAAAGACAAGGCTCCTATAATGAAATAGAGTTCAGAGTGCACCATTACCATAAATTGTTGTTGAAATGTATTTCCCTTGTGGTTTCTTCCCAAAAAAAGAATGAAATTGAGATAGAAAATAAAACAGGTGATGCTATAGATAGAGGCCTGGTGGGGATGCATCATTAGGAGTCCGTGGCTGGCTTATCAAACAATAGGTCTGCTGATGGATGAAAACTCAGACCTAATCAATATTCATTGAAAAACTCTCATATTTGGGGTCAAGGAGGGCCTGAGCATGTTTCATGTTTTATGTAAGTCTTAATGCTGCCTACAGAATGGACTATGGGGGGAGGAATGAGAGAAAGGAAGGAATAAAGGAAAAGAGAAAGAAAGGAAGGGAGAGAGGGAGAGAAGAAAGGAAACTGAAAATGCAGAAGGGAGGGAAGGAGGAAGAGAAAAGAGAGAATAAGAAAGGAAATGGAAGGAAAGAGAATAAAAGGAGAGAGAAGGGAAGGGAGGGGAGAAGAAGGTAGGAAGGCAGGAGAGGAGAGAGGAGGGAAATCAGAAAGTTTAGTTTAAGTTAATAAGCTCTGATTTCCAGAAGACTGTATAAGGAATGGGTGGGTTGGCAGGCGAGAAGGGGATATATTGTCTCTATTTTGGTCATATTGATGACGGTACCTAAATCTCAAGGCTGTTGGGAGGATCATATAAGATGTTATTTCTAATGGGCTTAGCATAGTGTATATGACACCCAGCAAATGTTTTAATAACAGCTTATTTCCTTCTCCTCACACTTTCCCCATCATAACTATCAGAAAATAAAAGCTTCCTCTTAAAAAGGCTTTAAAACTTGAAAAAAAAAAGCCTTGCAAATAGTTCAAAAGGATATTTTCATCTTGCATTTCCCCATTTAGTTTTCAAAATAAAAAATGTCAGTATTAAATTATTATTGAGGTTTTATTAGTTGTGAAGAAAAGGGCATTTTGGAAAGGGCAGACATGACTTTGTTTGTCAACGTTTAAGGAGTTCCTTCATAATAGAGGCAAAACTCACATGAACCATACAAGAAGCTATGTAGCTATAAATACTATCTTCTATAAATCACTCCACTGTGGAGCAGCTTACAGTTATCTTCCTTCTGTGATGGAAGAATATTACATGCTCTGTAGTCATATACCACCTCTAGTTGATTATTAGGGTTTAAAATGATGTGGTTTTTGTCTCAAAAAGTTTGCCATTGTTGAAAGAGATACTGTGTTTCTTTTCTTTTTTTTTCAAGGGTGGGAAGGCAGGGAAATTGGGGTTAAGTGACTTGCCCAAGGTCACATGGCTAGTAAGTGTTAAGTGATTTGCCCAAGGTCGCACAGCTAGTAAGTGTTAAATGTCTGAGGCCAGATTTGAACTCAGGTCCTCCTGACTCTAGGGCCAGTGCTCTATTCACTATGCCACCTAACCACCCCAGGTGTTGTGTTTCTTCTAAAAAAAAAAGTTTCTCTTTTTCACTTCTGTCTGTTACATTCTGGGTCCAGGACATTGACTGTGTGCTGTTATAAAAGGGAGAGTGTTTGTTTTATTTGGGCTAAAATCATTTCCTTTAAGTAGAAAAACAGATCATATAAGACATTTCATTGGTCCAGAGGCCTAGGAGTAGAAAATGCTAACATAAATGGAGTCTAGAAGCTCTAGAGGCTTACTACAATTTTAAATTCTCTAAGGGATATGAATTTATCTAAAGCTGGTTTATCATTACCATGGTGAATGCAGAAAGGTATCCTTTTAAAATATTTCTCAGTAATGCTGTTTTTCTTGCATTTTATGGTCCATAAAGTGTTGCATTGCTTGTCAATGAATCACTGAAATGGCTTGAGATATTTCTGCTCTTGAATAACAGTCTCTGTCTATGTACTGATGGACCATGACCATGGGATGTCTACTTAAAGCATGTCATAATCTAGGGATTATTTATTCTTATTTTATTTTTTCTATTCATGGATTATGAAAGACTTCTGAGTCCTTATAGTTCACATTTAGAAAGCTTTAAATTTTACAGAGCATCCAGAACTTGATGTCATCCCCAAATTTCATCAACAACGTCATTAGTTTGTTTTATTTATAGGTATCTTCTATGAAAAATGACAAATAGGGATGGTGGAGCCAAGATGGC
>CM053581.1:82224078-82242043 GCA_028627135.1 Pseudochirops cupreus
CTTTGGGATACAGCATTTCTGGGTCAAAGAGTATGCATATTTTCATAACCCTTTGGGCATAGTTCCAAATTGCTCTCCAGAATGGTTGGATCATTTCACTACTCTACCAATAATGCCTTAGTGTTCAAATTTTCCCACTTCTTCTCCAGTATTTATAATTTTCCTGTTTTGTCATGTTAGCTGATCTGATAGGTATGGTGTTTTGATCTTCATTTCTCTAATCAATAGTGATTTAGGCCATTTTTTCATATCACTATAGATACCTTTGATTTCTTCATCTGAAGACTACTTGTTCATATCCTTTGACCACTTGTCAATTGGGGAATGACTTGTATTCCTATAAATTTGACTCAGTTCTCTATATATTTTAGAAATGAGGCCTTTATCAGAGACATTGGTTGTAAAAATTCTTTCCTGGTTTTCTACTTCCTTCCTAATCTTGGTTGCATTGGCTTTCTTTGTGAGAAAACCTTTTCAATTTAATCTACATCAATCTATATCAATATCAAATAAAATTCAGCTGAGTGCCCTGAAAACAACAGGAACTGAAATAATATTTATATAGCATTTATAAAATTATTTTATAGATATTATCTTATTTGATACATTCAATGGTTTTGTGGGACAAGTGCTGACGCAGATATTGTCCTCTTCAAGTTTCAAAGTTTCAAATGTACTGTATATAGTAGCACAGACAGCATGTAAGTTTGGAGACAGTTTAAATCTGTGTGTATATGGACATAAAATTCAGGTTAGTTTTCACCACATGATGTAGCCTCTCAATTGGAAAATATCTAGAAAATTTAAGAAACTATTACAATTGTGTGACTTAATACATGAAGACAATTTTCAAAAGAAGCAATTAAATATTTGTCTACTTTCTTCCCTTGTAGTATGTCCAGGCCTTCATTGTGACCATGTAAGATAATTTGGATTAAACATGCTCGGGTAGTCTAGTAGTTTTCATTTTCTAGGAAAGTCTCTTCAATCCCGTGTAATATGACTATAATGATGACTGTCTTGCCTCATTTCTGCTATTGGATAAGTGATGTAGCATTTTTATTACCCTTCTAAATACAAAAGCATTTTTCTGCTACTATTGTACCTTTATATAGATATCATTTGGGAATGGAATAATTTTCTAAGTATTTATCTCTCAAAATCCTATACATAAATTTGTATACATAAATACTATTTCCTCTGAAAATAGATAATTCAGCATTTGATTACTCTTTTATTCTAAGTTGAAAACCAACTCAAAATCTGCCTCCTTATGTATTTGTGACTATTTAAAATTAGAGATGTAATTTAAGATAAAGATAAAAGCTATCTAGCAGATGTGGCACATGTTACCTTGGTTAAATAATAATAATGAGAATTCACTAGAGACTCTATGGTGAAATGTTGAATTAGTAATATTGACAGGCAGCACTATAATTTAGAGCAGTGGTTCTGAACCTGTGGGCTGTGACCCCTTTGGCAGTCAAACGACCCTTTCACAGGGGTCACCTAAGACCATCAGAAAACACATGTTTCCATGGTCTTAGGAAGCAAGACACTGCTCCTCTATCTGTCTTCAGGCAGTCTGCCCACATGCAGATACGCCCACTTATGAGTGTTTAAGGGTTGCGGCATTAGGAAGGTTGAGAACCACTGATTTAGAGGAAGGGAAGATCTTGTGAACTGATAGGGATGCAGAGGATGGGAGAAGGCATGGTAGAAGAGCATTTCTGGGAAGGTTGTCCATAAGATTTTCATTAACAAGCAGTGGACAAACCTTTTTTACTATTTCCCACATTCTACATATAATTCCTAGCTTATTTAGATTTTTGTTTTTCATCTTTTGATGTTTTCCCAGTAGAATATAAATCCTCTGAAGAAAGAACTGTTTCATTTTTGTCTTTATATTTCTAAGTCCTAGATTGAATTGAATTCAATTTTATGATATCAATTTCAAATAGGAGGCATTTTCCTATATCTAGATTGCTTCCTCATTTTTAAATTTCAGCTTTGAGTTGTAAACCTTTCATTACCTCAGTACTGGACTCAGACTAGTAAAAGTACTTCCAAACTTGAGGAGCCCCTCTGTAAGTCAAAATCCCATATAGATCTTTTTTGTGTGTGAAATATCAAAAAAAAAAATAGCATATTGCTAAATTTTGCCTTCTTGTACATGACAAGAGAAGGGGAGAATGTTGCAAGCATCCTTTATGGGGAGATATCACAAAGGGATGAACTATGCAAGTTCCACAAGATGGGTAATGAACTTTTATTGTTGTTTTCACCATAGAAGACATGAGGATATGAACAGAGACTGAAAAATTTCATGCTGACTCAGTCTAAATCAGTCCCATACTTAGGAAGTTATGAATGTTTTTAGCCCAAGTTCCTTATTGCAAAGGGATGAAAAAGAAATTGTCCCTACAACAGTCTTTCATGGATAAATGAAATCCTAAACCGCAAAGAGCTTCCCCAGCAGTCCTGTGTGTTCAGGGGTTTCCTTTCTGTTTGTTGGATAGATCCCTGCTTTAAGCAAAATGAATATCCAAAAATATAAATTTGCCAAACACCTATGTTAATAATAGTAAAAAGAAGCAAGAAGAGGTATTTCATGTTTAAAAAAGGTTCACTTTTTAACCCTTCACTGGTTTTCTTTAAGGCATTTTCCTTATGTACTTAAAAACAATTTTAAAACAACAATAAAAACAATGAGAAAGACAACAAAAAAATCATTCTACATGTATATTTTTTTCAATAAGGTCCCTATTCTATAAAGTAGGTTTCTTAATTATCATTTATATCATTGAAAGTCACTAAAGTAGAATAGTATGGTAATGCCTGCATCAAAGGGGTGTGGGTTGAATGTGAGAGTGTGGGAATGATAAGACAAGGGCCAGGTGGGAAGCTGTCTAGGGCAGTCCATTTATTTATCTGAGGGTAAGAGTTTATATACTAATAGCAAAAGTGATTACATCTGGTATTCTACCTCCTAGTACTTTATTCCATTGTGTGCACGTGTGATCACTTCTTGGTAATCACTTCTCAGTAACCATGTCCTGGTCCCATGCTAATCAAGGAAAGATGGTGAGCCAATTACCCTGAGCAACAATGAGCCCTCAGGAGGAGTGGGGCCTAGGGAAATCCTGACCCAGATTCTACACGTGACTGGACTGGCTTAGTACTGGCCCAGTACAGTATAGAGTCAGAGCACTTGAAGTTATAGATGAGCAGGGACCCAGGTCTAGGTTAGAGAGAAATGCTTATGTTCACTCACAGGGGAATAGTGTTACTGGCCACAATTCCAAAATGGAGGGCAGCACTAGAAATTGTGGTTGTAAGAAAGCAAGGGACCTGCCCAGAGTTCCAGGGCCAGGAGCTAGTTACAGCAGAACAAGGTCCTTTTGTAGGTAAGGAATAGAGCACAGGCCAGGAGAGCAATGACTGCACCTCTCCATAGATCATACCACCTTGGAAGCATTGAAACTCTTCAAACCCCAAGAATTGATTCTGAAAAATAAAAAAAGAGAAAGTCCTGAAGTTTGGAATAGTGCCCACTTCACCACTGGAGCAGGACCCAACTTTAACATAAAGTTAAAAGTCAAGAAATAGGCTGGGAAAATGAGCAAACAACTGACAAGAACAAGTTACTATGGTGACAAAGAAGATCAACACACAAAGTGAGAAGACAGTGATGTCAAAGCAAATATGTGCAAAGTCTCAAAGGAAATTGTGAATTGGTCACAATTCCATAAATAATTCTTGAAAGATCTCAAGAAAAAAATAAAAATAAAAAAATAGGTAAAGGAAAAATTGGGAAAATAAGTGAGTGATGCAAGAAAATTAGGAAAAGAGTTAACAGCATGCTAAAAGAGGCACACAAATAATGAAGAATGCAACACCTTAGAAACTGGCTAAATATGTGTATCAGCAATGCAGCATTCACAATGCCTACAGTAACTATAAGTATGCTCATATAGTTATTAATCACAAAATGTAACAGGCTCTCTACATAAGAAATATAGCTAAAGCATTCATTTAAATACCAGAAAACTGAGTCCCCAAACCAGAAAGTCAAAGCCAACACAGTAGTTATGAAGTTGGCACATGTAATTAAAGTAGTAAACACCCACATTCTCAAGCCTTCAAACAGGACAGGTGACCTCAGGCAAAGATCCTCCTCTCCTCACTCACGCAACTGCTCAGCATCCAGGCAACTTGCTCCCAGCAGCTCCGGCCCCCGCAGTTCCACTCCCTGGCAGTCCTCAACAGGAGTCCTTAGCAGAGACTCTGGCCAGCTCAAAGAAAGAGGAGTTCACGCCGCAACCACAGCTGCTGCCTCTGCCGCTGCTTCCAGTCAGCACCACAGAGAGACTAGCTTGGTTCTGGTGTTCTCTTGCTCCACCCCTTCCTGCTATGTCAGCAAGTTCAAGGGGCATGGACTTCATGGAACTTCAAATCCCAGTATCGTTACAATATGGAAACACAAGTACAAAAGCTCATTGAAGAAAAAAGTTCCTTAAAAAATAGAATTGGGCATGTGAAAACTGAAGAGTCTACAGGACATCAAGAAACAATGAAACAAAAATCAAAAGGATGGAAAAAAACACACACACACACAAAATGTGAAATATCTTATAGGAAAAACAATGATTTGGAAAATAAATTGAGGAGTGATAATTTAAGAGTTATTGGACTACCTGAAAATCCTGATTAAAAAAAAACAGCCTAAACATAATTTTTCATGAAATTATCAAGGAAAACAGTACTTATATCCTAGAAGTGGTAGATAAAATAGATATTGAAAGAATCCACCAATCACCTCCTGATAAAGATCCCCAAAATAAAATATTATTGCCAAATTCCAGAGCACCCAGTTCAAGGAGAATATATTTCAAGCAGTCAGAAAAAAATAAAATTTTCATGGAGTCACTTTTAGGATTAAACAAGATTTAACAGCTTCCACCTTACAGGGACAGGGTTGGATTATATTATGGAAGGCAAACAATTTAGAATTACAATCAAGGATCACCTATCCAGCAAAACAGAGTACAATCTTTTGGGTGAAAAATGGAAATTTAATTAAATGGAGGACTTTTCAGCATTTTTAATGAAAAGATCAGAACTGAACAGAAAATGTGATTTCCCATTACAAGACTCAAGAAAAGCAAAGCAAAAAAGTAAGCATTAAAGAGAAATCATAAGGGAATCAAGAAGGTGAAAATATTTACATTCTTATATGGGGAGATGATTGATTATAACTACTCAGAACTTTATCATTATTAGAGAAGTTAGGTTTATACACAGATAGAAGTTATGAATATGTGATAATTATGATGGCAAGAATTTATAAGAAAATAAAATTAAGGTGGATGCACTGGGAGAAGGGAGAAGTGAAAGAAGAAATGGAGAAAATTATCTCACATAAAATAGGCATGAAAGGAAGAGTTTTACAAGCTTTTACACATACAAGTTGTGTTTGTGTGTAGGGCGGTGGGTTGTCAGCCAATGCTGGAACCTTATTATCTTTGAAAGTGACTCAAAGAGAAAATAATGTAAATGCTTAACAGTATATTCTAATCTATTTTACACTATAGGGAAGTAGAAAAGGAAGGGGGCAAGGTAAAGGGAGTGGGGCTGATTGAAGGGAGAGTAGATTAAGGAAGATAGGAATAAGAAACAAAATAGAATTTGAGGAGAAAAGGATAGAAAGAGAGTGAAGGATAAACAGGGAAAATAAGATGGAGAGAAATACAGTTAATTATCATGGTAAGAGGGATGGTCACCAATAAAATGAAAGCAGATAGTAGAATGGAACAAAAACAGAATCTAACAATGTTGTTTACAAGACACACTTGAAGCAGATATACACAGAGAGTAAAAATAAGGGGAACAGGATTTATTATGCTTCAGTTGAGGTTAAGGGGAAAACAAACAAATGGGGATAGCAATTATCATCCATTGTAAAGAAAAAGAAAAAAAAACTAAAAAAAGTAGGGAAATACATGTTTTTAAAAGGAGCCATAGACAATTAAATGATTTAAATTCTAAAAATATATGCACAAAATGGCATAGCATTAAAATTCTTAAAAGAAAAATTGAGGAGGAAATAGATAGTAAAACTGTTTGGAGGAATCTCAACTTTCCTCTCTGAGAACTGGATATATCTAACCACAAAATAAATCATAAGGAAGTTGAAATGTATAAAATTTTAGAAAAAAAATAGATATGAAGGACCCCTGGAGGATATTGAATGGCAAGAGAAGGGAGTATACATGTTTTTTCAGTGCACCTTTACAAAAACTGACGATGTATTAGGACATAAAAATCTTACAACCATATGTAGAAAATAAAATATATTAAATGCATCATTTTAAGATCATAATGAAATAAAATTATATCTAATAAAGGACCATGTAAATATAGATTCAAATTCAATTGGAAGCTAAATGACCTAATCTTAAAGAATGAGTGGATCAAAGAACAAAAAATAATTTTATCAAAGAAAATGACTATATTGAGATAATATACCAAAATTTATGGAAGGCATTCAAAGTAGTACTTGAAGGAAATTTTCTATATCCACATTCTTACATCAATAAAATTAAGATCAGACCTTTATCAGAGACACTGGTTGTAAATGTTCTTTCCCAGTTTCCCACTTCCCTCTTAATCTTGGTTACATTAGCTTTGTTTGTATGGAAACTTTTCAATTTAATGTAATCAAGGTTTTCCATTTCCATTTTATAATGCTGTCCAACTCTTCTTTGATCATAAAGTCTTCCCTATTCCATAAATCTGACAGGTAAACTATTCCTTACTTCCCCAGATTATTTACAGTATCAGCCTTTATACCTAGATCATGCACCCATTTAGACTTGACTTTGGTATACGATATTAGATGATGGTTTATGCCCAGTTTCTGCCATACTATATTCCAATGTTCCTAGCAGTTTTTGTCAAATAGTGAATTCTTATCCCAGAAACTGGGGTCTTTGGGCTTATCAAACAACATATTACTATAATCATTGACTACTAAGTCTTTTGTACCCAATCTATTCCATTGATCCACTACTCTATTCCTTAGTCAGTACCAAGTGGTTTTTATGACAGCTGCTTCATAAAACAGATTAAAATCTGATATGGCAAGGCCACCTTCCCTAGCATTTCTTTTCATTAATTGTCTTGATATTCTGGATTTTTTGTTCTTCCAAATGAATTTTGTCACTATTTTTTCTAGTTCTATAAAGTAATTTTTTGGTAGATCAATTGGTATATTCTAAAATATGCAGGGAATTAAATAAAATTTATAAGAATACAAGTCATTCCCCAATTGATAAATGATCAAAGGATGTGAACAGGCAATTTTCAGAAGTAGAAATTAAAGATATCTTTAAGCATATGGAAAAATGCTCTAAATCCCTATTAATTTGAGAAATGCAAATCAAAACAACTTTGAGGTACCACATCTCACTGGTCAGATTGGCTAAGATCACAAAACTGGAAAATGACAAGTGCTGGAGAGGATGTGGAAAAATTGGAACACTAATGCATTGTTGGTGGAGCAGTGAACTGACACAACCGTTCTGGAGAGCAATCTGGAACTATGCTCAAAGAGCTATAAATAATTGCATACCCTTTGACCCAGTAATACCACTTTTGGGGTTGTATCCCAAAGAGATCATAGAAATGGGAAAAGGGCTCATAGGTACAAAAATATTTATTGCAACTCTCTTTGTAGTGGCAAAAAAATGGAAATATAGGGGATGCCCATCAATTGGGGAATGGCTGAACACGTTGTGGTATATGAATGTAATGGAATACTACTGTGGTATAAGAAATGGGAAGGAGATGGACTTCATATGTACCTGGAGAGGCTTATACAAATTGATGCTAAGTGAGAAGAGCAGAACCTGGAAAAATGTGTACACAATCTCAGACACATCGTATATGTGACGACCAACCTTGATAAACTGGATTTTAAAAAAGCGGAAGTAAAACAAAATGAGCAGTTTCAGAAACAAGAGGGTGAATTCACCACCAATGAAAATAAAAATAGAGCAGTTAATAGAAGTTATTTTACCCATTTATATACCATTAAATCTGATGATCTAAGTGAAGGAGAGGAATATTTGCCAAAAAAATAAATTGGTCACATTAACAGAAGGAAAAATTGAATGCTTCAATAGCACCACCCTAGTAAAAGAAACTGAACATGTCATTATTAATGAGCTCCCCTAATAAAATCCCCAGAATCAGATGAATTCACAAGTAAATTTTATCAAACATTAAAGAACAATTAATCCCTAAACTATATTAACTATTTGGGAAAAATAGGACCTGAAAGAATTCTACCAAAGTCCTTTTGCAACACAAATATGGTTCTGCTATGTAAATCAAGAAAAGCAAAAAAAAAAAAAAGAGAGAGGGAGAGAAAAGTTTAGACCAATTTCTTTAGTGAACATTAATGCTAAAAATTTTAAATAAAACAGTAGTAATGGCAGTACAGCAATACATCACAAAAATCATATACTATGCCCATAGGACTTTATACTAGAAGTTGGTTCAGCTGGTTCAGTATTAGAAAACTATTAGCATAATTGACCATTATCAATGCCAAAGCCAACAAACATTATGTTATCACAATAGATGCATGAAAATCTTTTAACAAAATGTGACTTTCATTCCTATTAAAAACATGAGAAATATAATAAATGAAGCTTTACTCAAAATGACAACCATTGTCTATCTAAAGCCATCATAAAACTTTATTTATAATGGGGATAAAGTAGAAGCCTTCCCAATAAGAAAACAGTTGAAGCCAGGGGTCCCATCATCACCAATATTACTCAATATTGTTCTTGAAATTCTAGTTATAACAATAAGAGAAGAAAAATAAATGGGAGGTATTAGAATAGGTAATGAGGAAACAAATTTGTAGAGTTTGTGTCTAGACACTGTCACCTAAGAACCAAATTGCCATATGTTATGTGGCATAATTAGGAATCTACCTGCCAATTTAACCCTGGAAATATATGAACACAGTTACAAAACACTTTTTACAGAAATAAATTCAGATCTAAATAATTGGAGAAATATGAATTGCTCATGGGAAGGCTAAGACAACATCATAAAAAGGACAATTCTACCTATATTAATTTACTTATTCAGTTCAATACCAATCAAATTAAATATACACATATATGTATGTGTGTATATATATATATGTGTGTGTATATATCTATATCTATATCTATATCTATATCTATATGTATCTATATCTATCTATCTATCTATCTATCTATCTATCTATCTATATATATACATACACATATAAGTTTAGAATCCCCTCAAATTAAATAAAGGCACAAATGAATGAATAAAGGAGTGAACAAATAAACAAGAAGATTCAACAACTGAAGGAAACAATATTCAGAGGTGTTATTAGACCTTTGTTTTCAACTTTGGTTCATTCATTGTGTGGATTTTATTGTCACTCCTCTTCTAGTGACACAGTGTATATCCAGTCTACTTATGACCTTTGTAAACTTGCCTTAATTTGCATGCAGCTGGGTTTCCATGATGCCAAAGCAACCAATCAACCCACTAGAAAAGAAATCCATTACAATGGTTGCTAGGCCTTGTGGAAGTTGTTCAAGTAAGTGATAATATAATTCTATGAATGTCAAGAATACACCTGAATATAAGCTCTTTCTACTGGTTTTCTAGGATGGCCATGCTATCATTAAAGGTATGTACAATATCCCCTTTTTTATTGATAGAGTAGTTTGTTTTCTCTTTGGACACAAATCAAAACACTTCCCCAAAAACATCATTCTAGGCTCCAGTAAAGGAAACCAATATCAGTCCATTCCTGCCAGGTTGACTTGGGGAGCCAGAGCAATTTGGAATGAGGATATTTTGGCTGAGAAGATCAAGGTATTTAAACCAGCTGGCCTGCCTCACTGAGCATTTCCAATATTTACTAAGACTCTTGAACAAACATTGTACAACATTAATCCCTAGAATTAGTTTATAGCATAATGTATATGTTTTCTCTTGTCCTTGATCTCTTCGCATGACAGCAGCTCCACTTTGCTTCTGTTCCCCTGCTGCTTCATTGACATGAGAGCAACAAGGCAGGCTTTGTTGTGGTATGCACACTTTGTCTTTATTTACACAAAGGGAAAACTACATGAAATGATACCATGCAAGGAACATTAACTTTCTAACTGCCTGCCAATTTGCCTAGGAATAGGAGAGAAAAAAGAAATACAGGAATCAAATATTTATCAGATACCCCATGGTCTCTCCCCAAATGCATGCTAGGCATACAGATTGTAAAGAGCTATGCTGTCAAGAAGCCCCATGAAGACACTAGGGATTCATCTGTAATTGAGAGGCTGTGAGGTGACTGTTCCACTCATCTGCAAATGAAACTTATCCCTTGAGAAGGATCTCATTTTTTTTAATATGAGGTTTTTATGAAAGATACTAAGCCTGCTCCTCACCATCACCTGAAACATTTTTGAAGGTCAAAATAACTTTAGCAATTGATTGATCTTACTTGTTGTTGTTATTTTTTATGGTAGAAATTAATGGAGACCAAGTGATTTCTTATGTCATGTAATTAGTAACAGAGGTGAAAATTAAATCCCACTTTCCTGGTTTCCAAGTCCAGCAGTCTTCTCAATACATCACTCTGATACACTCATCAGATATTAAGTGCTAGATGCCATTCTTCTTAAAACATCAATCAATTCATCAAAAGTCATTTATGAAGTACTCAATATGTCACCACCACCATCTGAAGCATTGGGGACACAAAGAAAAAAAATGAAATGCTATTTGCCCTTACAGAGCTAACATTTAGTCAGGGAGACAAGTACTTACAGACACATACAGGCACACACAAATCTGTATTACAACAGAACTATTCTGGGTGTGGCACTAATAGCTATATGGATTAAGAAATACTTTAGGTAGGATGTACTTGAACTAAATTTTGAAGAAAAATAGGGACTCTCAGAAACAGAAATGAAATGGGAGTACATTTTGGTCATGAGGGATTGCCTGTGCAAAGGTACAGAAAGGGAAAATAGAAGACTGCATATAAAGCACATCAAGAAAATAAGGCTGAACAGACCCATCATATGCATATAGAGAACTAATATAGAATTAGTCTAAAATGTTTGTTGGAGCCAGCCTGCAAAGGCTATATAAAAAGGAGTTTATACTTAATCCTATAAGTAATAGGCAATAACTGGAATTTATTGAGTAATGACATGGCTTAGTTATTTTCTTAAGGAACATAATTTTGCCAGCCATACAGAGCATTGGTTAGAAAGGAGAGAGACAGAATCATTAAGACCAGAGAGGAGGCTATTTTAGTGGTCCCAAAGAGAGATGACAGGGGACTGAGTTGGAATGGAAGCTATGTGAGTAGTGAGTAGTGAATGGATCCAAAGTAGACATGAAAAGACTATGTAACTGATATGTAGATTGGGAATGAACAGTTAAAGATTATTTTGAAGTTCTCATGCTAAAACCCTCAAAGAGTGTTTGTATACCTAACAGAAACAGGAAAGTTCTGAAGAGTTGCTTTGGTAGAAAGTGTTATTTCAACATTTTGAGTTGGGATACTTATGGGACATTCTATTCAGAATGTATGGTAGTTAGTTGGTAATGGAGAGTTGGAACTCAGAAGTCATTAGGGTTAAATACATGGATCTGAGTATCATCTGCATAGAAATTAGTGAACCTATAAATTGGATGAGGTCATAAAAAAGAATAAGAAGAAGAGGGGAAGACCAGGACAATCTGGGAAACACTAAAATTTAGATTCTGGGGTATGGATAGTGATCTAGGAAAAATATAGAAAGGGAGTTAATGTAAGATAGATAAGAGAATTAAGAGAAAAGCAATAAACTGAAATCAATGGCTGAAAGAATTGTGCTTAAGATGCATTATTATAGTGATTTTGTAATTATACATAATTGATTAGCAGGAATATAAGTAATAGGCAGAATTTTCTAGATTTCTTCTATGGTAGGAAACTGATAATACAGGACCTTTTTCAAGTAAGACTAAGCAGAATAGCTGTATATTTCAGGAAATAAGTCCTACAGATTTGACTGAAGTACATATTATAGAGCAGAAGTATCAAACTCTGCTTTGCAAAACTCCCAGGGCATAAAGAAAATGATTAAAAGGTAATTGGTAAATATTTAACAAAATAAATAAAACTACACTGCAACATAGATAATGTTAGGTTGTGTTTTACTTAGTAAATATACTGCCCACAAGAATCCGTTAATATTTGAGTGTAATATCATTGTTGTAGAAATTTAGGGCCTTGTCCACAGTCATAGAGTTAGTCAATAACAAAGGAAGGACTTTAACACTGGGGCGTAGCCTATAAATATAACAAATGCATTGGTACACCACATAGCCAGTGAGGAATTATTTTATATTATATATGCATGTATGTACATATGTAGAGAGAAATCTACATATAAATTATAGATACACAATACCATGGACAAAATTATAGAAAGTGGCATGATCATAGGTATAAACAAAAATAGACATATAAATTGATATAGATGATAGACATAGATGTAGATAGATAGGTAGGTATAGATATAAATATAGATATAGGTACAGATAAAATGTAAGTGGGGAACTAGGTTGTGCAGCAGATAGAGCACCGGGTCACAATTCAGGAAGACCTGAGTTCAAACCTGGTCTCTGTAACACCAATGCGATATTCACGGCATCCACAGCAGCTATGAATATGCTGGTGTAGTTGTGAATCACAAAATGTAATAGATTCTCCACATGGAGAATAGAACCAAAGCGTTTATTCAGATACCAGAAAACTGAGTCCCAAAACCAGAAAGTCAAATTCATTACAGTAACCATGAAGTTGGTACATATAACAAATGCAGCTAACACCCACATTCCCAAGCCTTCCCACACCTTCCCTCTATCAGGCTTTCAAAACAAAACAGACTCCCTCAAGCAAGAATGCCCCTCTCTCACTCATGGTAGCTCCTCAGCCTCCATGCTGCTTGCTTCCAGCAGTTCTGGTTCTCTCATCTTGGGTTTCTCCTTATATATGGTTATTAGCTCCTCTCTGTTCTGCCCCTTCTTGTTGCATCAGCAAGTTTCTCCCACTGTGGTATTCGCAGATCTGCTTCACAACAAAAGTCTAATATAATCAGGAGGCTCAACTTGAAACTCCGTGCTAAGTACTTGTTTGATTGCTGTTACAAGGGGCAGGGAAGATCTTCAAATCCCTATTACCATTATAGTCTCAGATATTTATCTACTGTGTGACCCTGGGCAAGTCACTTCACCCTGTTTCCCTGTTTCCTCATATATAAAATGAGGTGGAGAAGGAAATGGCAAAACACTTCAGTATCATTGCCAAGAAAATCCCAAATGTTGTTACAAAATAGAGTCAGAAACAACTGAAACAACTGGACAGCAACAACTATAGATACATAGATTTGTGATAGGATTCCAACGCAAGTTTTCTTAATTCAACACTTCAAGAAAGAACTTTCTGCCATGATAATTTTAGAGTTGTAATACAAGGTTATCTGATCTTGATCTTATTTATCTTGACAGAAATTAAGAAGTTGTTTAATGTAATGCATAAAATAAATGTCATTTGCCAATAACCAAGCAAGAATTTTGACTTAGATCTATCCTCCCCCCCCCCTTTTCCTTGTTCCAATGTATTAGGGGGAAGGTAGCTTCCCAACTACAATGTTATTTGTGGATGGAACTCCTCAGAAGGAACCTCCCTATAATACAGCAGGGGGCGACTTATATATACCTATAGTCCTAGAGATTTGCTTGGAGAACTCAGAGGTGAAATGACTTGACTAAGGTTTTATGGACAGCATGAAGTGATATTTAAATGAGGTAATATTAGCAAAGAGCATTAGCACAGTAAATCTTCCAGAGAGAAGGTGCTGTATAAATGTAGCTATTATTATTGTTGTTGTTGTTAGTTACAGGAAGGACTTCAAACCAGGATTTTCTGACTTGGAGATCTTGGACTCTCTCCATTGTCACATTGGCCCTCTCTAAAAAGATAGTTTTGTTTTTTGTTGTTTTGTTTTTTGTAAGGTAGAGAAAATGTTGACCTCTATTTGAGAATGAAGACTCAGGAACAATAGTGATCATGTGTGGGTTTGCCCTTTTCATGGAATTAGAGGCTAGTTTGAGATCAGAGCACTGCATCTTGAATAGAAACTATTTTACATGATGATTATGGTCATTTAGTCTGTTTAAGGTAATTATATCCTAGTCATTACTTAGAAGTAATTTTATAAATATCCAAAAAAAATTCTTGTTTGCCACTAATTTGCATCAGGTTATTCCATTCCATTGCTTAGGACCTTTGTGTAGAATGTTGCTATGTAGTAGAATAAAATATTCCAAATCTTTATCTTCTTGGAAATTTTAAATATACCCTCTGAATTCCTCAGACTAGATGAGGAAACTGGACTAGATGACATCTAATGTATCTATCTTGCCCACTTTTTAATGATAACATCCTGGTGGCCAGATTTTAAAAATTCTATCTATTATAAGAAAACCACCTTTATATTTTGCATATACTTTTGACTTATATAATATTAATGCTGTGGGGGCTTTTGAGGCAATTTTGGGGAAACTAGCTGCTAAGACATTTATAATGATATATTGATAGTGGCTGAGCTCATCTGTACGCAGGTCATGTTCCCATTGATGTGGTTTGCATACTCCATCCTCAGAGGTTAAAAGCCATGCTTCATTAGCAGGCTCACCATGCCATGGCTTTGACCTTCTGCTCTCCCCACTGTAAAATATATGCAGGCTATCTGCTACCTCTGATTCCAAAGTGGTATTTATCTGCCTGAGTTAGGAGAATGATGACAAGAGAAGTGATCTTCAGAATACATTACTGCTTATAAAAGCAGGACAGTCAAGGAGACTTACCAAGCTGTTCATATTTTGGGACTGAGAATATCTTTAAAGTTATTGTCTCAATTTTAGAGCCCAAGGAAGAGGCTTCTCATTTTTTCTCCTCTTGGTATAACCAAGCTTAGGAACTCTGCTAATTGGAAGGTAAATTCTACCTGCTCTTACAAAAGAGCTAGGGTGTTGCCCTTAGAGAGTAGAGGTAAGAAGCTTTTGTCAAGACACAGCAAGACCAAGATCATCTTCAAAGATGTCTACCATGAACCTCTCTACGCTTGATACTGAACCAGGTACTTATCAGCATGGCCAGGATTGTGAATGATCTTGCCCTTCTATACTCCATGTGTCAAGGATTTTGGAATCCCATTCACATCCAATAAACATTCATTGAGTACCAGCTGTAGGAGGGAGACCAAGAAGCTTAAATCATGAGTCTCATCTCTTAGGGCTTATAAATCAAATGGGTAGATAAAACTTGTATGTATGTATATGCATATAAACATATACATATACACAACCATATAGATAATGTATATATGGCACTCATCCTGAAATTAAAAGATCTAAATGTAAGTCCTAACTCTGACATTTATTAACTGCCCCATTTGAGGTTTCCCAATACACAATGAGGGTGTATGAATAAAAAAGTGGCTTCTTATAGATCTCTAGATTCAGCGGGAAGCAGTATCCATTGAACAACCTTTTTTTTTTTTAAACACATTGGGTTTTTTTCTGCCTTAAGTCCAGGCAAATGCCAGCCTTCTCTTTTTGACAATGATCAAAAAAGAAACAACAAAGCTCTGTTGATTGCCTCATTTTTCAATATCTAATTAACAGATTTCATTCTTAACTTTGCAGACATGGTAAACAAACCCTTTTTACTTGGAAGTTAAAAAGCATAGCTCCTTTGCATCTTGAATGCCTGATGCAAACACTAAACAAAACCATATTAGGGTTTGATGTCTCTTTTAGTTTGGAAATTGTGCTGGGGAAAAAAAAAAGCTTTCACAACATCCAACATTGCAATTTCTTGATGATTTACAAAGAGTAAGTCCTTTGAAGAAGGCTTGCCTTAATTTAAAACTATTTTTAATAGTTTTTTTATAAAAAGAGAAACAAATCAACAATAATGACACATTAATAAAATAAATTAAGTATGAGGGTAGGCTGTGTGCTTTAAAGAATGCTATGTGATCCATAACCAAATAAATTTGCCCTTTCTCTGAGCCTTTGTGAAGGTGGCAAGAACACAAAAAGGTGAAAATTTTGTATTTAAACTTATTTTCACCTAATAAGCAAATTACCATAGATGATATAACATCTTTTAGATTCTAACTGCCAAGACAAACCCAGGAACTATATGAACACAGTTGCAAAGCACTTTTCACAAACATAAAGTCAGATCTAAATACTTGGAAAAATATCAGTTGCTCATGCATAGGTTCAGCTAATTAATAAAAATTACAATTCTGCCTAAATTAATTTGCTTATTCAGTGTCAAACCAATTAAACTACCAACAAATTCTTTTGTAGAGCTAGAAAAAATAATAACAAAATTCATCCAGGAAAGCAAAAGGTCAAGTATATCAAAGGAATTAAAGAAAAAATGTGAATGACAGTGGCCTAGCCATAACAGGTATCAAACTATATTATAAAGCAGCGATCATCAAAACTGTTTGGTAATGCCTAAGAAATAGGATGGTAGACTAGTAGGACAGATTAGGTACAGAAGATGCAGTAGCTAATTACTATAGTAATCTACTATATGATAAACTCAAAGACTCTAGTTCTGGGTTGAGGGTTCACTATTTGTCTAAAACTGATGGGAAAGCTAGAGAAGAGTACAGCAGAAACTAGGAATAGATCAATATCTTACACTGTATACCAAGATAAAGTCAAAATGAGTACATGTTTTAGACATAAAGTGTGATGCCATAAGCAAATTAAGAGAGCAAAGAATAGTTTGCTTGACAGATCTATGGAGAAGAGAAGCATTGATAACCAATCAAGAGACAGAAAATATTACAAAATGCAAAATGGACAATTTTGATTACATTAAATTGAAAAGTTTTTGTACAAACAAAGCCAACACCATCAATATTAGAGGGAAGCAGAAAACTGTGGAAAAATTTTTTTATGGCCAGTGTTTCTGATGAAGGCCTCATTTCTTGAATATGTAGAGAACTGAGTCCAATTTTTGAGAATAAAAGCCTTTCCCAGTTGATAGACAGTCAAAGATTATGAGTGGGTAGTCTTCAGATTAAAAAAAAATTAAAACTATCTATAGTCACTTGAAAAAATACTGTAAATCTTTAGATTAGAGATATGCAAATTAAGACAACTCTGAGACACCATCTCATACCTATCTGATTGGTTAATATGGCAGACAAGGTAAATGATAAACGTTGGAGAAGATGTGGGAAAATTGGGACACTAATATGTCGTTGGTGAAGTTACGAACTGTTCCAAAATTTCTGGAGAGCAATTTGGAACTCTGCCCAAAAGGCTACAAAACTGTGTACAAAACCCTTTGACACAGCAAGACCACTACTAGGTATGTATTTCAAAGAGATAATAAAAAGGGTAAACATCCCACAACTACAAAAAATATTTATAGCAGTTCTTTTTTGTAGTGACAAAGAATTGGAAATTGAGGGGATACCAATCAATTGGCGTGTGGATGAGCAAGTTGTGGTATATGAATGTAATGAAACACTTTTGGGCTATCAGAAATGATGGGCTGGGTGATTTCAGAAAAATCTGGAAAGACTGACATGAATTGATCCTGAGTAATGTGAGCACAACTAGGAGAATATTATACACAGACAGAGTAAAATTGTATGATGATCACCTGTATCAGCAATGCAGTATTCACAATGCCTACAGTAACTATAAATATGCTGATATAGTTATTAATCACAAAATGGAACAGGCTCTCTACATAAGAAATATAGATAGTGCATTCATTTAAATACCAGAAAACTGAGTC
>CM053581.1:82242543-82265737 GCA_028627135.1 Pseudochirops cupreus
CGCAGCCACTGCCTCTGATGCCGCTTCCAGTCAGCACTGCACAGAGACTAGCTTGGTTCAGGCGTTCTCTTGCTCCACCCCTTCCTGCTAAGTCAGCAAGCTCAAGGGGCATGGAAGATCTTCAAATCCCAGTATCGTTACAGACAGACATCCTAAACTGAACCAATTATCTTTCCCTCTAAACCCTCCTCCTTTATAAACTTCCATATAACATTCTAGGACATAAATGTCTTCCTAGTCTCATTCTAGGTTTCATTCTCATTGCCTTACTGTCTCTCATTCCTCCATCCCATATCCAAGGTATTGCTAAAGTCTGTGGATGTCACCTTTGCATCATCTATAGCAGTGGTTCTCAACCTTCCTAATGTTGCAACCCTTTAATACTCATATGTGGGCGTATCTGCATGTGAGTGGACCCTCCTTGAGATGGATAGAGGAGCGGTACCTCAGTTCCTAAGACCTTTGGAAATTTGTGTTTTCCGAGTGTCTTAGGTGACCCCTGTGAAAGTATCTTTCAACCCCCAAACAGATCGTGACCCACAGGTTGAAAACCACTGATCTATAGAATCCCACCTCTTTTCTCTTCAGATACAGCCACTACCCTGTTGAGGGCCCTCTATTGTCAAGGAAAAAGGCCTTTCTTCTTACACCCAAAGCTTAGCACAGTGCCTGAAACTGATTCAGCCAGGTTCTGTCTTTCCTCACCACCTGGAAGACCCACTGATTCCCCACTGATTCCCCACCCCCTTTCCTTCATTATTCTGGCAGTGATGGCCTGCACTATGAAGTGTCTAGGACTCAAGACCATGGGCTTCTCAGAGGTTAGTTGTGAGATTTTACCAGACAGGCCATAGAATCTGAGATCCTCTGTTGTAGCCATCTGAAAGGCTTATCCTGTAGCTTACCTGAGCTATGGCAGGTGGTGAGGTCTTACTAAGGGTGCCCTATGGCCTGCCTGTCAGACCTGTGATGCAGGAGGGGTTTCCTCAGGTGTCAGCTATCTTTGCTGACCTATTTTGACTTCTGTCCCTCTCTTACTTTATCCCTTAGGTTCTGTTCCCTCCTCCCTGCCTGCCCCAAGACTGTCCTGGGACAGTGGGCCTTATCCATCTCCTTAGTGTGAGATGGGGAAGGCATAGGTCTAAATTAGAATTGGTGTGGACCAGAGGATCTCTTTATTAATGAAAATAAGACATAGAAATGCCTGGGTTGGATGTTGGAGCCATGGGATTTCTTCCCCTGATCTAAATATCAAAGTGAAAAAATTCAAAGAAAAGGCTAACTTTCTCTGATTAGTGATACAAAAGAATGCATGAATAAGATCTCCACTGTTATTATTATCCAGAGAAATCACTGCAAGGGGAATGGACTTGAATCATCCCAAGAAGCTGTTTAGCTTAACACTAGTCTGGCACAAAGAGTTAGGAAAGGTATAGGCTAAGTGTGAGCCTTCTGATAACCCCCCTCCAAGCCCAGCTCTTGAGGGTGGGCCACCTCAGGGTCAGTGAAGACATCTGAATTACCATTGTTCTGGTCGTATTTTGCCACTTATTAGAAGTGGTGATGGAGAGTGCAGGTTTCCTTGCTTCTGGCTCCAATCACCTGGCACATACTGCATGGGACTCATATTTTCACAGAGACAGAATCAGGCGAGACTCTGCCTGGGACCCTTTGCCGGTCAAACCTTAAGGCAAGTGTCATAAGGTGAGTTAAGCGAAAATAAAAATCTCCCAAAGAGCAGAAGTGCCAAAGCTCACTTGATCTAATATTTTATATGAGGAAAGACTGTCAACGCTGGGCCTCACCATCCTGACCATTGGGGATTTTAAGTAGAAGATATCCAAAAAGCGATCTCAAGGATAACTGACTTGTGGCCACGCATTAGTAGCAGTATTGTTTTTTGATCCTTCCCTGCCAACTCTTGATATTACTCAGAAGCATTATTCACCAAAAACTATATAAGAATACTCCAAAATATTGTCTTCCTCTCTGTGAATCTGTTGTCCCATGATGAGAAAGGACACCGAACCTAAGGACCAAGCAGAAGGTGATAAATCAAGCAACATGGACAAAATCCCCACAAGACTTAGGAAGAAAACACCATACTGTAGCTTTGAGAACTTGGTCATGGAATTTTGCACCTTTCTGGCCAGAAAATACTTTTGGTGAATGCAATAGCACACCCAGATTTGACACTCTTGGGATCCTCAAGACTTGGCTGGAGGAATACACCATTATGGGATCCAAAGATATAGACCAAAAACTCTCTCTGAGGCTCCAGAACCATATCCTCTACTCTCAACATGGTACAATTAGACCCATATCTTGGATGGAATTTCTCCAGGCCCATATTTTTCTTGCTTTCCAAACCCTGACAGTGCCTATCATGATTTCTTGCTGACCCTCAGTATTTTGGTAGATAGTCCATTAGACAGAAACATAAAATAGCTACATAATTTGTATGAACCCAAAACACCTACTGCACATTTTTCTTTGCTTCATCAGAATACTATTTATCTGACTTACTTCTTTTCCCCCAAATGTGAGAACAGTAAGTAATATCAAACAGTAGATGTTTTGTCAGATTCTTTGTTTGGTCAAGGACCAAGAATTACAGCTCAGCAGTCTGCTTTCTAGGGGTGCAGTTTGAAGAGAGGACCTGAAAAAAGCAACATAGCAAAAATCAGAATTGCTACGTCACTATAAAACAGTCATCCTATCTGATATTAGGTTCTCTGAAGTGCAGAATTTGAACCAGGTCCTTGGGTAGAATGCCTCCTATCAGGTGATTTAGAAGCCTGTATCCAAATACTTTGAACCCAGGACAAATTCACAAGAGGCTTTGGGATGTGTTAGATGTTAGGCTTCTTTGATAGTTTGCTTGAAAAACTATGTTTATGGTAGACCATATAGACAGACTGACCCTTTATAAGAAGCCATTAGAGGAACCCTTGAAATATGCCTTGACTTGTGCTCAGAAATATATGATTTGCCTAGACATATTGCCACATATAGGGAGCAAACTAAGGGCACAAAAAACTTTGGGAAAGCACAAAGCTGGTTCCTCAAAGCTCACCAGATTGAACCGTCAGATGACCACCCCTATCACCCATGGGCACGGTTTGCACTGTATACCAACAGGAAACTAGATACAGTATGCTAATTCATCAGAAGTTTACTTGCCATAAGATCAAATGTTTCCAAGAAAAAGCTTGTAAACCATTTTGAAGCCACCAAATGCAGAAAAGGGAGAAAAGTTGGGAATCAGCAGTAGTCTATATCTTGGAGATCTTAACTGAAGTTTCATCTACATTTAATCTCATGGTCAGTTGTTTACATGGACTGGAATGGAGACATATCCTCCAGTGACTGATTAGGTCCTAAAGAAATTCTAACTTGTACTACAAAACAGTCCTGCATCTATTGGAAATCACCAAATGCAATACCTAATGACTATCGATGTTTGCTGTGCACATCTGATTTGATAATAATTATTCAGAGTCATGTTGTTCTATGACCCAGAGAGAAGGGATAGGCATGGGATTACCTGTGTTTAACCTGTCTATGAAGTGTCACATATATTTGCTTCAGCTATGTCCTAGAGTTCTTGGGACCTCTTCTGAGGATGAGTATAAAGAGTATAAATCTCATAAAATCATGGTTTACTTCTTTTGCAAACATTTGGTTGGAATGGATGTTTATCACTACACCTACCTGTAACCCTTCTCCTATATCTTTAGTCCTTAAACAGAGATTTCCAGGGAGGTATGGATGACTCTAAATCATTTCCGTAAAACAATTACAGTGGTAAATTCTTCAAAGGTGCCCTTGCACAAGGAACCAGATATTGAATTCACCCATCTTATTCTGGAAGAAGATCAGCTCTTCTCAGGCTTTGGATCATCACTGGGTAAACTCTGACACCCATGCTGCTTTTTTATTCGTTTGTTTTGTTTTGTTTTTCGGAGGGGGGAAGGCAAGGCAATTGGGGTTCAGTGACTTGGCCAAGGTCACACAGCTAGTTAAGTGTGAAGTGTTTCAGGCCAGATTTAAACTCAGGTCTTCCTGACTTCAGGGCCAGGCTCTATTCACTTCATCACCTAGCTGTCTGAATGCCTACTGTTTTTCTGAAGAAAAATTTCAGAAAAGGTTATCAGGTAACTGCAGGTCAGTTAATACATTGCAAAATTTGCTAGGAGGCTTTTGCAAGCAAAAGAAGCCCCTTCTGCAATTTTAGGATGGAAAATTCAAGTGGATGGCACCAACTGCAGACTCAGACAACCAAGGAAATGCAGAAGCAACAGCAGAGAATCCAGGATGTCAGTAAGAGCTGAATGAAGTTGAAGAATTGAATGTTGAAGGTAGCTGAGGGGATGACTGTGATTATGATATTAGGAAGGTGAAGGCTAAGAAACTGATCCTGGCGAAAAAAGTAGCAGAACAGCAAGATCCTCAAGAAAAAAAAATTGAGGCTATTCTGGAGGTCTAGACTCAGAATAGGGAGATGGAAGAAGAGATCAGGCCTGGCTTCCTTATACTAGACACCAATATTTTCATTTTCTACTTAGAGAGCCTCAAAAATCAAATAAAAACTAGGAAATGCATCCTTCTGGTGCCCCTGATTGAGCTCACTGTTCTGGCCAAGTGGCAGTAGGGAGACCTGAAGGCTGGCAGGAAGGTGTGTGTGTGTGGGGGGGGGGGTGTAATAGTCTTGTGTGCTGTAGCACACCACAAACATATTGACTTCCCTGAGCTGAAATTTGAACTTATTAACACTTGCCTCAAGGCCTTTGGAAGCTATGGGGAAGAGTCTGAAACTACTGTCTCAAGAAGGACATCATCAGCCAGCAGGGAAATAAGGATGACCATATTATATCATGTTACCTCCAACTACCACAGAGACAAAACCAAGAACAACATGTGTTCCTCTAATCATGAGAAAATTAGCTACATTCATGTGACCTGTTCTGCTCACAGTTGATAGAACCCTTAGGATAAAGCACTACCCTCCAATCTACCAGTGTGGGACAATGAAACATTCCTTAAAGGAATGAAGCAATACATTCTATTTCTGGGAGCTAAAATGGTAAAGTAAGAATTGAGTCACTCTCGCCCTCTCTTATTGACCTTGAACGCCCAGAAACTATCACCCCAGGAAAAACCTAGGAATAGCTAAGCCAGTAGAAAGATGAGCAAAACAGTCTTGTAGCCCAAGAAACTTGGGGGATTAATGGGAAAGGCCCTTCTGACTCTGTGGGAGGGGGAGCAGTACAGGATGGAAGTCTTCCCAGAAAGTCAGCAACAAATCCCACCTCAGCAAACAAGGGAGAGATCCTGAGGCTCAGGGTTTTGGAGCAGGCAAGCATCAACACTAGGACTCCGCACACCTACCCCAAGTGCCTCAGCATAGACAGAGGAATTGATAGACACCAGCTTGGAAAGGCAACATGTGTGCTGGCACTCTCTAGCAGCCAAATCTCCTGGTGTTTCAGCACAACTCCAGGAAGCACTAGACTAAGAAGCACAGCTCCAGGCTGGCTGATATCATCCAGCAGTCAAATATTTGAGTGCAAGGCCCAGGTGAGCAGGCATCCCCCAGCGGCCAGGATGCCCACCCCTACCCTGAGAGTTCCAGTGTTGTTGACCATAGTTTAGCACCAGGTAAAACTGCCAGACCCCTACAGCATCCAGCTGCCAGCACCTAAGGCCCCAGCACACAAAACGAGTGACCAGGTCCCAGGTTCTGAGCACAAGAAGGTTGGGTCAGTGCACCCTGTACCCCAGCAGGAGAGTTCAATTCTAAGAGCCAGGAATTAGGCAACCTCTATGAGCAAAAAGCAGAAACAGACAATGACCATAGATTCTTATTATGGGAACAGGGAAGATCAAAGCACAAATTGAGAAGAGAACAACATTGTCAATATACCCACATCTGAAACCTCAAAGAGGAATATGAACTTCTCTTAAGGCCAAAAAGTCTTGGAATAGCTCAAGGAGGATTGCGAAAGTCAAATAAGAGAGGTAGAAGAAAAAATGGGAAAAGGAATGAGGGGTATGCAAGAGAATTCAGTAGCTTGGAAAAGGAAGGATAAAAATTGACTGCAGAAAACAAGTCTTTAAAAACTAGACTTGACCAAATGGAAAATGAGGCCCAAAAACTCACTGAAAAGAACTCTTTAAAAAATAAAATCAACCAGATGAAAAAGGAGGTACAAAATCTAATAAAAGAAAAAAAATTTGTTAAAAATTAGAATCTGGCAAATACAAGCTAATGACTCTATGAGATATAAAGAATCAGTCAAACAGAAACAAAAGAATACTTCATTGGTAAAACAACTGACCTGAAAAATAGATCCAGGAGAGACAGTTTAAAAATTATTGATCTAAAAACCATGATGAAAAAAGTAAGCCTTGAGTGCATCTTTCAGGAAATCTTCAAGGAAAACTGCCCTGGTGTGCTAGAACCAAAAGGCAAAATAATCATCAAAAGAATCCACTGGTCACATCCTGAAAGAGATCCCAAATAGAAAATGCTAAGGATAATTGTAGCCAAATTCCAAAATTATCAGATCAAAAAGAAAATACTGCAAGCAGCCAAAAGGAACAATTTAATTATTATGGATCCACGGTCAGGATTATGCTGTACCTTGCAGATCAGAAAGATCAGAAGGGCTTGGAATACAATATTCTATAAAGCCAAGGAACTTGGATTACAACTAAGGATCAACTTACTACCCAGTGAAATTGAGCATAATCTTTCAGGAAAGGAGACAGATATTCAGTGAAATAGGGAATTTCCAAACTTTCCTGATGGAAAGACCAAAGCTCAATAGAAAATTAGATCCAAAGGCATAAAAAGGTAAACAGGAAAGAAAAAAGAAACAACAAATGTTATTAATAAGAGCAAACTGTTTACATCTCTGTAAGGGAAGATGACACTTATAACTCTTGAGAAATTTAGTGTTATTATGCCACATGTACAAAAATATTTACAGCAGTTCTTTCTGTGGTGACAAAGTATTGGAAATTGAGGGAAAGTCCATCAATTGGGGAAAGACTGAACAAGTTGGTATATAATTGTAATGGAATAATAGTGTTGTGCTATAAGAAATGATGAGCAGGTGGAAATCAAAAAAAACATAGAAAGTAAAATGAGCAGAACCAGAACATTATACACAGTAACAGCCACATTGTGTAATGACTGACCTTGATAGACTTAGCTCTTCTCAGCAATGCAAGGATCTAAGACATCTCCAAGTCTCATGATGGAAAATGCTCTCCACATACAGAGAAAGAACTTTAGAGTCTGAATGCAGGATGGAAGCATTCGATTTACTCACTTTTTCTTTTGTTCTTTTGTTTTGTTTCTTCTTTCTTGTTCCTCCCATTAGTTCTAATTCTTCTTTACAATATGGCTAATGTGAAAATAAAATTTAAAAAAATGAAGCAATAATGTAGTGTGAGAGAGTATCAGACTTGGAACTAGATTCAGGCCAGGTCTCAGATGGTTGTTAGTAGGGTAATCCCAGGTAGATTCACTTGATCGCTGAGCTTTCAATTTCCTTTCCTCCAGCTCATAGCACCTACCTCACAGGGTCTTTTTGATTTAGTGAATGACATAAGGGAAATAATTTTGTTCACAATTAGGCTCTATATTAATGTGTGCAAATAACCACAAAATTGCCCTGTGCTTTTCATACTTTTACTTTGCATATAATTGTATTTCTATACTTTTTTTTAATCATTCCCCTTCCTTCTAATATAAATTGAGATTCTTGAAGTTCAGAAGCTATTCCATTTTTATCTTGCTATCCCTTGGTATAATATGGTGTCTTAAACATAGTACGTACATCATAAACATTTTTTTGGGTTGAAATGAATAAAATAATGATGAATTAATATATTAAAAATTGCTTGGATACATTGGGGGTGGAGCCATGATGGCAGATTAAAGGCAACCTCACTGAATGTTCTCAACATTCCCCTCCAAACAGATTTAAAATTATGCCTCAAATTAAATTTTGGAGCAACATATCCAAACAAAGGACAAAGTAAGACATTTTTCTAGCCTAAGAAAGCTTAAGAGGTCATCAGGAGAAGTTTGTGACAGTGGGTGAAAGATGAACTAGAGGCCACATATGTGGTGGCAGCAACAGTGACCAAAATCACAATAGCAGCAGCAGTTTTGGGAGTTCTCAGTCCAGAGACTAAAATACTATCAAAAAACTTTTCAGAAAGAGATTCTAGAAAAAGGAAAAGGACCCACACATTCAAAAATATTTATAGCAGCTCTTTTTGTGATGAAAAAAATTGGAAATTGAGGGGAAATCAACTGGGGAATGGCTAAGGAAGCTGTGGTATATGGATGCAATGAAATATTATTGTTCTATAAGAAATGATGAGTAGGCATATTTCAGAAAAGCCTAGAAAGACTTACGTGAATTGATGCTGAATGTAATGAGCAGAACTAGGAAGACATTGTACACAATAACAGCAACTTTGTAGACTTAGGTCTTTTCAGAAATAAGAATGATCTTAGATGATTCCAAAAGAAGCATCAAAACTATTGAAGGAAACATTTTAAAAAACAGAATTGCCTTAAAGGAAAAAGAGGCTAAAAATCACTGAAGAGATGAATTCCTTAAAAAAGAGAATTGGTCAAAAGGAAAAAGAGGTACAAAATCTCACTGAAGAAAGTAATTAATTAGAAATTAGAATTAGACAAGGGGAAGTGAATGACTCCATGAGACATAAGAAAACAGTAAAATAAAGTGAAAAGAATTGAAAAAGAAGAAAATGTGAAAAATCTCATCTGAAAAAAAAATCCAATAGATCTGGAAAATAAGTCAGGAAGAGATCATTTAAGAATCATTGGTCTACCTGAAAGCCATGATCAAAGAAACAGCCTAAACATCTTATTTCAAGAAATTATCAAGGAATGATATCTTAGATACAGGGTGTAAAATAGAATTGAAAAATCCACCAATAGCCTTCTGAAAAAGATGCCAAAATGAAAAGTCCCAGAGATATTTAAGGCAAATTACAGAACTCTCAGGTCAAATAAAAAAATACTTCCAGTGGCCAGAAAAAATTTCAAATAATGAAGACTCATGGCAAGAATCACACAAGATTTAGCAGTTTCCAAGTTAAAAGATCAGAGGGCTTGGATTGCAGCATTCTGGAAGGCAAAGGAGCTAGGAATACAGCCAAGAATAACCTCCCTAGGAAAACTGAATATAAGTCTTCAGAGGAAAAAATGGATATTTAATTAAATACAAGATTGCAAGCATTTCTGATGAAAAAAACAGAACCAAATAGAAAATTTAACACTCAAACACAAGATTCAAGAGAAGTATAAAAAGGTAAACGTGAAAGAATAATCATAATGGTCTTAACAAAGTTAAATTGTTCACATTCCTATGTGGAAAGACAACATGTGTATCTACAAAGAACTTTATTATTATTATGGGAGCAATTACAAAAAAAGTTTACATAAAGAGTGTCATGGATGTGAGTCAATCACATTGTAATGATCTCCAAAAAAAGTGAATGGGGTGAAAAAAGGGATGCACTGGGAGAAAGGAGGAGAAGTAGAACAGGGAAAAATTTTCTCATATGAAAGTGGCATATAAGGTAGTGTTTTTACAAAGGAGTGCAAAATGGTGAGGTGTGATGGGCAATGGTCGAACCTCACTCTCATCTGAATTAGTTCAAAGATAGAAGAATACATGTATATAGATATATACCCACTCAGTTCTGTCTAGAAATGTAACTTTTACCTAATAGTAATATAGAAAGGGAAGAGGATAAGAAAAGGGGAGGGGGAGGAGATAATAAAAGAGAGTACAGATTAAGTGAGACAGTGGATAGAAGCAAAATAGACTTTTGATGAGGGACAGGATAAAAAGGAAAGATGAAGAAAAAGAAGAAAATGTGATGGGTGGGAAAAAACATTAATAATAATAACTCTGTGTATGTGGTGAGTTCACCTATAAAATGGAAGTGGGGAGGAGGTTGGATTAGAAACCAGAATTCAACAATATATTGCTTACGAGAGACACAATTGAAACAGAAAGACACAAAAGAATTAGAATAAATGGTTGGAACAGAATCTAAAATGTTTTAGCTAAACCAAAAAAAAAAAAAGGTAGGGGTAGGATCTCAGAGAAGGTAAAAGCAAAAGTAGACCTAATTAAAAGGGATAATCAGGAAAACTACATTTTGTTAAATGATGCCAAAGACAATGAAGTAATATCAATTTTTAAAGTAAGTTTCTCTCATAGAGGCCTCATTTCTCAAATATATAATGAGCATAGAACTGAGTCAAATTTATGAAAATAAGAGCTATTCCCCAATTCGTAAATGTTTCAAGTGTATAAGCAGTAGTTTTCAGAAGAATAAATCAAACCTATCTATAGGCATGTGAAAAAATGTTGTAAATCATTATTGATTAGAAAAAAGGAAAATTATAAACAACTCTGAGATACCACCACACAACTCTCAGAAATAACTAAGGCTGGAGGGGCTGAGGGAAAAATTAGTACACTAATGAAATGCTGATGAAGTATTGAACTAGTCCAACCATTCTGGAGAAAAATTTGGAACTAGGCTAAAAGGCTATAAAACTGTTCCTTCCCTTTAACCCAACAATATCTGTGCTAGGTCTATATCCCAGAAATATTTATTTTAAAAAAAGAAAAGGTCATATGTGTACATAAATATTTATGGTAGCCCTTTTTTGAAGGGGTAAAGAATTAGAAATTGAAGGCATACTTATCAGTTGGAGAATGTCTGAATACCTGATGTAAAACTGAAGATAAGGAAAGTTAAATAATTCCCTTAACCTCATACTGGTAGTAAATGTTTAGGCTGGGAATTGAATTAAATCCCTTTATTTTCCAAAATAAAGTGATTTTTCCACTGTACTTAATCTCCCCTCCCTTCAAATGCACACACACACACACCTACAATAAGTCAATCTGGGTACAGTGATGAATTAAACGCTAAAGAAAATCAGTATGTGTAGGGGGGGGGTTAATTAGTGTGGGGAGGGAGAGAAAGATATACAGAGATAGAATAATTAAAACATAGATTTTTAAAGTATGACCTGCTTCAATTTGCCTAATATTATAAAAAGAGGCAATGAGGGTCCACAGATTTAATATGAAAAGTTTGAGCTTTTATAACTATTTAGAAACACATTTAGGACTGGAGTATAGCCTTTTAGACTGCTAGTTTAGTCACTTTTCACGCCACCAGGCTATTAGAAACATTGCCTATTCTGATTAGTGACATATCAATGGGAATATATTAGTGGTATACTATTCTAAAATGTTCCAGTACATGTAGGAAGGTATTCTCTTTAATGACGCAGGTGGCAATCTATCTATGACTGCCAATCCTATGTGACTTTTGTCCATATCTTTCCATAACCTGACAGAGAATGATCTACCCAATGTATCATTGTTGGGGAGAGGTGAGATAGAGCACTTGGCCTGGAGTCAGAAATTCCTGAATTCAAATCTATCCTAAAAGGTGTAATAGCTATGTGACTCTGGTCAAGTCACTTAAAAATTCTCTTCACTTTCATCATTTGTAAATGTGGATAATAATATCACTTACCTCCCAGGGTTGTTACGAGGAAAAGGTAAAATAATATTTATAAAATCTTTTGCAAATTTTAAAGTGCTATATATAAGTGCTAGTTATTGTTTATTATTATTGTGTCAGCTATAGATACTAGATACTGTTCTTTTTGTCACTTTCTATTTAATAGGATTTTAAAGTCATATAAAATAGGAAGTGACAAAAAGAACAGTATCTAGTTGACCATTGTAATCAGAATAGAGTAATTCCCCTCTGAATTTGGTTTCAATGGTCAATGTCAGAGGCAGCGGAAAAGGGACTTCTTGCTTAGTTATCATGATTAAGTTCATGGAACCAAAGTAAAGCCCACAGAAAAAGAACATCAAAACAAAGACTTAAGCAAAAGAAGCAACTGGGATTTAGATGCAAGTTGTCCAGCTAAGGTCAGACAATTGGAGATCAGAATATGTGCCGAAGCAGAACAAGGAAACAAGACATAAGATCAGGGGCATGGAAGGAAGAGGCATGATGTTAATCCAATAGTAAAGAAGACCAAGAAGCACAATGGATCATGCTCAGAAAGGCAGAATAAGGTTTGGTTAGGGGAACAGATAACCAGTAAAGAAAAGAATGTCAGGCCACTTTAAGTAACTGGTCACTTATGACAGCTCTTCTCCTCAAGCTGACTCTAAATGCCCATACCACCTATTTCTATCTAATATTATCATACTATTTATGTTGTTAGAGTATACCTAGTGGCCTAACATAAAGTCTTAGAAGCAATTCTTTGTCTAGTAATGGTTAAATGTTTAGCGATATATTGACTAACTACCTGTTTTCCTTATACGAATATTACTTCTATTAGCTATTACCATGTCCAATGGATCTAAGATTTTTTTTTCTGTTTTAGCCATCCCCACTTTGGTTCAAATAACTATGCCCAACTTCTGAGAGGGTTCATATTTTATTTTCAACAATATCAATTATAGAGTAGACAATAAATAATTGATTTAATAAATATTTGTGATGTAGAGAGAGAGAAAAAAACAACTCCCTAGCAATTAGAACTATATTAGAGAAGAGTGAGCTTCTTATAAAGAAAGAGTTCTTAGTCATTTTTGTGACATGGATCCCTAGAGAATTAAAGAAATCTCAGGCAGATATGACACTTAAGAATTTCAACATAGTATCGACTATCCTCAGCATCATGAGCAGACAATGGTAAGATAGAGATTTTTTTTTAAAGCATTCATTCCCTCCCAGGCCACTTATACCTCTATAGGGGTACCCATTTGCTCCCCTCTCTCACCCAACCTTCCAGCTATATATAGCAGTCTGACACATTGGGACAACATTCCTTGAATCCAAACTCTTGTGGACAATTACAAACCCGAATTCATTCCCAAATGATTAGTACACTCCCATCCTATAATACTCTCTTGATTTTGAGCCCAAGCTGCCATTGGTCAAACCTATTCTTTGTTTTCCATTCATTTTTGCTGTATTTCCATCAACCTCCAACAACTCCTTCTCCTATGTCGTATTCTAAAGCTATCAACCCTTCCACTTTTGATCTCTGGAATGCATGCTCCATGAGAAACAAACTATCTTTCATTTTAAAACTTGAACTCTCAAAAAACAAACAAACAAACCAACCTTGAACTTGCTCCCTCATTCCATCTTCTTTCTCTTACTGACACTTTGTTCCCTCCTGAAGACACAGCTTCCCTGCCTACTCTTTCCAACTGTTTGTCCTTCATTCTCAAAAACAACCATGACATCAGGGGTGCTTGAGTTCACTTGCATGATAAAAGATCAGAGCTGAATAGAAAATTTGACTTTCAAATATGCAATTAACATGCATAAAAGGGTAAAATGAAAGAAAAATCATAAGAGACTCAATAAAGATAAATTCTTTGCCTTTTTATATGGGAAGATGATATAAATATCTTTTAAGAACTTTATTGTTATTAGGGCATCATATTTCTATACCTATAGGATTACTTAAATGGAGAGTCTAGTTGTGTATGAGTAGTGTCCAATCTAAATATGGCACCCAAAATTAAACCAGCCTCCAGTTCCTGAAGCTTCATAACCTTTGTTCATCTTTCTCTATTCCTAAAAGTTTTCAAAGAAGAGGCAAGAAGACTTGGTAATTAGAGGAGATGAGAAAACAGATGGAAAAGATTGGCAACTAAATTCCTCCCTCTCCACCCCACTCCCTTCAATGTAGACTGACAAGTGGTGGGGCTAGTCAAATTTTTAATATTATTTCAGGAAAAAACGTTTCTGAAGCTTTCTTAACATTAGGGATCTATTTTCAGCTACCCAAAGACATAGACCAAAAAAAAGCTGTGAAAGAAACTATGAATTCTTGAAATTTAGTTAGATTGGGTAATGCTTTTACAATATAAAAACCTTGCCCTGTTGTGGTCACCATCACACCTTTCAGCAAGAGTTATCAGACATTTTTCACTGAGCTGTAATCAACAGTAGCACAAGTGGTTAAACAGCTGTATGCCTGTGGCCTTCAGCATTTATGTATATATTTACTAATCCGTCATTTTCAGAGAGATTCTGGCGGACTGTGGGAAACATAGAACCCTGGTAAATAATGAAAGGAAAGTAGGTCAGTTTCATGCTCATAAATAACAGGTTTTGCTTGGTCAGTGTTAATATTAAATCACCTAAATACCTACTTTGTATATCTCAGTGCTGATTTAATAAGCTATTGGCTTATTTCTCTTTCTTCCTTAAATATTATTAGAATCATATTCCATTTAGTAAATGCATCAGAGATGTTCAGGAATGGAAGGAGGACATCCTATAGATGTATACACTGAAATCAGGGCATAAATGCAATTGAATCATTGGGAGAAAAAAGAGTCCCTCTCCTCTCCAAACATTTAGATGGAACAAAACAGCAAGTATTAGTCCTTCCTAAAGCATGGTAAAATAGCAAAGAATTAGATTTCTTGGGAAAATATGACTAAAATAAAATTGAATAGACACAGTTGAGATCATAAAACTCTGTGGCACTTGACACAACATCTGCTAAGGATTCTCATTTTAAATCTTCAGTTTGGCTTACTTCTTAAATGCCAGCCCAAAAAGCACTTCATGTTCCCTGTTTGCTCTCTGGCCCTTCCAGTTTTAAAATGGTATTTCTCTCCCAGACAAATACCCCTGACTTCTTGTATAAACAATTTACACTTGGCTAAGGTGAGGTCAGCTTATTTTTGATCATTGATTTTAGTACTATCATTTACGGAGATATGAACTGACAGCAATAAAGAATGAAGTGATAAACCTAAGAGACAAAATCAGTCAGTGACTCACCCTCCATTCCAAATGGGAATAGTGCTACAAGGATGATAAGTCTATCAGTCAGGGAGCTATTTAACAGTGCTCTGGGAACCTCATCAAAGAAACAATTTGTTACATCATATTTGGTTGACCCAACATTAATAGCTCATTTTTCTTACATTTTTAGTGTACCTTCTTCATGATAATTCTGTGAGGTAGACATTTTAAGGATGATAATTCATTTCATAGATGATGAAATTGAGGATCATAAAAACTTGAAACTTAAACAATGTCACACAGCCAGGAAATGGTAGAGTTGGGCCTTGAAACTTGTTCTAACTCTGACTCTGAAGTTAGGACTTTTCTCCAATGATTTATATTTCCTAAATTGCACCCACTTACTCACTTTCATTGGTGTGGTGGGGGAGAATTCTTTGAGTCTGTTTTTCTCCAAAATTTAAATGTTTACTGAACCTGGGCCAGGAGATGGAGATCATTAAGTTGATTCAATACTTTCATTTTCTTTACTATCAGTTTGTTTATGTATGAATGAGTTGGGCTAGAAGATATCTAAATTCATGTGTCTTCCTATAATATCCTATAAGTCCATGTTAATAGTGTTTCCTTTAATTCTATTTATGTGTCGTAATACTAGCTGATATGAATATAGTCTTTTAATGCTAGCAAAGTGGTTTATATGTGATATATTATTTTAACCTTTTAAAAAATCCTGTGTGATAAGTGCAACAATTAAGGTAACTGAGGCTCAGAGAGGTTAAAATAGATTTTTTTTATGGTTTCAGGTGAGGCAGCTGCTACAAATGTCTTTATTTTATAGTCAAGGAAATCAAGACAAGAGAGGTTAAATTATTTGACTAGAGGCACACAGCTGGAGAGTGTTTGAAGAAGGATATGAACTCATCTTTTCCCAAATTTGAAGTCCAGCACTCTCGTCATTGTCACCTAACTGCCTCTGAGTCCTTCTTGATCTGAATTCACTTCAATCTCATATAACTCAGTTCTACTTCTGTTCACACTCAAATCTTTGAGAAATCTCCCTATATAAAACAAATTTATTCAATGACACCTGGGGAAAAAAAAAAACGTTTTCCAGACACTGTTCTTTCAAAAAATGGGGCAGGATGTTAATAGTTCCTGGTCTTTTTTCTAATCAAATAAAGATGCAGCTAACTTTATTAGAGGCTTCAAACATAATAAACAAATGTCTGTGGTTCAAAATCAGCCAGCAAATTGACACAAGGAACATCATTAATAATATAGCATTCCATAAACACCCCATGATGGTCCTTAGAGGAGTGATAACAAGAATAGACTATGTATTTATCTGAAAATTTAGCATAACCCAGCTCACAACAAAATAAAATAAGGAGTTTGTCTTTGAAACTCAAGGGAAATATCCTCAAGCTAGTCCCTTAATTGGTTTTTTCCTAAAATATAAGTGGATACTAGTGGAAATGGAAGAGACATCTGAGGGAATGGATGTGTGAACCTACAGAAAGTTCTGCACAACAATGTGAAATCTCAACAGAAATCATTAACCATAATCCTACCTTGTATTTGTACCTTGATTTACAGATAATCTTCAAAGCTTTTTCACATACATTAATTACTACAATGAGCTTTGAAAGAACTATTTTTGTCTTTCCTTGAATCCCCCAAACCTAGCGGACTGTCTGTCCTAAGAAAGTACTTAGTAAATTCTGTGGGAATGACTCACTGACAACAGTCTTGTGGAATAAGAAAGTAAGATTTGTTTAGCCTTATTTTACAAATGAGGAAACTAAGACACAGAGAGACTAGTGCTAGTTGGCAGCAGCCCCCTATAATGGAAGGGGCATTAGATTCGGAGTCAGTCAACCTAGGTTTAACTGTGCTGCAAACTATTTTCTAAAATCAACCTAGCAAGTTGCTCAGTCTCAGTTTTCTCATATTTAAAATGAATAGATTATGCTAGATGAGATCTAAGGTCCCATAAAGCTTTCCTTCCTATGATTCTACCTATCTTTCCCAAGGACAGTGAGGAAATTAAAGAAACATAACTAACCAAGCAAGCCTTGTGGGTGGATATCTCATGCTCTTTATACTATATTATACCTAAAAATGTCATGATTAAATCCTTCTAAATTTTCCCCTGATCATTCAATTTAATAAAATACAACAAATTAAAAAATATTTTTTTATTCTGCCCAAGAACACCAATATGCTTCTTCCTTGATGACTCACTGTGTCTTGGGATTTCTCCATGTTATCTGTATAACATAAATTCTGGTTGGCTGAATTTGGCTAACAGGCTGAAAAATATATTATGGCCTCAGCAATGGACTCTCAGCAAAGGACCAGTCTAAACAATTTGTCACCAAAGTGTTAATTGACAAAGAAACAATATTTTGGGCCATATCATCTTATAAATACTATTTGATAAGGTGGGACTCACGGGATGTTCAGAGAGGATTAGCATCTCTGGTGTGAAGGCTTACCAAACCCTTTTCAGAGTTGCTCTCCTTTACCCAATTCTCATCTCTGGCTCCAAGAAAATGTGGCATATGCAAAGATTACACCATGGTAAGTATTTTGTTAGGTGGGCTAAACCAGGTTTAGAATAAGTAAGAGACCTCAAATGCATAAGCAAGTTAGGGTGTGTCTATCCGAAGCATATGAAGACTTCCTCCAGCTGAATGCAAGGATGAGAATCACTTGTTTGAATAGCTGCCAGTTGAGTGTTTAGAGCTTAGTCATCCACTGCATCCTGGGTCATCATCAATCATCCTGACTTTCATCTTGCCACTGGAATTTGATGCCTCTGGAAGAGAGAGTGAAGCCAATAACTTTGGGCAACTCTGCTTTACCTTAATCCAATTTACACTAGAATTAAGCCATAACCCCATGATGTCATTGGTCTTCTTCGATGTATAATAAGGGATCCTGGAAGGGAATAATCCACAGCAATTTTGCTAGACTTCTTATTTACGTGTAATGGAATGGAGTTGATCAGGATAAAAATGATCAAATATTTTCCCCCAGCCTCACTGATAATACAAAAGAGGTAAAGGGGTAGATAGCAAAGAAAATGATTAAAATCTGAAGAAAATACAAAGAATGGAATACCCTGTATTTCTCTTAATCTTTTACCAAATGTGATGGAGTTTTTCAATACAGCTGGATTAAATTAGAAGCTAGCCAGTTATTAGCTGCTTGAATTATCTACCATATTCTTGGTAACCTTTTAAAAAGCCAGACATATACTTATTGAAATAATCCAAGGAAGATACAGCTTCTCTAAAGATGAGTTTTGGAGTAGAGAAGAAAATTGTCTGAGAAAAATCTCAACTTGTTAATATTAATCATTCTTCGCCTTTGGGCAGCATCTCTCTCCACACACCACAGTGGTATAATGCAGTGGAGTATGAAGCATAGAAAAGAACAGGTACAATGTGTCCAAGCATGATATTAGAGGAGTTTGAGAGTTGAGAGATAGCCCTGGACACTAGAGTCTAACTGACCCACGAAACCCAGCAAATGCATTGAACTCTGGGAAAGAAGGAGGAAGACATCATTGGAGGAAAATGGACATCAGGATAGGGTAGTGTCAGATGTGTGAGTTGTCTGGGCCATATAAATGTTTTGCATGTGGGTGTGCATGCTTCTTCACAAGTGAACTTTCTGTCTATGTGCATGTCCATTCTTTCCTCTTTCCTCAATGAGGTTATTGGATGGTGTGCCTAAATTTATGGGGTATTATTCTTACTCTGTGTATGTGTGTATACCTTTGCAATAGGCTAATTGTTTCAACTTCTTGTGTAATAAATGTAAATACAAGAGTAAGTGTTCATGAGCTACATTATGAACCCATATAGTACGGTGTGAACCCATATAGTACGGTGTGAACCCATATAGTATGGTGTGAACCCATATAATGCCTTGAACCTATTGTAGAAGCATGTCCAACTAACCCATTTTTAAGATTTTATGTATATACATCTGTGATTACGTGTGTGTGTGATTACATATGTGTGTATATCTATACACATACAGGCACGTGGGTGTGTGTGTGTGTGTGTGTGGGTGTGTGTGTGTATGTGTGTGTGCGTGTGTGGAACAGTCTCAGACTTTTTTAAGGACAGGGTATGTTTTTAAAATGATTTTACCCAAATATTTTCAGTCATTTTTAACCCAATGAAGCATTAGCTCTTTCAGATATTGAAATTAATTTAATGAGGGTCAAATTTCAGCTCTGAAATCGTGCTTGACTTGTCCCACCTCCATCACTTCAGGCTACATTTTGTTATTGATTCGTTTCTGCTAAGAGAACATGGACAATCCACCTATATCAGCCTGGCTGGCACAGCATGGAGTGGACACTTGTTATTAGGCTTTAAGTGGGAAATGAGCCTTGCATTTCATTCCACAAGTTTGTCAAGTAGGACAATGTTCATTTTGAAAGCACTGATATTTAGAATAACCTATTCTTTTAGTTGTTCTTGGATGTAAGTAGAAAAAAAAAACACTTTCCTGGAACTGCTTTTGGAGATAATTAGACCTTACTGTTAAATTTATTCCTTAATCTAATTGGCACAGAAAAAAAGGAGGAGGAAGGGCTGTCTGCATGGGTATAATGGAGAAGAGATAAAATACCTATTTCAAATCCTTCTACAGACTCTTACTAGGTAAGTCACCCTAGGCAACACTGTTAAGGTCAGCCTGCTTCAATTTTCCCCTTTATAAAATGAAGACAGGAATTGTGCAGAACTCTAAAGGTGGCTATGAGGAACAAATGAGGTAATAGTTTTAAAGTTCTTTGCAAATTTTAAAATAGACTCTAAATGTTAGCTATTGTTATCATTAAATACTAGTTATTACTATTTAATGTGATCACACATGTTAATTCACATCAGTTCTAAATGCATATATTTCCCTGCACAGCCAAACACTTCCCAACATTTTCTTGGATTTATTAAAATAAGCATTCCCTGTTTCTAGGAAAATTCATATTTTATTAAGAAAACAGGAGATTTACTAAGTTCCACCTGGATCTATTACCCATCTCAAAATATTTAGAGATTACGCTTCATTCTTTATTCTTCTCTCTAATAGCTAGGTGGCCCTTCTCCTATGCAAAGTCAACTCTTCTATATTTATCCTTGATTCCATGACCACCCATTTCTCCTGCACATTGTACCTTCAATTGTTTCCCCTATCTGCACTTTATCATGTCTTTTTATCTGAGTTCTTTCCCTTCTATATGCAAATATTCCTAAAATCAAATGAGATAATAGTTGTAAACTGTTCACCATAGTTCCAGGAGCATAGTGCACATATGAGAAACATCTGTTACTCTCCCTTAACTTTTCCGTCAAAAAGCAAACAAAAAACAACCACACACACACACACACACACACACACACACATTTCACTAGACCTTACTGTACCTTTCAATACATTTTCAATAAAGAGACAAGTAGGTGACATAGTAGTTAGACCAATGGACCTGAAGTCAGGAAGACTGTAGTTCAAATTTAGTTTCAGACATATGCTATCAACTGTGAGGCCTTTGGCAACTCGCTGGAGCAGTGAATAGAGTGCCCAGCCTGAAGTCAGAAAGACCCATCTTCCTGAATTTAAATCTGTAAAATGAGCTGGAAAAGGAAATGGCAAAATATCCAACATCTCTGTCAAGAAAACCCCAAACAGAGTAATGAAGTCAGACACAATGGAACAACAAGAAAAATTAATTCCTTCACAGTTGATCATCATTAAAATATTGCTGTTATTATGTACAATGCTCTTTTACTTCACCCAACATCAATCTATATAGGTCCTCCCAGGTTTTTTCTTCTGAAAACATCTTCCTCATCAATATTTATAGGAAAATAGTACTCCATCACAATTATATGCCACAACTTGTTCAGCCATTTCCCTGAAGGGCATCCCCTCAATTTCTATTTCCTTGCCACCATAAAAGAGCTGCTATAAATATTTGTGTGCTTAAGGATCCTTTTTCCTTATCTTTGATCTCTTTGGAATAGAGATGTCTTAGTGGTATTTCAATGTCAAAGGATATACACAGGTTTATAACCCTTTGGACATAGTTACAATTTTTTCTTCAGAATGGTTAGGCCAGTTCACACTCCCATCAACAATTCATTAGTATTCATATTTTCCCTCATCCCTTCTAGCATTTGTCATTTCTGATAGGTATAATGTGGTCTCTCAAAGTTGTTTAATGTTCATTTCTCTAGTCAATAGTGATTTTGAGAATTTTTTTTCTTACATACACACACACACACGCGCACACACACACACATTCACACAGATATATATAAATATATATATATATGTATATATATATATATATATGTGTGATTTCTTCTTTTGAAAACTCTTTATATCATTTGATCATTTTGAAGAATGGTTCTTGTTTTTATACATTTGACTCAGTTACCTGTATATTTTAGAAATTACGCCTTATATCAGATAAACTTTCTGTAAAATTTTTGACATTACTTCATTGTCTATGGGACCTTTTATCAAAAATGCATACACACATATACACACATACACATATACATACACACATATACGTATATGTGTATATGGATGTATTCTTCCCTTTTCAAATCAATTCCAATGAGATCATACTTTAAGTATTGCCTGCTGCCCCCATTTTCTCCTATACTGTAAAAACTTTTGTACAACTCTTTTATGTGAAATAATTTTCCCCATTCTTACTTTCACTTCTCCTTTAAGTGCATCCCTCTTTCTCACTAATACATTTTTCTGATTATCCTAACATGCATATCCAAGTCCTCTGTGTAGAATCACTATAACTGCCCTAATAATGATAAAGTTCATAGGAGTTCCATATATCATCTTCCCATATAGCAATGCAAACAGTTTAACTTTATTGAGTCCTTATGGTTTTTCCTTCCTGTTTGCTTTTTATACTTTTCTCAAGTCTTGTGTTTGAAAGTCAAATTTTCTATTCACCTCTGGTCTTTTCATCAGGAATGCTTCAATGTCCTCTATTTCATTAAATATCCATTTTCCACCCTGAATGATTATATTTAGTTTTGGTTGGTAGGTTTTTTCTTGGTTGTAATCCTAGCTCCTTTGCTTTTTGGAAAATCATATTCTAAGCCCTGTGTTCCTTTAGCATAGAAATTGCTAAATTGTCTGTGATCCTAATTATGACTCCATAATATTTAAATCCTCCCATGCCCCTGCTTTGGCTTTTTGAATCATCTCCCTTGCTTGAGAGCTCTGGAATTCGGTATAGTATTGCTGAGAGTTTTTGTTTTGGGATCCCTTTCAGGAAGTGATGGGTAGATTGTTTTCATTTCTATTTTGCCTCTTGGATCTAAGACATATTGGCAATTTAACTTGATAATTTCTTGAAATATGATGTCTAAATTTATTTTTTTATCATCACTTACAACTAGTCCAATAATTTTTAAATTATATCTCCTTGATCTGTTTTCTAGATCAGTTGTTTTTTCCAAAGAAATATTTCACATTTTCCTCTATTTTTTTCTATTCATTTTAATTTGTTTTATTGGTTTATGATGTCTCATAAAGCCATTAGCCTCCACTTGCTTGATTTTTATTTTTAAGGAATTATTTTCTTCAGTGAGATTTTGTATATTTTTTCCAGTTTGACTAATTCTGCATTTTAAGGAATTATATTCTCTATTGAATTTTTGTGCCTCTTTTGTCATTAGAAGATACACTCCTAGGACCTGCCTTTAATAAGTTCCAAAGAAGGAAAAACTTACTAGAAACAGTGATATCAGTGAAGATGTAAGACAGTTATGAGGTCTGCTATGGACCTGGACCTGTAGCAGGTGCTTAATTTATTGCTTGATGATTAATTAACATTGCATATACACTCCATATAAATGAGGTATAAAATAACCAATTCCTGTTAACATTCTCTGAGAAATTGCATGAGCTTCTATATTAGTGTTGGGCTCCTCAAGGGGGATATATTATTTTTGTAAGAGTCCCAGCAGCATCACACATTCAATATCTCAACAATTGTGCTCAGATTCTTTTAATGTCCGTGATCTTTTTGTTTTTAGTAAAATTACAATCAGAAATAAAAAATATACTAGGCTTGGGACCTTGGGCAATCCACTTAACCCCAATTGCCCTGTTCTCACCCCCTAAAAAAAAAAGAAATAAGAAATAAAGATTGGATGTTGGCATTCCTCTACGCATCCCACCTCCAAACTTAAATAGAAAGCATCTGCTCAAAAAGTAGACAACTCAGCTCTAACAATTGACT
>CM053581.1:82266237-82284988 GCA_028627135.1 Pseudochirops cupreus
TATATGTATATATATATTTATCAAAGTACAGTTCTTGACTTATCATATTGAAAAAAATTAACTGGCTCTTATACTTTCTAAAATAAAATTTTCTTATCTTGACATATAAAGCCTTTTCCAGCAGTTACACAATAAACCTTTGGAGGATTGTTTGTCATTACTTGGATTTGATATATTTTCCTGACAAAATAGATTATTTGATATTTTAGACTGTTTCAGTTTTGTCTTTTTTATTCCTATTATGTATCATAGTTCTTTTCAAATAGGAAACATAATATAAATGTTTATTTATTTTAATTAAATTGAACTGAATTCCACAAACCCAACATCTCACCTTCTATCCTCCATACCTTTGCCCTTTATCCCTTATTCTTAGAAAATTCTCTCTTTACCTCTGCTATTTTATTCTTATTTTCCTTCAAGATTCAGCTCAAACTTTATATCTTTCAAGTGAATTTTTCCAGATGATTTAATTATACTTCCTTACAAAAAAATTACTTCAGATCAGACTTGCACAACCTGCAGCCTGCCAAAGGATTTCTAGCGATCCATGAAAAATGTAGAGGATTTTTCATAGGCTGCTGTAATGGTAATGGAATTTAAAGATCCTCCTGTATGGGCTTGGTTTTTTGGGTTGAGTGTTAAAACCCAGACTTGTGAATCCCACTTGTAGGATGGGCTTGTTGACTTGAAGAGAGAGGGCTGTACTGGGAGGAGCTGGTGCCCTGGATTTAGAGAAAAGCCCAAGCAGAGAGACGGCCCAAGCAGAGGAGGCCAGAAGGACTTTTGGGGAGCAGCATTATGGAGGCAGAGAGGAGAATTGCTGGGGGCCAGAGTTGCTGAGAGAAAGACTGCTGAGGGGCAGTTGGAGCTGCTCAGGACTTTTGAGAACTGCCTCCTAGAGCTGCTGAGAATTGAGGAGGCATGGCTGTGAAGCTGGTATTTTGTTTGTCTGTTTTGATTTTGTTTTGCCAGATTCATCTGCTGGGGAAGAACAGTACTGCTCTTCTAGAGGTCCTGGAACCATGTTGTTGGTTCAGAAGCCCTGAAGGAGGATTTTCTTGTTGTATGTTTACAGAAATCCTGGAAGAGGGTCTTGCTGATGTGTTTAGGGGTTCTGGGACTGTTCTGCAGGCAGAGAGTGAATTAATGAGGACACTGGCTATGTATATTGTGGCTTTGTTAAGCTTTGTCTCCCTAGCATCAGAGATTGCTGAACTTGCCTTGTGTCAAGATGAAGAAAGGACCTTTCCTTGGGTTTTCAATGTTGCGATGATATCTTAACCTTGTTGTAGCTTAAGGGTAGATGGCCTTTTGTGCTTTCCTGCCCCTTTTGATAAAATGCTTGTCATTAATTAATAGTATTGTAATTCAGTTGTGATCCAGGGGTGGGAAACTTTTGACTTTTTGTGCTCTTTGACTGACCAAATGAATGTACTTTCTTTATGTTTGGAAACCAGTCTCCATTTGAGAAGAGAGACTTTGCCTGACTCAATGAATGTACTCTCCAGGGTGGACTGAATTGAGAATTTACTTGCTAAATGAATGAGTTATACTGTATTTTTATTTTCTCTGTTCTGTGAATGTTTTGCCTTAATCTGTCACTAAATAAATGGAATTTGCTATGCTGGTATTCCAAACCTTGGAAGTTGCCTTTCCTTGGCATTACAGCTGCCTGAAATCTTTTGGTGGACCTCAGGTCATGCTGACTAGCTTTAGATATTACTTTTATATTTTTTTGTCTAATTTTATATGAACACCCTGTACCCCTCCAATGTAAGGTAAGTTCCATCAGGGATGGGGTAAAGTATTTTTTTTTCATTGTTTTCCTCATGCCTAGTGCCTATCAGATGTTTAATGAATGCTTATTTATTGTGGAATGTAATCTAAATAAGAAGTACAGAATTCAAGGATCAACATGGTGGATGCTAAATCAACGTAGCTATAGAATTTATCATGATTGTAAGAATATGCTTTAGGAACGTTAATAAGCTTTGTAAAGGTACAATTCATTAACAGAGAAAACTTGTAAGACTTAAATTATAATGACCTTTTACTATAGGTAAATTAAATCCAGCTTAGTTCTGTGGAGACAATTTGACAAATGTTTAATGACTTCTCCACCTGCTTTATTCCATAATTTTGGACATCTGAGTGATGTACATCTATGTGCATCTGCAAAACCAATGATGGCCACCTATATGAAAAATTGCAAAGTAATCCTATGGTTGTGAGTAAGCATAAGACAAAGAATATGTCAGACAAATACCACAGCAGGTTTTACTTGTTTACATTCTTCTAGACTTGAGAGATTTCTAAGATAAAGGAGTGAGGTCAATGAGTCTGGAATAGAGAGATAACTTTCAAAGTGCTCTCTTCTTGGGTCCTGTTTTGATATGCCACTTGTATAAGGTATTTAGACTTTCACATGACAGTGATGGATTGCCCTCATGGGCCTATATTTATGTAGAAACAGCAGCACATTTTGACCAGGTACAATTCAATTAAAGACAACACTCTAGGCCAGTAGTGCCTACTTGAAATTTGTGCAAATGTTTTTTTTCTTTTTTTTTCTAATAGGAAGTTTAGAAGTGACCACATAGAACTGTTTTGAGCTGCATTTTACAGATGAAATCTATCAGGAAATGGAGGATCAATGTAAAGTGCAAGGTACCACATTAAGTATAAAGGGAAAATATCACCTACCTATATGAGTGTACTTTGGGGAAGACCTGCCTAAAAATGGGTTCATATTGAAATGTACATACTCAAAGTTAGGGATTTTAGTTGACTACAGGTTCAGTGTGAGTTACCTGTGAGACCTCGCACTCCCCAAAATAATGGGAGCTTATATGCTAATCGTGGCACAGTATAGAATAGTGAATCAATCAAGCATTGATTAAATGCCTGCAATGTGCCTGACACTATTCTAGGCACTGGGGATATGAGAAGAAACATAGAGAAGTCCCTGACATTAAGGTACTTACAACATAGATTAGCAAGATAACATGTATATATGAAGGTATTTACTAAAATGATATAAGGTGTGTGTGTGTGTGTGTGTGTGTGTGTGTGCATATCAAGAGAGTTCCTGCAAGAGATAGAATTTGATTTGGCCCTTGAAAGGCAGTTGTAATTTTAAATTATAGAAGAAAGAGGGGACTAAATTCCAGGGGTCAGTTAATTCAAAAGCATGGAAGAGGGGAGGTAAAGTACTGCATATGGCAAACTCTAAGAAGGCCACTATGTAAAACAGTAGAAGAACATTGACCTGAAGTCAGAATCTAAGCCTGAACCAAATTCTGTTGTCTATCTCCATTGGTCATGTCACTTTCCTCCTCAGGGCTTCAATGTCCTACCTATAAAGTTAGTGGAATAGAAAATATGATGGTGGAAGTTTCTGACATCTTGAAATCCTGGTGCAGTGTGGGTTTGCTTCATGTGTAGAACACGTCGGCTTGCTCAGACAGCATTTCTCCTGATGGGGGATGCTGCTTATAAGAAAAGAACCATGTAGAGTCTGTGGATTATAGAGACTATGGACCACGCAGAGTTTGTAGCTGTTTCTGAGGAGTATCATTGTTATTGTTGTTTGCCTGCATCACTGGAACTTTAGGTGACTTCAAAAAAAGCCAGAGTCAACATAACTGTAGTCACATCAAATGGACAATAGTGATTGCTTTACTCACTGTTTCCAATTAGAAATATGTTCTCAAGAAAAGGACTGGGGACAGCTAGTTGACACAGTGAACAGAGAACTGCCTCTGGAGTCAGGAGGACCTGAGTTCAAATCCAGCCTCAGACACTTAACACTTATTAGCAATGTGACCTTGGGCAAGTCACTTAACCCCAATTGCCTTACCTTCCCCCCTCCAAAAAGCAAAAGAAAATAAAAGAAAGAAAGAAAGAAAGAGAGAGAGAGAAAAAGAAAAGGGCTGTGAGTTCTTCTTCCTCTCTGAGGCCATATGCCACTCAAAAAATTGGACCCTGGGTTTGACCTGGTAATTCATTCTTTTCTGTTCTAGGTGCAGGGAGTAGAGTGTCTGACGTGCCTTGGAGAAGAAGTCACTCCTGAATCCTAGAGTCAGAATCGAGGGTGGGTATTTTTGCTAGCTTTGCATGAGTGATCAGAGGATCAAGGTGTGATTTTTGGAATTAACCTTTCAGTCTCCAGCCTAGGGGAAGGACTCACCACTTAATCCTTGAGATGAACTTGATGGAACCAAAGTTATGTAAAAAGTAACATATGGGCATTATCTGTGCCCCTTAACCCCACCTCAAAAAAATCCCTAGAGACTGAGGTTGTAGGAGGAACTATGACTGAAGATATTAGGGGAAATGTTCATATATTTGTACTTGCTGTATCGTTGAAGTAACTACGCCTTTATAAAAATAACTTGGCATTATGTAGTTAAATCAAACTGAATTGCTAGTCATTGGGCCCCTAAAAATGGAGGGGAAACAGCTGGTGGGAAGGGTCATACTAATGGCAGATAAAAAATAACAATGTACACATTCAGGAACACACGTTCCCGAAGGGGATGGGATGTAGCCTTCTTATACCTAAGAGAGTAGGGCCAGAACATACATAATATCCTATAATAATTCTAGTATTCTCGTCAAACAATTTTTGGCCAGTCCAATCCATCCTCTACTTGGCTGTCAAAATGATTTTTCCTAAATGATGGGTCTGATCATATCATCTATTAACTCAACAGATATATGTGACTACCTCATATTTTTATGAATAAATATAATTTTCTATCAGGAATTTAAAGCTCTTCATAACCATGCTTGTCTCTGTTTCTTACATTTTTCTCCCCTCCTTTCATTCTATGATCCAAATGCAACCTCTTTCTTGCTGTTCCTCTTCCATGACACTCCATTTCCCCTCTATGGCTTTACCCTGCTGGTTCTCCATTCCTAGAACGCTCACCCTCTTCACTTCCACCTCTTAGTATCTATGGATACCTAGAGATTCAGCGCAAAGTCCACATTATTCATGAAGCTTTCCCAGTTTCTTATTGCTAGTGCCTTCCCTTCTAATATTATCTTCCAGCTATTTTGAATATATCATTCTTGTCCAAGTTATAAATATCTGATCTCCTCCTTTAAAATGCATAAGCTCCTTGGAAGCAGAGAATGATTGTTTTTGTATCCACTGGGATTAGTGCAGTACCTACCATAGTAGAAACTTAATATATGTGTTTACAGTGATTTCCTGACATGACATCACATTTTAAAAGGGACATGTATGAGCTAGAATTGGAAGAAGATGAGCTTTATGAAAAGGGGACTCAAAAACATGTAATAAAAAGTAGATAAAATTGGGGGTGCTCAGTTTTGACAAAAGAAGACTGAGAAGACAAAACGGATTTATTTACTTTCTTCTATACTAAAAGATTTCTAACAATTGTAAGTGATGACAGATTGAAAGATATCAGTTTTTTGTGTATACATACACTTAAAAGTTGGACCAAGTGTGCTGGCATGCTGAAATATTACCAGTTGTTCTTGCCTAGAGGGAAAGTAGAAGGCTAATGAGAATGTTACTCCAGAACATCTCACTTCTGTTATCAGCACACCTGTATTCAAATGAAAGTTGTTGTTTTGAAATCTAGGAACACATAACTTTTGTAAATCTATTTTTATTGAATTAAATATATGATTTCATATCACCATGCTTTCTCATGTCAAGACTGAACGCTCATTTTTTTCATCTCTCCCTCATAGTTTTGGGGTAGTAAAGTCCATATTATCAGATATAATTAAACAAGTTAGATGCCCATTTGTCAAGTACATTATACAATTGTCTGCATTCGGCAAGAGATAGATCTATGTAAAATTGAAGGTACCTTCTAATATGAAGAATTTTATGGCTCAAAACTCAACATGTTTATGGGATATTCATTTTATACAATCTCACATTAAAAGGTCTTTGGAGACCATTTAAAGCCACCTTTCCTTTGAAGGCCTCTATTCTGGAGAGGGACCCAGTAGATCCTAAGAGAGTCTATTTATATAACTGAAAGTATTACAACAAAACAACAACAAACAAACAGCACTTAATGTTCTCAGTCCTGCTCTCCAGGGTCAAATAAGGAAAATCGAATCCAATTTTCATGTGGCTATATTTCAAATACCTGAGCGAGTCCCCACGAAACCTTCCCCACAAAGTAAATTTTTTTCAAGCTAAACACCTCCATTTTCTACAGTAACTCAACATACAACATATGCCTGAACATCTTCTGAAACCTGTTTTTTTTTCCTTACATGTTCTCCTACCTATCAATGTCCTAAAAACAGAGTGTTCTATTTGGCCTTTGTTCAGGACAGATTGCTACAGGACCCAGATCTGTCGTAGTGTTGAACAGTGTGCCTCTCAGTGCATTCTAAGTTTGTATTAGGGTGTTTTTTTTTTTAAGGGAAGAATGTTGTCATATCATATTATTTATTGACTTGTATCTACCTTGTAAAAATGCAAGTGATTTTTTGTTTTGTATCTAAATAAATTTCTAGCATCTTATATTTGTAGAGCAAACTTTTGGAACCAAAATTAAGCCTTTGTATTTAGCCCCTTCAAGTCTTATCTTCAAGCATATTTGTTTAGATTATGGTGCACATTTGTCAAAGAGTCAGACATGAGTGAAATGACTAAACAACAACAAAACCATTCCTTAATAATATGCTCAAGATTTTTACCAGAAATCCAAGTCCAACTCACTAGCTTATATTTTGTCAATTTCACTTTGTTCTGTTTTGAAAATTAAAAAAAAAATACTTGCACTTCTCCAGTTTTGCACCATTTTTCCCATTCCCACAATTTGGTCAAGCACACTTACAATGATTCAACCATCACATTTGCTGATACTTTAACTATTGATATAGTTCATCTGAGCCTCAAGATTTAAATACATCGAGGGCAGCTACATATCCTCATAACTCTCTACTTTTTTTGGATTTATCCACCCACTCCATTTGCCTCTTTTATTTTCCTATCATTTCCTATCTTAACATCTTTCTCATTGGCAAAGAAACTTAGAAATTCCACCCCTGCCATTTACCTCTTCTATTACTTTGGAATAATAGAATTTTTCAGAACTATTTTCTACTCATGGGTCCTTTTTATTTTTTCGTTTTAATTTATTTATTTACTTTTAGTTTACAACATTCAGTTCCACAATCTCTTAAGTTTCAAATTTTCTCCCCCTCCCATTGTTTCCCCCTCCTCTATAGTGGCATGTAATCAAATATAGGTTCTACAAATATCTTCACATTGAACGTTATTCATGTTGTAAAGGATTATAACCAATGGGCTGAACAATGAGAAAAAAGGGATAAAACAAAACAAAACATAAACAAGAGAGAGGAAATAGTTTGCTCCAATCCGCAGACTCTGTAGTTCTTTCTCTGGATGTGGATATCCCTTTCCATCATGAGTCTTTTGTAGTTGTCTTCTAACCTTGTATTGCTGAGAGGAGTACTATCCATCAAAGTCAGTCTTTGCACATATGATGTGTCTGTAATTGTGTACAAAGTTCTCCTGGTTCTGCTCTCCTCACTCAGCATCAGTTCATATAATTCTTTCCAAGTTATTATGAAGTCCATCTGCCCCTAATTTGTTATAGCACAGTAGTATTCCATTACATTCATATACCACAACTTGTTCAGCCATTCCCCAATTGATGGGCATTCCCTTGATTTCCAATTCTTTGCCACCACAAATAGAGCTGCTATACATATTTTTGTACATCTGGGTCTTTTTCCCACTTCTGTGATTTCTTTGGGATACAGCCCCAGAAGTGGTATTGCTGTGTCAAAGGGCATGTACTTTTTTTATAGCCCTTTGGGATAGTTCCAGATTGCTCTCCAGAATGGTTGGATTAATTCACAACTCCACCAACAATGCATTAGTGTTTCATTTTTTTCCACATTCTCTCCAGCATTTATCATTTTTCTGTTTTGTCATCTTAACCAATCTGACTGATGAGATATGGTACCTCAGAGTTGTTTTGATTTGCATTTCTCTAATCAGTAGTGATTTAGAGCATTCTTTTCATATGCTTATAGATATCATTAATTTCTTCCTCTGAAAACTGCCTTTTTCATATCCTTTGACCATTTATCAATTGGGGAATGCTTGTATTCTTATAGATTTGACTCAAATCTCTGTATATTTTAGAGAAATGCCTTTATTAGAAAGACTGGTTGTAAACATTCTTTCCCAATTTCCCATTTTGTAACAGTAATTCATTTAGCAAGTACTTAGCCCTCAGTTACTAAGTTACTAAGGGCTAAGTACAGAAGGTGTGAATTCTGTCTCTTGTGTGAAAGAGGCAGAAGGTATGAACTCAGTCTCCTATGTGAACAGAGGGTGTGAACTCTGTCTCCTGTTGCTGATATGGCAGGAGAGGTTTAGCTGAGACAGAAGGCCAGCGTGTGTATATAAGAAGAATTCCAGAGACAGAGAATCAGAATCAGGAATCTTCTTCCTGGTGGCTCCTGGTAGAGGAAACAGGATTGTCCCAGGATCTGGGAGCTGAGCTTGCTGGACTGAGAAGTGAGTTGGAGGAAGTAGGATTGTCCCAGAATCTGGGAGCTGGGCCTGCTGGACTGAGAACAGAGTTGGAGTTTTCTGTGAGACCAGAATCTGGTGAAGGCTGCCTGGAAGGCTGAGAAAGCTGCCTGGAAGACCTCCTGGAAGGCTGAGATTTCTCCTGGATCCTAGAGCCAGCTGAACTGCTGGAGGACTGAAGAAGCATGACCAGAATAAACCTTTGTTTGTTTGTGGCTTGGTGGATCCTTGAGTTTCTGGCAATAGAAGTGGTGAAGGGTTTGAGATGTGCTAAACCCTGTGAACTTCAGTGCATAACAAGAACTGCCCTGGGGGACTACACAAGGAGCTGAGAGCTGTCTGCCTCTGAATCCAGGTGACTGTTTGGTGGATTCAAGTAGGAGGTGGGACCATGGAAAGGGATCCAGGGAATCTGAGAGACCACCCTGAATCAAGATGAAGAAAAGGCCTCTGCTTGGATATTGAATGAGTTTACTAGACATTGAGGGGTGGAGGGTTTGTGTAATTTTCTAATGATTGTATTTAGTGACTGACTGATAGATAAGTGACTGATTAAGTTGATCTATGGTTGCCCCACAAGTGGAAGATTGGTTATTGTATTGTGAATTGATTGAATGTTTGCCTTGATTTATAATGGAATAAATGGAGTGTTCACTATACTATGTAATCTGAACCTTAAAAGCTGTTCACAGTAGCATTCTTTTGGGAATCTGCTAGTGCATGGCATTACACACTTACCTCCTAATCTTGGTTACATTGACTTTTTTTGTACAAAATCTTTTCAATTTAATATAATCAAAATTATCCATTTTGCATTTCATAATGCTTTTTAACTCTTGTATGGTCATAAAATCTTCCCTACTCCATAAATCTGACAAGTAAACTGCTCCTTTATCTCCCAGACTGCTTACAGTATCAGCACTTATACCTAGGTCATGGACCCATTTAGACTTGATTTTGGTATACAGTGTAAGATATTGATCTACACCCAGTTTCTTCCATTTTATTTTCCAGTTTACCCAGCAGTTTTTGTCAAAAGTGAGTTTTTATACTAGAAGCTGGGGTCTTTGGGTTTATCAAACAGTAGATTACTATAGTCATTGACTGCTGTGACTTGTGTACTTAATCTATTTCACTGATCCACTACTCTATTCCTTATCCAAGTAGTTTTGATGACTGCTGCTTTATAATACAGATTGAAATCTGGTATGGCTAGGTCTCCTTCCCTAGCATTTCTTTTCATTAATTCCATGGGTCCTTTTTCTATGTCCCATTCACCTCTTTGCTTAAGATATCTAATCCACCATGATTGTTATCTATATTGTATATAATATACACAAGACATCTGAGGCCATAAATTTTATTTATTCCTCTCTTAGATTTGTGTTCCTTCTGATTTTTGGCTGTCTCTCTTATTGTTCTTCTAATATTATTACAAATTTATGCACTGAGTTTGTAGATATATTGGGAATATATCCCCTTCCTCATTTCTCTATTCTTCTCTCACTTTGAAGAATTTTTTTTATTAGAACTGCAAAACATCAGGCAAAAACATTTTTATAAGCCTATATTAGATATATTACATACCTGATATACTATTCTTATATTTGAAGCCATTGTGTATAAATTCAAAAATTAATTTTTGAGATAGTAACACTTGTAACTATGCCTTCCTTCCCAAATCTCTCTTTTCTGTTTTAGTGTTCTTATCTTCAGTCAATGTCAGTGATAAGAAATGACCACCTTATAGTACCCACTGATAGAGAATATTATTCCTTGTATGGAAAGAAACTACTTCCTCCTCTAAAGATGTGGTTCCTTTCTCTTCAGAATTAGTTTCATTTAATATGGAGCTCTACATATTCAATATTTTTCTTTCTCCTTTGTATTATATTTCACCTTTCTCCAGATTTCTTCCAGGAAGGAATATCTCTGTCTCTGTTTTTCTAGATCAATTGTTCTTTCTCTCAGAGAATGAAGTATCCCTCTAAAAGATGGAAGATATGCTTCAATATAAAAACAAGCTGGAAGTTACAGATACATTCCTTGAAAATCCTTAACTCATTTTGAACAAGGGAGATCAATCTACAAATTTTGGCAAGCCAATTTTCTCTGGAAGAAATTCAAATCATTCTAACTTCCCCATTATCCCTATATTTTCTGAAAGTGGAATCTTCATTTGTTTCCCATTCTTTCCAATAGTTCATGTGGCTTCTTCTTCTTTCATGGCAATTATCCTTTTGTAAAAAAGCAAAAATTGTTGTAGTGGGTTAGACAGATTTCCTCATTTCTTTTATTCTGTTTTTTTTCTTATATATTTAAACTGAAGTACAAAGAGATTAAATGATATTCCAAGGAATACAAGGTCAGTACTGGGCCCATGTACTTTATAATCTTAGTCCTGACTTCTTATTATCATCATTATTATTATTATTATATCTTATACTGCCTCATATTTTGTCTACATTTCAAATAAACTTATAAATTGCATAAAATTTAGACATAAATTTTTATTTAAGTTTAAAAAATATAAAAACACAACTCTGAAAAAAATATGTCTTTCTTTACATGTCATCCCAGGGTAATTGTCAGGATTTTTAAAAAAATATTTCATCCTCTGTTTGCATATGGCATTTATCAAAAGGCCAACCCACCACAAAAAAATCACAGTACTTATCTACTTCCAGTGAGAGGGCCATAGTCCAACAGATCAAAAAGGCTCACCTGCTTAATCTTAACACACATCAAATAGTCAAAATTCTAGAAGAAGTACTCCACTCTTTTGCTTAAATCCTCTATTTAGAATTTATGGAAAGCTGTGGATGAAAATTATGCAAGATAAAATCCTGAACTGGTGGAGATCACCTCTTATGATGGAGGTGTTTACATATCTTACCCTGATTTTTATAAGTCTATTGAAGCATCAGATGCTTTAATTATTTAAATCTCAACCTATTTATTCTTTTTAAATACAATATCAGTATTTGTTTGTGGTAATGTTTATTGGAGGATATTGACAGAAAATTGCAATTGCAGTGCATTTAAAAAAAAAAACACTGATGGGCTGTAATTTGCTGTGGTAGAAGGAACATTGACCTTGATATAACCAGAGTCCCTTTAGGTAAAAGAGGATGAAGCAATGTGGACAATTACTTTAACTTTCTGCCCATTCAAATGAAAAACACTGGCTAATAAACCACATTTAAATTAACAAGTCAGAGATAAAACACTTAATTTTTGAAGAGTAGAATTCAAATTCTTTAATTTAATTTAGCCTGTGCCAAGCATAATACTAGGCTTGAGTGCTATGAAGGCAAAATTGAAAAATAAATAGTTCCTGCCTTCAAAGGTCTTGCATTCTTCTTTTAATTTCAATTGACCAGATAATATGAATATAATATTCAATAATAATATTGAATAACCTTCAGCCATAACCTACAGAGACTAAACACTACAGAAATCTCAGTATGAATACCCTGAAATATACATGCTTAATACTCAAAGGGTGAAAAACGACATGAATCATCAATGTGAACTAAAGAAAAAAAGTGCAATCTGACAATTATCCATGATGTGTTGCAAGTTTGAAAATTGCAATGTCTCTAAAAGAAAAAAAATAGGAAAAGTTAAGAGATGTCCAAGTTCAGAAAGGCAGGGCATGATTCATTAGGCTATTAGGCTTACATCTGAAAGTGGGCTGGGTCCCAGTTGGCTTTGGACATTGTGATTTGAGAGAGATCTGCAGAGATATAATTGATTAGTTCACCTTGAGAGATCACACTGAAGCTTCAGTTTATCACATTTTTATTCCATTTTCTAATAAAGCACATGGAATTAGAAAACCAAATTCAAGCAAATTGCTTCTTTGTTGCCCGTTGGCAGGATTGTGAAGATAAAATTTATAATTATGCTATGAGAACTGTGATTGGTTCTAATATTAATGATTTTTTTATACCATAAAATTGATGGTTGGAAGAAAAAGGACGTGTTTTCAATCCTTTAAATAAAATTTTAATTTCTGTGTGGAGGATACTACAGAGCTGGCCCATGAATTTTTAATTCTTTTTTTTTCTTCTCACTTAATGCTTATTAAGCACCAACATGTATTTGGCCATGAATCAGACACTAAAGAAGGTGAAAATAGATATATGAACTGCCCTCTGTGAATCTAGGGATGGGAGATCAAAAAAATCACAGTGAAAAATGAAAGATAAGTTAGTTGTAGAAAAAATAACATATTTGGAAATAAATCACATAAAATGCATAAATAAAAGCAAAAATATAAATAATTAAAAGTAAGCATGTAGATTTTTTATGGTCTTTCAGATATTTTGCCATTGTATAGATAACTGCCTTAAAGTTGTAACATCGAAATTGACAAAAATGTGATTTCCTTGTTTTTTAAGAAATCATTTTAACTTATATAGGGAGAAATTTAAATTCTTCCTAAAGTACAATTAGCTCATTACCTTGTTACCATTCAACTTGTTTCAATAAGCACAATGGTTTAGTAAATTCTGTGTGGTGGTTAAAGTGCTGGACCTGGAGTTAGGAGGATCTGACTTCAAATTTGACCTTATATACTTACTAGCTGTATGATCCTAAGCAAGTCATTTAACCCTCTGTTTCCTCAGTTTCCTCATCTGTAAAATAAAATGGAGAAGTTGTGCAAACCACTCTCGTATCTTTGCCGAGAAAATCCTAAACAGGGTCCTGAAGAGTTGATCACAACTTAAATGACTGAACAACAATAAACTCACTGAATAGGGAGAACATTCATACACTGACTGAAACACAGTACTTGCTCTTAGAGTTTAGAATCTAGTAGGGGGAAAGATTCAAAGATAGACCATTGTGATGCAGAGTGCTACATTGTGCATACATTAGAAAGAGATACACTAAGTTGTTAGTATAAATCCAATAGAGTTTAATCAAGGAAGGTTTCCTAGAGGAGGTAACATTTGAGTTGAAATATAGGGGATGGATAGGTATTCAACAGACAAAGAGTTAAAGTTATAAAATTATTGAATCTTAGATATGGAACAGCCAATAAGGTCAGCTCTTTCAACCCAAACAGTATAATGGAAAGAGTGTTGAATTCAACCTGAATTTTATCTCTTGCTCTGCTGCTTCCTACCTGAATGATTTTATTCAAGTAACATAGTATATCTAGCCATTTGTTCCCTCATCTACAAACTAAGGGGACTTGGAATATATGAAAACTAATTCACTCCCAACTCTAACTCTATGATTCCATTACTATCAAAAATGGTGAACTAACTACATCCTTAAGTAGACAATTACATTTTGGATAATGCTAAATCTTAGGAAGTCTTTCATCATATTGAAGCAAAATGTACTTCTCCAGAACTGCCTCTAATTTTTCCCTAAAAATTTTCTCTGTAGTTAAACAAAACAAATCTCACCTCTTATACACAATAGTCCTTTATGTATATTAGTAAACTATGTATGTAAGTATATTAATATATAAAGTATATATATATTATTATATAAAGTATATCAAGCATATATTAACATATAAAGTATATAATTATATTAAATGTATTAGTATATAAAGAATAAAAGTTTATTAAGCATATTAGTATATAAACCATATTAGCATATTAAATATATTAAGTATAATAGCATATAAAAATTATGTTAAGCACATACTTTACAATGTCTCACCCTCACCAAGGTTTCTTCCCCAATCAAACCTCAATATCTTGAGTTCCTTCCATTTCTTCTCCTCTATAGTTCTGTCATTGTCTGCCTTTCTAATATATTTGAGTAGTTCTGCATCAATATAAACTTAGTTACCCAATCCACTTTACAACAATGCTTCTAACGTAGTATAATGTTTGTAAAGTGGCATACTCTGAAGCTTGACCATTATTCACCTTAAAATGTGGCACCTAGTCCTAAAGAAACTCTTTTAGATGAGACATTACTAGTTGTATCCTTCTTTCTGGACTCTGTTTCTGTAAATTTTTCCTAATAAATTGTTGTCCCCATGCCCACTCACCATGACATCATTAAAAAAAAAAGTTATAGTGAAATTGCTAATCATGAAAGTCCTCCCATCCTCTTCATGTGAACTGTCTAAAGCACTGAACTTCAAATTCAAATAGAAATAGATCCCTGGGGCAGCATAGTAATTTAGAAAATCAGAAATTAACATTATCTGTATTGCATTCTATTTTTAATTCTTTTGTTAAACATTTCCCAATTGCATTTTAATCTGGTCTGGGCTATATTTAGGCGAGTTTAATGAATATTGAATGGGCTGTTTAACTCTCTGATCTAGTTTTAACATTTTTGATTCATGAAGTTGATTTTTTAATCCAAGTTTAGTATTTTACATTTACATTTATACAGGAATGTGATATAGTAGATAATGTATTAGATTTGGAGTAAAAAGACCTGAGTTTGAATAATATTTAAAATAATTATTAGTTGTTTGTCCTAGAGCAATTAATAAGAACTGGAATATTACGATGAACAAATGGGATAAAGCATTTCAAGTGCTTTGTCACCATTGAACTGCTATGTTAATGTTACCTATTAGTATTATTATATCTTTTGAATTTCATTTCATAAAATTTTGTCTGTTGTTCCAGCCTACTATGACCTTTTGGAAATCAAGTCTGCCAGGCAATATGGCAGCTATCCCCTTATTTCCCTGTCATTTACATATTTGATAAACAAGAAATCTATGACTTAATCCTTTCATTAATTAAAAAAAAATGTCAGACAGAATATAGGCAGGAATTCAAGTTTATTATCCAACATATAAAAGGTTACTCATATTATGAAGGAAGAGAAAAAAAAATGAAGGAATGTCATAGATGCTTCTTACACAATGTAATTTCAACCTTTCCTTTCACCTCCTCCATAGAAGTGACATTAAATCTGTGTCTGAAGGATTCTCTATCCCTAGGTCATTCACAAGTACGATTGTCTCATTCTGCTACTGAGAGGTTTCAGGCAAAGTTATGCTATTCAAGAAATAAAGGACTAGTCATATTACTAGGTATCACTCCTCATATTATTCTGTAGATTATCTGAAGTTTAATTATGGCACATTTAATAGGAAATGGCTGCCAGACAAATAACAAGGAGAGAACATACTGAAGAACAAAGTACCATATTGAATGATATATCCTCAAGTGTCCAATTTTGATTATTTTTATTTTCTGTGATGTTTCATCTATGAAGTAATTTAAGTGTTTAGTTTAAAATCAATGTACAATCCAGGAAAGGATCCATAAATAAATTTTGGGGATTTGCTTTCCTTTTGGGGTATAAGCCCTGGGTTCTTCTTGGGCTCTGTTGTAGTTTCATTCTGCCAAATTTAAATATTGTCCTTTGGAATGTGACCTAGGTTTGAAATCTTTTGTTCTTCATACATTAAACGTTTTTCATTTTAATCTCTTTAAATGCTTAGATGCACCTCTGGCAAACTGTGTTTGCGGAAATTGTTGTTTCACATCATAGGATCTCAGAATGATTTCAATGTGATACGGCAATGAAGCCATAGTGTTAATGTGGTATTTGTCTATATTAAGAGTATAATCCATTGTAATGAGGGAGTTGAGAGACCCACTGTTCTCTGATCTAATAAGACCATGTTTGGATTAATATGTCAAGTCTTACCTCCATATTTAAACTGTCCAGTATAGAGGAATAAACATGATAGAGACCCTCAACTTCATTTCATGTGGCGATTGCAAGAGGGAGGTAAGAATGTTTGAAGAAAAAAATGGAGATAATAAATGTCTTTTTGTATTTGAAATATTTGTTAAGTGGTGAAGATACTAAATCAGAGAACACAGTTATAAGGGCAGTGGGTGAGAGTTTAAAGATGGAGTTTAATTTTTGTGAAAGGAATGATTCATTTATGATTAGAGCTATTTGAAGTTATAATGTGGTCCCTCAATAGGTAATACATTTCCACTCACTCTAAGGTTTCATTCAAAGGCTGAATGACCATATAAAAGGTGTGTGGAATAATCTATACTGATTCATATATAGTTTGGGTCAGATAGCCTCTAAGGTACCTTCAGGTTCTCCATGGTATGCCATATGGAGATTGCAAAGGACATTATGAATTAAGCAGCCAACTAACACTTATGCACTAGGCACTGTATTAAATATTGATAAAAAATAAACCAAAAACCAACCCAATGCAGTCCCTTCCTTTCAAAAAGGTCATGGCCTAAAGAGGGGGGAAACAGGTACTCAAATATGTATGAATAGTGTATATAGAGAATAAATTAGGGAGGCCTTTGAAAGACTTCTTTTAGAAGGTGAAACTGTATCTTGGAGTTGAAGAAAGTTAGGGAAGCTAGAAGGTGGAAATGAGGAGGGAACTTTCCAGACATGGTATGTGGCCAGTGAAAATGATTAGATTAAGGAGACACAGTATCATGTTTGGTGACTGGATAGCAGAATATGTGTAGGATAATAAGATGTAAGAAGACTGGAAAGATTTGAAAGGATGAAGTTATAAAGATTTTTGAAAACCAAACAGAAGATTTTCTATCAGAACTTGAAGCATAAGAGTTATCTATTCCAATATAAAATCTTAATCTTTATATGAAGAATATGATGCCCATAAAAATTCAGAATAAGTGATGGCAAAAATCTCAGAAATAGTAAGCAGCAGAATGTGATTTTAATAAATTGATTAATTATGGCCTTTTTTTTTACTTCGGATCTACACAATGTTTTCATTTCAACTATTTAAATTGAATTTATTCAGTCTGATAACTATTTTTATTTTTTATTTTTCTGATGAAATGACCAATTGAACAATCTGAGACAGTTTGAGTGGAACAATTATGTTAGGATCTTGTCAAAATAGCTAGCTTCAAGGGAGACTTCCAGGAGCCAAGATGGTAGAACAAACAGCATATTATATTATAGTTCTCCCATATTCACCTCCAAACAATAATAAATTAGTGTCCCAGAGTAAATCCTGGAATAGTGGGAAAGATCAGCTGGAGTGGTCTTTTAGCCTGAGAGACTTGGAGGATTGGCAAGAAAGGTCCATTTCACTTGGGTAAAAGGAGAGTGAGTGTAGGACAGTAAGCATCCCAGTAAGCCAGCAGCAAACTCCACCTCAGCAAACCGTCAGAAGATCCTGAAACTCAGAGTGGTGGAGCATGCAAATGCCAACAGAAGGACACACCCTCCCCCCCCCCCCCCCACTTGCCTTACCCAGGGGAACTGGTCGACTGCAGTTCCAAGAATCACCATGTGCTTCAGTGTGACCCCTGGCAGACAGGCTTCCGGCAACAGACTTCCAGGTGCTTCAAACAGGCATTCTCCAGGGGCCAGACCTCCATATGCTTCAATATACTTCTGGGTAAATGCAGAAAAATCCCACTTGTCCCAGAACATGCAAGACACCACCATTAGGACACCCTGATCTGCACCAGGTATGCTTCCAGAGCCCTACAGTCTCCAAAAGCACCAGTCTCCCACTGCACTCCATCAACACATCACCAGACATGACGATACCCTGTGAGCCTCAGGGAAACATCAACAAAGCACCAGGTAAACACCCAAGTCTGGGATAGAGTCCTTTCTAAACTGAGAACAGAGATAAAATATTCTGGGGAAAAAAAGGGGAAAAAAGCCAAGGCAAAGATGAGCAAGCAACAACAACAACCAAAATCAAGAATCTGACCATAGAAAGTTATTATGGTGACAGGGAAGAAAAAGACACAAACTCAGAGGAGAAAAACAATGTCAAAATACCCATGGGAAAACCCCAAAGGAAAATGGAAAATGGTCTCAGGCCAAGAAAGATCTCATGGAAGAGCTCAAGAAGGAGCTTAAAAATCTTATAAGAGAAGTAGAAAATTTGGAAAAAACAAATGAGAGAGATGCAAGAGAATTTTTTGTTTTTTTTTTCTTTTCTTTTCTTTTTTCAAATTTTATTTTAGTTTGCATCAATCATTTCCACAAGATTTTGAGTTACATATTTTCTCCCCTTCTTTCCCCTACCCACCACCTCAAAACAGCCATCCCAGTGTGTCCCCCCTCCCCCAGTCTATTCTCTCCTATGTCACTTTTCAGTAGGGCAGGATGGATCTCCCAACCACAGTGCCTGTGTATCTCAAGTTCCAGTTGGATGTAGTCAATAATAATAATAATAATAATAATAAT
>CM053581.1:82285488-82329672 GCA_028627135.1 Pseudochirops cupreus
ACCAACAGGTTGGGAACTGCTGCTCTGGATGGAAAGAGAACACAGGCCCTCCCCACCCAGACCAGGCATATAATCTATAAATATGGACCTAATATTCTTTGCCTGTGTTTATTTGTGGGTTTTTTCCGCCTATTTGAGGTAAATGTCTATTGGAGATGGGAGCATCAGAAGTCCCAGCATAAGTATCTCTGCCTAGGACTGGTTAGAACAACAGAATGAGGAATGAAATACTGTATCACAGATCTTATCTAGCCTAGATTGAAAGCAACCTAAAGGGAGCACCAGCAATTCATTTATTTGACTATGTAAATTCAGGAAGCAAAATTGGGTAATTATTTTTAGGAGCCATATTAAGTTTGAGCCCAGTGTCTTCGTGGATCAAGATTATATAGGGAAGAGTATAAGACTGGGGGAAGGAGTGTTTCTAAGTTTGGTGCTTATTATATCTTCTTAACAAGTGCCCCTTTATAAAATTTAATTTCAAATAATTGGTTAAATAAATAAGAATACTAATTATTGATGACAAATACTGGAGAGAACATACTGGAATTGGGCCTTACCCTGACGTCATTTGAAAAGAGTTTTCCCACCCCCTCAGATTACCTCTAGAATCCTGAATGGGACATGTGGTCTTCCTCTCTGACTTGATTCATTTGTGAAAATGGGAGTGGGGTTAAGAAAACCTAGAGCAATACAGGATACATATATTTTATAGTCCTGATCCTTAGGTCTGTCTATGGGATAACATAGAAGTGGCATCAGAATCGGCATGAAAGATAATTTCCTTTCTTGGTTAATAGAGAAGATAGAGAAAATTTCAGATTTTTAGTATTCCTTCCCTTCCTTCAGTATTAGACTGCAAGTCTTGTGAATTACATAGCGTCACCTAACTTTCTGAGCTCGACTCCACCCTCTACAAAATAGAGATAATAATCCCTGAACTTCCCGCCTACTCACAGGGCTAAAGGAAGCCTCACATGGAACCTTTTCAGAACTCTAAGGTAGTATATACAAGTGTTAGGGATTGTTTAGAGGAGGTTAACTTGGCAACCTATCCCTAGTATATAATAATGTGGTATCTTTATTATTTCTTATAAAGCTAAGTCTATTCAAGATACATAAAGAAAACACAATTCCAGAAGGGAGTCTTAAGAAATTTAGCTACAAATAACCACAGACGGGCGCCGTATCTTACACAGAGACTATAAAAATAGAAGCCACAACGTGTTAGTGCCAAAAAGGAAGGGGTTGTTAGATACAATATAAGCCAAGTTGAAAAGAAAACAGAGAAAGAGAAAGGGGGTGTGAAGGAGAGAAGAGGGGAGAGGGAAAATGAAGGAGAGAGGAAGGAGGAGGGAGGATGGAAGAGAGAGGAGACAAGAGAGAGAGGGAAAAAAAAGAGAGAGGAGAGAGACAAAGTAAAGCAAAGGAAGCAAGGGAATAATCCAAAGCACTGGTTTCTGACTTGATTTCTGGTAGAGAACATGAAAACCCCCATAGTTCAGGGCCTCTAGCAAGGGGTCAGAGGGAAAGATGGGAAGAGAAAGAAGGGCCAAGGAGGCCACAGCTCTGGCAGTCACAAGGTTTGATTTAACAGCAGAGTTTATTTCAAGTCACAGGTTCTTTCATTTGGGCAAGTGCCCTCTAGCCTGATTTTGCAAACAGCTTCTGTGTAAGCCAGAGGGTACTTCCTGTTGGGCTTTTTATTGGATAGTTTATGTATTTGAAGAATTCTGTGGCAAGACCCATAGTCATTTTAAGAGCCCTGTTAAAACCTAGACATAGTTATTTTTGACAAGCTGAACTCGAGACATTCTGTTAGTCATCAGCCCATATTTGTGTATAGCCTAAGCATTAGGTGATAAAAGTTAGGGATAATAAATATGTTGTGCTGTATCTCTCCTCCCCCCCCCCCCCCACAGTGGGATATATGGTAAAGTATATGATAGCAGTGACAGTCTTATTTGTTTGATTGTTTTATTTACTCAGGATCTTATATTTCTCTGACCACATTGAGTCTTTATTTTTTTTTAATTTATGTATTTATTTCAGTTCATCCTGCCATCTACTAGCACATCAAGGGCCTAGACAATGTAAGACTTTTATCTTCTGCCCTATTGCTATAGACCATTTCTCAGAAGAAACACTGATTCCTTCAAGCCAAACACCATAGGCTGTATTCTCCTTCCCAGGAAAAGGTAATACACTCAATTTGGAGTATTATGGAGATGCCTGGATGGGCTAGTGAATCAATCCTTAACTCATTCACATAATCCCAGTGATCCTAAAATGTTTAGTCCAGGCTTTGTCCAATCCAACCATACACCAAGAAAATAAAAACCAGCTTATGTGAATATCCATCATCTCCCCTGCCAAGGAGTGTGCACTACCCTCTTCTCCCCTTATCAAAGATATCTTTTCTGTTAATGTCCAGGAAATGATAATAAAATTTTTTACTGTTACTACTGGAATATACTGGAAGTTAATATTACTGTTAGTACTATACTACTAGAAAGTAGAATGGATCTACTACTCTGTAATTTCACATATAATCTCTATGATTATATGGCACTTAATACATCTTGATTTAGTGACTGACTGCTTGAATGAAGATCTATATACAAAACTAGAAGGAATATATTAAAAAAGTGTGGAATCAGGTTACGTGATTGGCAAGATAGTGGTGTTGTATTCAGAATAACTATTTAAACTCATAATAATTATATATAAATGAAATCTATAGAAATTAAAGTGAAACCAAAGAGTTAATAAAGAAACATCATGGAAAGTAAAATGCTTATGAAATAACACCAGAACTCTGTATCATTCCAGTTGAAGAGACCATCATAGCACCTAATCAAACCAGTGCTTTCCTAAAAATCATTGTGCTATGCCAAATTATTTAATAAAAGCCATAGGCCTTATGGGAACATAAAATTAGGGGCACAACACTTAACAACATTGTCAGCAACACATAAAAGACAGGGGAAAAGATAGGAACCTAATAAAAATAGCACATTTATCTTTGCCAGTCCAGGCCCCATGGGAAGCAGGGTGTTATAGGAGAGAGGGCAGGCAACAAAACTGGGACATAAGGACTAGGAGTTTGAGGGCTGCATATGTCCATATGTCATGTTACAGCTGAACTAAATACAATGTTCTTGTTATGGAATTAGAATAAGTGTCTGTGCTAAGGAATTGGCTCTACTAGTTAATTTTTAAGGAAAAAAACTTTCCAGTTGGTGCTTGTGAGCTAATGTTTAGGTGGACAGCCACATCAGAGATATATCTAGGACCATGGAAGTAGCAAAAGTCATGTCTATGGCAAACTATTCTGTTAGTGGTCATAAGAGTCAGACAAGTAAATTTCAAAGAAAGAATTATATATATTTATCATCTCTTAGCAGGGAGGCATTTTGCCACAGGTGCAGAATTATGCACACATTTTACCCAATCATATACATACACACATATAAATAAAAGATTAAGATAAAAATTATGAGAGAAACTCTAATTCTCCAAGCATACTTAACAAAGATAAAAAATTTTTTATTAAGATTGTGGCATGAAAGGCTATAGAATAACCCTTTTTACTCTCAAATAAACTCTAGTCAATACCTAAAATTTATCCCAGAAAGACAAATGCTAAAGAAAACCTAAAAAAAAAGTTGACTAGAAATAAGCTATCTCATCCAGTGCATAATTGTACAAAAATACCACCGGAGACTGATAAAAAGGTCATGATGGGGAAAACAATGTGAACACAATAAATGTGGAAGCTAATGGAGAAGGAATGAGGAACAAGTAGGCATGCCACCATGATTTATCATAAATGTACTGGAAGTCAATGAGTTCATTCTCTGAATCAAAGGGGATCAGCGTACCTTGGTTAGGTCAGTCAGTTAGCATTTATTACTATCTACTCTGTTCCAGAAATTGTGCTATGCACTGGGAAAACAATATAAGGCAAAAAATAAGTAAATAAAATAAAATAAACCATAAGCAAAACAATCCTTACTATTAAGGAACTCACAGTCTTATGAGGGAGTAAATATGCAAAACAAACAAACAAAATGAACAAAAAAGATATATACAGGTTAAACTGGGGATGGTCTCAAAGGAAAGGCATAGAGATTATGAAAGATAGAGAAAGGACTCTTATAAAAGGTAGCGCTTTAGCTGAAACTTGAAGAAGTAAGGAGATAGGGGAGAGATTAGGAGGGAGAACATTCCTGGTATTGGGACCAGCCAGTGAAAATTCTCAGTTGGGAGATGGATTGTTACTGTGTGACAATTACAGTGTGGCCAGTTTCACTGGATCACAACAATATATAGAGAAAATTAAGATGCAAGATAACTACAAAGGTAGGAAGGAGTCTGATTCTGAGAAGCTTTAAAAGCCAAGATGAAGATAATATATTTGATGCCAGAGTTAATAGGGAACCACTGACATTTATTGAATAGGGAGATGACATAGACAAACCTGAGCTTGAGGGAGATCAATTTGACATCTAGGTGTCTTAATAAAACAATATTGCATCATAGTAGGAAGAATCAAGGCAAGGTGAACAACCAGAAGGCTCTTCTAATAGTCCAGGTGTGAGATAATGAGGACCTGCCCCAGGAATATGACTTTAACAGAAGAGAGAACAGGGGGTATATGTAAGATGTTACAAGGGAAGAAACAGTAGGACTGGGCAACTGGTTGTACAAGGAGGGGTGAGGTAACAGACTAAAGAACTGAGGGTAATCTCTAGCTTATGAGCCTAGATAACTGGAAGGATGATGCTATCCTAAACAATGATAAGGAAAATGAGGAAGAGAGGACGAAAATGGCAAGATAATGATAAAAAAAATGATTAACATGTTGAGTCTGTCTGATATCCAGTTTGAGCAATCTCATAGGCCGACTGGGCAGTTAGGTGGTATAGTTAAGAGAATGACAGACCTGGAGTTAGGAAGACATCCTCTGGAGTTCAAATCTGGCCTCAGATATTTACTAGCTGTATGACCTGGGTAAGTCACTTAACCCTGTTGGGCTCAGTTTCCTCATCTGTAAAAACAAACTGGAAAAGGAAATGGTAAATCACTCTGGAATCTTTGGCAAGAAAACTCGAAATAGGGTCTCAAAAAGTTGAACGTGACTGAAATGACTAAACAACAACAAAAACAGGCTATTATAGATATGAGAACAGAGGTGAGGTGAGAGGTTTGAACTGACAAGTAGATCTGAAAGTCATCTTGCTTAAAGATGATCATTGAAAGTATGTGATCTGATGAGAACACCAAGTGAAATAGTATAGAAGGAGAAGAGGTTTCAGGAAGAATCACTGGTGAGCTCTCATGATTAGCAGGTGTGGCATGGGATAAGATCTAGAAAAGAGACAAATAATAAGTGGTCACATAGGCTGAAGAACTAGGAGGAAAGAGTGTTATGAAAATATAGAGAGAAAAGAGTGTCAACAAGAGGGAATCCTAACCAAATTATGTTTGGTCCATTGAAATCATTGTGTAATTAATCTTACTATCTCTAGTCTTTCCCAGATTCAATCAATCATCCACAGAAATGCTCAGGGTATTTTTCCTGAAACAGATCATGCATAATACTCCTCTATTCAATAAACTCCCTATTAACTTTAGGATAAAATATAATTCGTCTTTGTCCTATTTAAAATTTTCTGTTTTTGTAAATTGTTTTACATATGTGTGTGTATAACTTAGTACCGAAATAAATATAATTTATAAAAAGGTAAGTATACAGATACTAAGTTGCATGCTCAAAATATTTCTTTATGTAATTTTAAAACTTGGGAAATTGCTACACTAGGGCAAAGAAAAATTTTAAAAATAAATTCATAAAGGAAGGAATATTAAATACATCTTAGGCAATAAATTAAAGGAAATAATTTAAACAGAGAAAGTTATCAAAAAAATCTTGTGAAAAAAGACAATAATAAAATCTTAAACAATGAATAGTTCAAAGAGTGAATCGTAGACTATAAGGAACAACTAAGCGAAAGAGAGTTTAAAAAATAATGTTTTAGGGGAATAAATTAACACAATTCTCTGACTAAAAAAGGTTAAATCATGTATTAGTTATAAGAAACAAGTGAAAATTAGTTATATATAGACATAATTTTAAGACCTAGGAAGTAAACAAAATAATAAACACAAAACAAGCACAGAAGGAAATCTTGCAACTTAAGAGCATAAATAAATAAAATAGATAACAAAATTATAAGACAAAGTAAGCAAAATAGAAAATAGTTCTTTTTAAAAAGCTAGTAAAAATGTAAAGCTTTGACCTAAATTGATTTTAAAAAATTAGAAAAAAACTGAAATCCTATTTTTCATGGAAGGTAAAATTACAGCAAATAAGGAATGAAGAGAATTATCAGAACTTATTTTAGAAAATCATCATCATCCTAATCTTCATCAATTTGTTTTTATCTGAGCCTTTGATTTCTTTAGTATAGGGAGCCTCTGGTAAGAAAATTTCTCTAAGGAATCATCCTCTTCACTGGAGATAAGAATCTTAGGTAGTTGCCTCAGGCAATGAGAAGTTAATTGACTTGACCAGGGTAAAGGAGTCAGCAAATGGCAGACACTAGTCAGGTGTCAAGTTTTTCCTTACTTCAGAGCCTATTCTCTTATCTTCTATACTAAGCTGCCTCTCTTTGCATAATCATATGCCACCAAAACTGAAAATTTAAAAGATATATTGGATTATCTCTAAAAATTTAAAATATGAAAATACTGTTTGCCTTCATTTTCTAAGAGGACCATGATATTAGGAAGGTGATGCCATGACATGTAAGAGAACTGGATTTAAGTGCAAGGTCAGCAGCCTCACTTTCACCTCTGGAGCCATCTGGGTCCAGTGTCCAGATATGGGTCACAACAACTGGACATGGCCCAGGATGCAATGAGGGACTTTGACCTTTTCAAGCTAAGGTCTTTAACAGGTCTAGATTTGACTGAGGCAGAGCCCATTCACTGATTAAGGCTTAATAAAAATGAGACAAAGAATGGCCTCTTTAAAAAAAAAAGATCTGGGAGGAGAAGACTCTCAGGGTTTCTGGACAAAACAGAAACAATTATTATTTACATTCCTTCTGAGCCAATCAGGGCCCAAAGAGTGAGTGACCAAGTACATCTTAGCCTGGGACCAGAGTGATTTGGGCTTGAGTCTGGTCATTAAGAGAAACACACACACACACACACACACACACACACACACACATTTCAGAGATTAAAATTTACGTTCCCTTGGGGCAGAGCACTGGAAGGAAAGAGAGAGAGAAGTAGAGAGAGAGGGAGAGAGAAAGGGAGGGAGAGGCAGAGAGAGAGACAGAGAGAGAGAGAGAGAGAGAGAGGGAGAGAGAGACAGAGACAGAGACAGAGAGAGACAGAGAGAGAGACCAGAAATCAGAATGAGTGTGAATAAGAACGTTCGGTTTTGGTCAACAGCAGCCCTGAGAGTCTTCCTCACCCTGATCTTTCTTTTTTATTTTTTTAAAGAGGCCATTCTTTGTCTCATTTTTATTAAGCCTTAATCAGTGAATGGGCTCTGCCTCAAGCCAAACCTTGACCTGTTAAAGACCTTAGCTTGAAAAGGCCAAGGTCCCCCACAGACTCCTGGGCCACGTCCAATTGTTCTGACCCATATCTGGACAGTGGACCCAGATGGTTTCAGAGGTAAAAGTGAAGCTGCTGACCTTGCACAGCCCTCCCTCATTTAAATTCAATTCATTTGCATGATACGGCATAACCTCCCTGATGTCCTGGTCCTCTTCAAGAATGAAGGACAACAAACAGCAATCTCAATGAGTAGAGAAGGCAAACTTCCAGCTGGTCAATCAAAATAAACAGAGTAGCAGATAAAGATCTTAATCAATTTCAGTGAAGGAAGTTGAAATAATTATATAGAAAACTGCAAAAGGTAGGCAGTTGTGAAGGAAAAGAGTCCTGTTTGAGAAGGATTTATGGATTAATGTCATAAAAAGTGTGCAGCTAGGTGGTAAGTTTCAACTCACCCCTTCTTTACTCTAATTCCTGCCTTTTATTTACTAGGTCACCCAGCAAAATAGGGTCCTAGAATCATTAAATCTCAATTTGGAAGAAATGCCTGAGGCCCTGTAGTCCAACCTTTTCATTTTACAAATGAGGAAACTAAAGGGAGATTAAATCATTTTCTGAAGGGCAAACAAGTCACTAAATGGATTTGAACCCAGATATTCTGAGTATAGAAGCAATGATCTTTCCACTGTACCATGATGCTTCCTATCTATTCCTCTTGAGAAACTAAAGAAAGAGTACTTGATTTGGAATCACAGGCCATGTACTCAAATCCTCAACTGTCCCATTCACAACCTGAAAAATGACTTTGAGCAAATTAATTACTTTCTCTAAGCTTTGGTTTCCTCATTTAAAAAAAAATCCCCAATTGATAAATGGTCAAAGGTTATGAAAAGGCAGTTTTCAAATGAAGACATTAAAGCTATCTACAGTCATATGGAAAAATGCTACAAATCACTATTGATTCAATAAATGATAATCAAAATGACTCTGAGGTACCACATCACACCTATCAGACTGGCTAACATGACAAAACAGAAAAATTATAAATGCTGAGAAGATGTGGGAAAATTGGAACACTAATGCATTGTTGATGAAGTTGTGAACTGATCCAACTGCTCTGGAGAACAACTTGGAGCAATGCCCGAAGGACTATAAAAAGGGGCATACTCTTTGACCCAGTAATACCATTTTTTTCCAAAAGAGATTATAAAAATCCACAAGAGATTATGAAAATGGGAAAATGACCCACATGTACAAAAATATTTATAGCAGCTGTTTCTGTGGCTGCCAAGAATAGGAAGTTGACGGCATGTCCATCAGGGAATAGTTGAACAAGTTGTGGTATATGAATGTAATGGAATACTATTTTGCTATGAGAAATGAAGAGCAGGTAGACTTCAGAAAAACCTGCAAAGACTTGAATGAACTGATACTGAGTGAAGTGAGCAGAACCAGGAGAACATTTCACACAATAACAGCCAAAATGTGCAATGACTAACTTCGATACTTAATTCTTCTTAGTAACGCAAGTATCCAAGACAGCTCCAAAGGACTCATGATGGAAAATGCTGACCACCTCCAGAAAAAAGAACTATGGAGTCAGAATGCAGATTGAAGCACATTATTTGCTCTCTCTTTCTTTTTTCTTTTTTTATTTGTTTCTTCTTTCTCATGGTTTCTCCCATTGGTCCTAATTCTTCTTTACAACAGAACTAATGTAAAAATAATAATAAAGAGGCCAGGCTGATGATCTCTAAAGACATTTCCAGTTGTAAATCTATGATACAATGATCCTTCCTAGGTACTCACAAATCATCTCTTTAATTATACATCTCAGCTAAGATATATCAAGCTTATCAATTTTGGGTTTCTCAAGTTCAATTTTTATCATTTATTTTTGTAAAGGGTAACTAGGTGGTGCAGTGGATAACATGTCTGTCTGGAGTCAGGAAGACTTATCTTCCTGAGCTCAAATCTGGCCTCAGACACTTATTAGCAGTGTAATCCTGGGGGGATAGGGGGAGTGGGGAGAAAGAGATGGTAAAACACTCTAGGATCTTTGCCAAGACAACCCCAAATGGGGTCACAAGTAGTCAGGCACTATTGAAAATGACTGAACAACAATTTTTTGGGAAAATCAGAACAATTGCCCATCTCCAACCTCTGGTAGCTCTCCTATTTTACATTATTTCATGTTGATTACAGGTATCACTTCTAAAATCTCACCTAGCCAAAAATTGTCTCACTAACTAAATGTATGTTATCTCTTGGTCTGAAAACTTCAGTCCTTTTTAAAGTAATTTGGTAGGAGCATAAGATGATGGAGGGAAAACTTGAAGGGATCATCTAAGAAGTCATTTAACAATCATCTTCATTTACTATAGCAGAAGATATGTAGTAAAATTTCCAGTAAAATAAAAGCCCCCTGTAGGCAGAAATTATTTTTCTTTGCTCATTTTTGCCTTTGTACTCACAGTACTGGGCAGCTTTGCTTTGTATTTTGTGGAAGTCAGTATTTTGTATAAAACATTTCTGTTGGCCCATTTCAGTTTTGTGCCATCTCAGTCACTGGATAATGACAAAAGGCATTTTTTCCAGGCTCTTCAGAAGAGAAGGAATCCTTTCTAGGACAATCCTTCATGTAGAGAACTGCATGTTTTTAATCATTGCTGAACTAACAGCAGCGATATGTGGATGCCAGGAATAAAGTTTGGTCTCCTAATGGGGCTTTAACACCATCCCAACCTTTGACTGGGGCATGTTTCTACCATTGAGTTGGTATTCCTAGTTGGAATTCCTAGTTTGACCCAATCATGAACCTCTCTGTGTGACTCTATGCATAGACCTCTTCACCTTTCCAAAAGGTTGGACCTCCCTAGAAAAAAGTGTCAGGAACTTAAGTCCTATTCAGGAAGTAAGTGTGTCAGTTCACAGAGAAGCAGTCAGTCTGGGACCTCTCAAATCCAGATGTTGACATTTTATTTCGCCACTTGGAGGCCCATTGAGCAAAAATCTGTTAGTAATTTCTGTGCAACCTCAGAGGGTTACCTTGCTGGGTTATCTCCTGCCTATCTCCAACTTCCATACATACACCCTCACCCTAGCCACCACCCCACCCTTCCTAGGTCTTTATGTTTATCTGACACAGAGTTAGGATAAAATCTGAAGCAGAAGTTTGTTTGGGCAGAGCCATTCAGCTTTTGCACACAAGTGTTTCCTTTTGATATACATTATTTATGGATCAGTTTGTTTAGTCTGATAAGTGCTGGCTCTTTTTTATTCATACCAAATATTGTTTTATTCACTTCTTTACTCTGCATAAACTAAAAGATAAAAATGTGTGAATGATTATAAAATCTTAAAAATAAAAGACTCCTCTTTATAAGTTCAAATCTGGTCTCAGACATCCACTAGCTTTATGACCCTGAATAAGTCACTTAACCCTCTTTGCCTCAGTTTCTTCATCTGTAAATTGAGGTAGAGAAAAAAAAATAACAAATTACTCCAATATCTTTGCCAAAACCCCCTACAAATGGCATCACAAAGACTGGGACATGACTAAAAAATGATTGAACAACCTTTAATACCTAGTACAATGTAATATATATGGGTGTGGGGGGAGGGTAAGTATAGGGAGTAGAGTATGGTGCTGACCCCATGATTTCCTTGGTATGAGGAAATACAAATGAGGACTTTTGCAAATCAGAACCTACTTTACAACTTATAGGCTTAGAGGGTTGCCTAGTGAAACTGAGAGTTTAATTTGTTCAGGGTCACTCAGCTACTACTTGTCAGAGGCAGATTTCTAACTCATAATTCTCAGCACAGTACCAGATATGAGGAGACCTCAGGGCAACACTAGGTAGATATCCAAGGCCTACAGTCACTGGCAGAAGCCTGAGACAGTGTCTCTTCCACTTTTGGTGCAGAGCTCAAATTTAAAAGAAAGGGAAAAGGCCAAAAAAAAAAAAACCAAACAAACAAATAGATGTACAAAAACTATCAAAAAGGTGTCTGATCATAGAAAGTTATTATGGTGACAGGGTAGATGAAGATGCAAACTAAGAAGAGTACAACAATGTTGAAACACCTATGGGGGGAAAAAACACAAAGAAAAATGGGAAGTGGTCTCAACCCCAAGAAGAATTCATATAAAAGTTTAAAAAGGAGCTTAAAAATCATGTAAAGGACATAGAAGAAGAAAAAATAGGAATAGAATTGAGTGACGCAAAAGAATTATGAAAAAAAAAGAGTCAAGAGTTTGGAAAACTGCTTAAAAAGTAGAATTGGCCAAATGGAAAAAGAGCTATAAAAATTCACTGAAGAAAACAACTCCTTAAACAATACAATTGACCAAATGGAAAAGAAACTACAAAAGCTAATTTAGGAAAACAACACCTTAAAAGTGAGAACTGGGCAAGTAGAAGCTAATGGCTGTTTGAGACATCAAGAATCATTCAAAGAAATTCAAAAAAATGAAAAAATGGAAGAAAATGTAAAATACCTCATGGCAAAAAGAACAGAACTGGAAAATACATCTAGAGAGACAATATCAGAATCATTGGATTACCTGAAAGCCATAAACAAGAGGAGGAATGGGACAGCACCTTCCAAAAAACTACTAAGGAAAACTGCCTGGATGTCTTAGAACCAGAAGGCAAAACAAGCATTGAAAGAATCCACTGATCACCTCAGGAAAGAGATCTCAAAATAAAAACTCCAAGGATGACAACCAAATTTCAAAACTATTAGGTCAAAGGAAAAATACAAGTGGTGAGAAAGAAATAATTCAAGTATCAGGGAGTTACAATCAGGGTCCCACAGAACTTGGCAACTGTAATATTAAAGGATCAGAGATCATGGAACATGATATTCCAGAAGGCAAAGTAGATAGGACAACAACCAATAATCACTTACACAGCAAAATTAAGCATAATACACCAAGGGTAAAATGGCCGTTAGATGAAATAGAAGAATTTCAATCTTTCATAAGGAGAAGACCAAAACGAATCCAGAAATCTGACCTCCAATATCAAGACTCAAGAGGAGCATAAACAGGCAAAAAGGAGAAAAAAAAAATAAGAGATTAAAAAGAGCTAAACTATTTACATGCCTACACAAGAAGATTTTACTTGTAATTCATAAAAAAATGTGTCACTAACAGTACAGCTAGAAGTAATATAGATAGAGGGTGTAGGTATAAAGTGAATTGGAGGGAACGAAATAAAAAACATTAAGAGATCAGAAAGAGGAGTATAAGGGGTACAGAAGAAAGGAAGAGGTAGAATGGGGTAAATTATTTCACAATAAGAGGCATGAAAGACATTATAGCTGAGAGCAAGATGGTAGGGTGGGCAACAAGCATTGCTTGAACCTTACTCTCATTGGTATTGGCTCAGAGAGGGAATCATATACATGATTAGTTCAATATTGAAATCTATCTTACCAAAAAATGAAATAGGAGGGGATGAGATCAAGCAGAGAGTGGGTTGAGAACTGACAGAAAGGAAGGCAGATCAGGGAAGGTGGTAGACAGAAGCAAAATACTGATAAGGAAAGAGTGAAAGGAGAGAGTGTACAGACAAGAGGTAGAATAAGATGTAGGGAAATACAAAGGTAGTAAATATAACTGTGAGGAGGAATTGGAGGTACTCTATGTGAATGGGATGGAAACTAATGGCAGAGTAGAAAAAAAAACAAAAACCTGGATCTTAAAATATATTGCTTACAACACTTGAAGCAGAAAGACACACAAAGTAATGGTAAGGGACTGGAGCAAAATCTGTTATCCTTCAGCTGAATGAAAAAAAAAATCCTGATCTCAGACAAAGTAAAGGCAAAAATCAACCTAATTGAAGGAGATAAGGAAGGAAACTACATCTTACTAACTTACTAACTTTTCACTCTGCCATTTTCAGAAAAGGACAGAGGAGCAAGGGAGGGTGAAAAATTTGTAACTCAAAATTTTGTAAAAATAAATGTGAAAAATTTTCTTCACATGTAATCAGGGGAAATAAAATACTATTCAAAATAACAGAAAAATATCCTTCTATTACACCAAATTACCATGACACAAGAATCCACAAATATCATCCTTGATTTCCTCTCAGAATTGAATGTCCTTTACCCTGAATGTAACAGTATCTTTTTCTTTATGCTCTATTGAACTTATGTAATATTGGGATTTATAGTTATTTAATCCACATATCCTACAAAAATGCCTATTTCTTATGATAGAATTGATTTTTCATTCAGCCACATTGAAAATATTGGAGTCATCTTGTTGTACCCCTTTCTGGCCCTCAATTTCACTCCCCAATCCATTGCCAAACCTTATTTGGCCTGTCTCTACAATATGTCTCGTGTTTGTCCCCTCTCCACTTACATAGCTTCTACCCAACTTTAGGATATCATCTTCTCTTGCCCAGAATGTTGTAATATTCTCATTTTATTTGTTTCCCTTCTTCAGCCTCTCTCCTCCATAATCATCCTCCACACAGCTGCCAAATTGATATTTCTAAATCACTGATCTGATCATGTCATTCTCCTAATCAAAAAATCCTCCATATTTCACTACTGCATCTTCAAATTCTTCAGCCTGACATTTACTGTGTGAACAAATTACTCAGTACAAATTATAACTTTGAGATAGTTTCATTTAGTGACAGCTGAGGTTATGTGTCTGCTTCTACTGACACTATGTTGGCTCAATAATATAACAGTGACCTGATGAAAATGTCTTGAACTGGTTTCCTCATATTTACTTAATTCTCTAAAATGTAAGTGCTGGATTTCATAACACATAAGTGTTTCATTGCTCTTTTGTTGTTTAATTCAACAATTTTTAAAAATTAATATTACTTCAAAAATATCAAAAAGTTGTAGCTCTAAAAAAAGTATCCTTTGATGACTATTGGCAATGATGCAATGGATGCTGATGTACGGAAATCAGGCATTTAGAGGCTCACTCAAATCTACAATTAATGAAGATCAGTCACACCAAAGCCCAAAGGAATATATGATGAAAAATGAAAAACAGTATGCATAATTGGCAACAATTACAAAAATGGTATAATTTATCCTCAGAACACAAGCAAAGACATCCAGAGGAAATTGGCAGCTTGTTAAATTATTATTGATTCATCTAAAACATGGTATAAGTTTCTTGAATTTAGAAGGACGTCGAGAATTTTTTTTAAGTAGCAGATAACTATTGTTATGAAGAAATACATATGTACATACACACACATATGTGTGTATACATCTGCACATACATATATACATATACATATACATATACATATACATATACATATACATATATAATGGGAGAGTCAATAAAAAGACTAGATTATTGCTACTGGAATATACAGAAGCATATGTGGATATATGTATAAATTACTGGTGAACCCAGTTTTTTCTTTAGTTCAATTCTATATCAAAACCATGATCAGAAATATGCAAATGAGAGTATAAGGCCTGAGCTTATTTTTCAGACTATAGTCTCCCCCTACAGATAAAAGATTTGGAGGATTTTTTTTCAATTCCATTGAACTTGGATTTCTGATACGTATTATGGAAATGCTGGTCTAAAACATATTTTGCTATAGCAAGAAACAGAATTTTTCTGAAATTATAGAAATTCTGAAATGGAGACAGAATACAACAACACCATTTTATATCAAGAATGGTTAAGGAATTTATCAAAGAAATGTAGATAAACCCACTTGAGTAACTTGTAAACTCTTCTGTTTTAACCCCACTGAAAACAAAATGTAGTCTCTCCTTGGAAAAATGCAGTTAGTCAAAGGTGTACACAATATTCAATGTGTTATATGATTTCTTCATGAAGAATTGAGGAATATGTCAAAATCTTGCAAAATCAAAATCACCCTGTATGAAACAAGTTATTGTAGCAAAAGTATATATATGTATATGTATATGTATAAATTAAATTATTTTAAACTATTGAAAAGATTTTTAAAAGATGTATGGTTTATGTCAATAAATTTATTTTACCTTTTCTTCTTTAATTTGGTCACTAGTAGAGTACTGTGTTCCATACACTTCAAAACTCTAAAGACACATTTTATGATTATGAAGGCTCCTTAAAAAAAGTCACAATCAATATCTCTGTAGGACTTAGCACATTAAGCTTTAAATTTGTTTGACCAAATATTTCATTAACTTGAACTCAACCTAGGAAGAGCATTTCCAAATGTTGCTAGGATGATCCTCTGACAAGTGACCCATACAGTATTTTATGATGGCAATATTTATTATTATTTTTTGCTTGACTGAATGTTCTAGAGCTTGGTCTTTGTTGGCAGAGTACATAAGAACCCATGATCTCTTTTTTACCACTATATAATAGTGGTAACTAATGGATTAGTTCTTTAGCAGAAGGCATTATACCTGGTAGATTTTTAGCAAGTATTAATAGAATGAATGGATGAGGAAAAATTCCCAAGATTCCTTTATAATAGTTCATAGACCTACAGAATTACAGTTTCAAGGAAAGACAATATATAGTATGAAAAGGCATTGGAATCTAGGATCAAATGTTCAGGATTGAAGTCTGGTCTCTATTAGTTAATTCTTGAGAGTCTGGATGCCTGTCCAGGCCTCAGGCGTCTCCTCTGTAAACTAAGGACTACATAGTTGCCTATACAATTGAAATGGTCATAGAAAATCATTAAGTTTCATTTTCTCATTTTACACATAAGTAAATTAAAGCACAGAAAAAAAGGAATTGATTTCCTTGAGTGATTTAATTGCAACCTTGGGACCTCTCTCATTATTTTAATGTGTCTCATGAAATTCTCAATTTAAACAACATTTTGAAGGCATATGCCAGTATCAAAGAGATTATGAAATAAAACTGAATGCAATTTAAGTAGAAGATTCTAAAAAGGACTAAGAATTTTTGCTGTATAGAAATTTTCTTCCAGTGGTTTGGGCCTACCATTAAAGACTGATTTAATTATTCTATATTTTGCAAGAATTTCTATCAGGATGAAGGTGGAAAGTGTAAGGCACTCCAGAAAGCACAGACTAATGAATGTTCATCTTTTCCTTAAAAGTGACAGGAGAAAGCAGAATTGGGGTAGAGAGTAGACTGAAAATCCCCAAGGAATGTACTAATTACTAAGAAGAGGTATATTTTCAGTGCCTAGACATAACTACATGAGAAGAACTCCAAGGAATATTGAAGAAACATCAGGCAAACAATTTGAATTTCTGTCACAACCTATCTAATATATCAAATAAATGTACAGTAAATAAAAACCCACAATTAGTAATCTCTCTCCAGGGAAATCAAATACAGCTCTCTACTCTAAATGTATATTTCAATAGTGTAGACATGTTCTAAGTTGGATAATACCTCATCTCTTTCTGCTTACTGGTATCAGTCTGGTACATCAGCAAAGTTACCATACAATAATCTCATAAACCTAACCGAGATAAACCAATTTACCAAATGGGAATGTTTTCCTGTGTCTGTCAATAGCCTTGCTATTCTTCCTTTCAACTGATTTTGAAATCTAAGAGTTAGGTTTGATATCTCCCTTTCCTTTTCCCTCTCATCTAATGAACTGGCAAATACTGTTGAATCTAACTCCATATTCTCTCTGTATTTTCCATTTCTAGTAAGTTATTTCTTTTTTCAATATCACAAGCATGTATTTAGCACCCACTACATGTTAGAACTGTGGATACAAAGACAAAAAAGTGAATTGTCCTTGTCCTCAAGGAACATGCACTCTGCTTGGAGTCTGGTTGGATTTATAACATGAGCACAGTTGGTACAGTAGCTAGAGCATTGGATATGAGTTTAACTCTAACTTCATACACTGTATGTCCATGGTCAAGTCATTTTACCTCTCTGCTTCAGGTTTGTCACCTGTAAAATGGGCATGATAATAGCAAATGTTGTGAGGATAAAATGAGATATTTCATTTTATTTTTTAGATTTATTTTTAGTTTTCAATATTCACTTTTATAAAATTTCAAGTTCCAAAATTTTCTCTCTCCCTTCCCCAAGACAGCATGCAATATGATATAGGCTATACGTGTACAATTATATTAGATATATTGCCACATTAGTCATGTTGTGAAAGAAGAATCAGGACAAAAGGGGAAAAACCACAATAAAGAGAAAAAAGAGAGAAAATAGTATGCTTTGATCTGTACTCAGTCTTCGTAATTCCTTCTCTGGATGTGGATAGCATTTTCCATCATGAATCTTCTGGAATTGTTTTAAGTCATTGTTTTGCTATGAAGAGCTAAGTATATCAAAGTTGATTCTCATACAGTGTTGCTGTTATCGTATACAATATTCCCCTGGTTCTGTTCGCTTCATTCAGCATCAGTTCATGTAAGTTTTTACAGGTTTTTAAAAATCCAGTTGTTCATCATTTTTTATAGAACAAGATTATTTCATTACATTCATATTACACAGCTTGTTCAGCCATTCCTCAATTGATGGACATCCTCTCAACTTCAATTCTTTGCCACCACAAAAAGAACTGTTATAAATATAAAATGAGACATTTTACAACAAATACTTTGTAAAACTTAAAGGGATAGCCAAGTGGTATAGTGGATAGAATTCTGGGTCTGGAGTCAGGAAGACTAATCTTCCTTAGTTCATATCTGGCCTTAGACTAGCTATGAGATCTTGAAAAAGTCCTAGCTTTCTTGACTTGCTATTTGCCTCAGTTTCCTCATCTATAAAATGCAAGAGGAAATGGCAAACCACTGCAGGAAGTGTTATACAAAACTGAAAAACAACTGAACAAAAAGTCAATCTTTTATAACCACCCCTATCTTCTCCAATCTGTCCCATGCACTTATTTATTGCCAGATTAAGATTGGTTATGTGGAATCCTGATCAAAGAACTCCACTCCTCAAAATGCTACAGTCTTACCCACTGCCTACAGAAGTAAACACTCTGTAGTATGGCATTCAAGGCTCTTTATTATGGTTCTAATTTATCTTTTAGGATTTATATTCGTTGATAAAATCATCATGTGATCATAGATTTCATGCTTGAAGTCATCAAGCCCTTCCTTTCATTTTAAACATGATAAAAATGTGGTCTAAAGAAACAACCCAAGATAACACAATAAAATTGTAGAAGCAGAATTTTAATGCAGATCCTTTGATATCATAATCAGAACTCACTATACTTTAATGTGAATTCCTCTCATGTAATAAATTTGTGGAAGAACTAGACTAGTCACTTTCCTCAAAGGATATCCCATGTTTTTACACCTTTTGGGTGTTTGTTTATGCTGTTCCATTTATCTGGACTATTTTATCCCTTATCCTTTCCTTTTCCATTTTTGCCTATTGAAATCTTACTAATCTTTAAATCTTCAATTCCAATATCATTTTCTTCAAGATGTCTTCGTTATCTCACTCAACTAGAAGGGTTCTCTGCCTCCAGAAATCTATCATATCCTATTTTACTACACATTATAACTATGTGGGTATTATTGTCTTTACTAAATTGTCATCTCCTGGGGGTCAAAAAATGTATTTTATTGCTCTTTATTTTCTTCCTAAGCTAAGCACAGTGAACTGTATATAGTGAATATAAAATAAACATTGAACAAATGGATGCTGAATTACTTCAGTCAGACCAGAGGTTGCCAAACTTATTTGACTTACTGTCCCCTTTTCAAAAACAAACAAAAAAATTACTCAATGCCCCATTGGAAATCTATTTTCTCTAATTCTTTAATAGGTTTTGTTGGGCCATTTGCGTGATTTCAAAAAATATTCTTCAAACAATGCATCTTAAATTTAATAATTTATTATACATCTGGGGTTTTTTTCCTTGCATTGAAATTTTAATGATGTAATATAGCATCATGTAACTGTATAATATATTGTAAACAAGTCATTACGTACCGTGATATGCTCACCCGCCAACACTGACTTGTTAAGACCTTTTGGCAGACTTGACTACTGATCTGCTATAACTTGTATTTTGTGTGTTTATTTGGAAAATAATGTATTCACTATGACTTTGTTAGCCAATAGATGAAACGTACAGTTTTGCAAAATTTTCTTCTCTTCTCTTCTTTCTTTATTCTTCCATCACCCCTTATTTTAATTCAATTTTAATTGCACCTGAGGCTATTACTCCCCTGGATTATTCCACTGTTTCCCAGTGAGTGGTATCACCCATTTTGGGAAACTCTGAGTCAGACCAAAGAAGAGTTGTTAAGAGTTTCAAATCAAGTCAGAAATTGAGAAGCTTTTGAGTAAAAAAGAGAAGACTTAGGGGAAGTCATAGTCATACTCTTCCTCCTCTCCTTTACAAAGATAGCACATTTCTATCTGCATTGTGACTGTCTAAATGGGTTAAAGTAACAGGAAATATGCAGACCAAGAAAAAGGCCAGTTGAGATTGAGAGGAGAGATTTCAGACACTAAAGAGAGGGAATTCCCTGGTATACATAAGACAGCTCTCTAAAGTTATGTAAAGAGACTCCTGTATTAGAACGTCTTTCAGCAAAGTGATTTGAAAAATTATATTGTCAGCTTTGGAAAAGTTCTTGGATAGTGGTGGGTATAACCTATGGGGCAGTGAAAGAGGATTAGATGGGAAGGATTTACTAACAGATTAGCAGAGTAGACTGATATTATTACCCCCTTTTCTGCTGAGCTTTAGTGTTTATTATTGCATTGAAGTATATCTGTGACTTTATCAGAGCATGTATGGTTTTCTTCATTTTTTAATTTTTTTTATCGCGGGAGGAAGTCATGTAGTCATAGAGTATTTTTACTATTTTCTTTTATTTGAGGGGGGGATCAATTTTTGCCTCATGGATCCACAAAGCATTTTTTTTTTCTATTATCACTTCCAAAGAACTCAAAAAATGACAAATGCTCTCTAGTCATACCACAACCTCCAATCTCTGACCCCTCAATTTTCTTCCAGACTATCTCCCTTGCACTAACAACTTTCTCCCCTTTGTCCTATCTTTACTCCTTGATGAATCAACTCAACACTACACTGACCTCCTTTCTTGAATTCCTAATCCTCTAACATACCACCAATTATCCCTCAGCCTTGGCTCACTACCACCATTTGTGGCTTTTGCTCCCACACACATGCAGCTGAACAAAGGTTAAACAAAAATACAATCGTTATGAATTGATCCACTAAAAATTTATGTTATGGAACCACAATTGATCCCTCACTGTACATATACAATCCCACCATACCTCTCATTTCAATTCACTATCCCACTCTTCCAAACCTCTTCATCTGGCCTCACACCTCCCATGGATACTCTTCTCCCACTGTCTCAATTGAGAAGGTTACCTCATATTTCACAGAAAAAAAAAACTGAATCCACACCCTCTCAACTCCCTCTTCTCTCCTCTTCTTCATCTCCTATCACTTATGTGCCTTCTGCTTCTCCTTCACTCCTATCTCACATGATGAAGTGACCTTATTCTTTACCAAATAAAACCCCTCTCCTTGTTTGGGTGACCCCATTCTATTCTATCTCTTCCAATAGATTGCTTGATACTTTCTTCTCTCTAGGTTTTTGTGATGCCATCCTCTCCTGATTTTCCTCCAACCTTACTGTTGCTTTTCCTTCGCTGGATCCTCCTTCAGATAGAATTACAGGTGTCCTTCAGGATTCTGTTCTCTTCCTTTTTCTTTTCTTTTTTCCCTCCATACTAGCTTACCCAGGGATCTCATAAGCTCCCTTGGTTTTAGTTAACTAGATACGTTGATGACTCTCAAATCTACCCATCCTCTCTCAAACTCTCTGCCAACCTCCAGTCTCACACCTTCAGACATCTTTCGCCCATCTCAAATTGGATGCCCAGTACACATTTAAACTCAATTTATCTAAAACAAAACTCATTATCTTTTCTCTTAAACACACCCCCCCCCTTTGTACCTTCAGTAATAGATACTCTAGAGGACAATACTAACCTCCCAGTCCCCCAGACTTACAATACAGAAGTGATACTAGTGTCCTAATTATCTCTCATTCTCTATATCCAAGCTGTTGCCAAGGACTTTTGATTCCACCTTTGCAAAATCTTTCAAATATGTCACCTTCTCTCCTCTGACAACACCACCACTCAAGTGCAATTTATTTCAAGAGTCTGATGGTGGGTCTGTCTTATTCAAGTCTCTCCCCACTCCAATCCACTCTCCATTCAGTTACTAAAATTATTTTCCTTTTTTTTTGGAGGGCAGTGGGGTTAAATGACTTGCCCAAGGTTACATGGCTAGTAAGTGTTAAGTGTCTGATGTCAGATTTAAACTCATGTCCTTCTGACTCCAGGGCTGCTGCTCTATTTACTGCACCACCTAGCCACCCCTAAAATTATTTTCCTAAAGGCCCACTGTGTTTGTCTCAACACGCCCCCCTACACCACACACACACACACACACACACACACATTCAATAACATGTCTTCCTATTGACTCCAGGAGCAAATACAAAATGCTCTATTTGGCATTCATAGTCATTTGTAACCTAGCTTACTCCTACTTTTCCAGTAGTCTTATACCTTATGCCCCAATGTATTCTCTGATCCAGTGACACTGGCCTCCTGGATGTTCTACTCTATCTCTCAACTCCAGGCATTTTCTCTAGCTCACCCCCATGCCTGTAAGGCTCTGTTTGCTCTGCTCTAATTATTGACTTCCCTGACTTTAAATCTCAACTAAAATCCTTCCCCAGCATCTCTTAATTCCAGTGCTTTCTCTGTTCACCTTGTATATATTTGTTTGCATGTTGTCTTGTCCATTAGATTGTAAGCTCCTTGAGGACAAGGAGAGTTTTTGGGTTGTTTTTTTTTTTTTTGTAACCCTGGTGATGGGTCAGCCCTTAATAAATGTTTATCAATTAATTAAAATATTTTATTGAACAAAATTATAAAATGATTATCAATGAAAAAGGCAAAGCCAAAATACAGCTGATGTTTCAGTATATTGATAAGTTGTAACAGTAATAAGATTTGAAGTTCCTTTTGTATTGCTAAATGAAGAGGTACTAAGCAACTAGTTCAGATTAGGCCTCTGTTAAAGAAACAGAAGGTATGAACTCTTGTCTCCTCTTGCTGATGTAACAAGAAGGGGCTGAACAGGGAGGGTTAATACTGTAATAAGGAAAAGCCCCAGAGAAGGAGAGTCAGATCTTCTTGGAGCAAGCTCCATGGAGGAAGAAGCTGCTGCTGCTGGCGAGGCTGAAGAAGAAACACCCCCCCAACCAATCTGGAGAGAACGATTTTTATTTGGAGAACCTGGATGAAGTGATTTTGATTCTGGGAACCAGCTGAAACTTTTGCTGAGTCCAAGGGCCAGCCAGAGCTAAGAGCCAGCTGGAGCTGCCAAAGACTAAGGAAGCATGACTGATGCTGGTACTTTTCATGAACCTCTTTGTGGCTTTCTTAAGCCTTAACTTCCCAGAAACAGAAACTGAAGGATCTGAGGTGGACTGGATGCTGTGAGCTTCAGCATGGAACAGAGATGGCATGGAGAGCTGGACAAGGACCTGGGAGCTGTCTGCCTTTGAATGCAGGTGACAGTTTGGTGAATCCAGCTACAATCTTGGACCATGGAAGAGGATCCAGGTAATGTGAGAGACCACACCGAGTCAAGCTGAAAGAAGACTTTACTTGGATATTGTGTACTGACTGAGAAATTGTAATTTACTAGTGACCTAGGGGTGGAGGGTCTGTGTTTTTTCTGATGATTGAATAGTGAATGATGAATGATGATTGAATGATTGAGTTGATTGAATGATTGACTAAATGATTGTACTTATTGACTGATGACTGCATAAGTGACTGATTTGTAACTTAGTGTGCCTCATGAGTGGAGAACTTTGGCTATTTTACTTTGCATCCCTTGAGGAGGCACACCTCCTTAAGGATGATTGAATGACTGAGATGACTGAATGCTTGAGTTATTAAATAATCGTTCTTTGTTGAAAACTTTATGACCACTGTGGTGGGGTCATTATGTGGCCATCTTAGTAATAAGTTGTTGTGAATGCTATATTTTGATTTTCTGTGATAAGTTGTGAATGCTGTACCTTGATTTACTGTGAATATTTTGCTGTGATTTGTTATTGAATAGAGTGTTTGTTATACTGTGTAATCTGAACCTTGAAAGATGTTCACAGCAGCATTCTTGTGAAAAGCTGCTTGTACATAGCTTTACATAGGCATATTTATTTAAGACCCTTTCCCCCTCCTCATCTTTTTGCATGATCCAAGTCAGTAGGTATACAATAAGTTTCTATAATACTGAACCTCTTTGAATGAAATGTGAAACAATCTTGACTCACTTATGATGTGACAGAATCCTTTTGTTTCTCATACTAAGTGAACAAAATAGAATATATTGTCCAAAGACTAACTTCTATAGGTTGTCATGAAATTGATATAAATGACTTAATTGATTCTTTGTTGAAATCAGATTGTAGAAGCATAGCAAAAAACAAACTTTCATTTTAGTTCAACTGAAAAATATTGGAAATAAATATTTCTCTAAAGCATTTTCCTGATTTTTCTCTTTAGGAACATTCATAGAGGGCAAGAACAATAGGCAAGGTCCAGGAACATAGATTAAGGAAAGTAATAAAATCCAGAACAAAAATTGTACATTGTGTTATTTAGATCATTGCCTCCCCCACTCTGTAAGGGGCATATAAAAGCACCTCTCTTTCCCCAATCTGTACTATTGATTTAGGAGGAGGTCCCTTTGAGTACTCCAGTAAAACAATTGAGGGTACTCAAAAGAAAAAAAATGAGTACTCTTTAAGTAATTAACATTCTATTATAGCAGAATGATAACTCTTTTAGATAAAGCAAACTCCCAAATTGTATTTTATTACATTATAATCTTTTCCTATAAATTGCACCCTAATTTTTCTTGTGGGAGAAAGATGTTCAAGCTCATGAGGGAATTAAGGAAGTAGGCAACATTATATTGGTTTGGTACTCTCTCTAAACTAGAAATGCTTGATGTGAAATAATGTTAAACACATTTTAAAATGTTTCTGGCAGATTTGTGCTTAAATCAGAGTCCAGTGGTAGTATATTTCTGCTTTAAAATATTATATATAGCAGTTTATTTGGGTTTTTTTTGTCATTACACAGATCCATCATAATACAGTGTCAAGAGCAATGGACTTGAAGTCAGAGAAATAAGATTTCAGATTCTGATTGTCTCACTTATTTCCTTGGAAACAATGGACAAGCAACTAAACTTATCTTGACCTAATTCACCTTATGTGAAAATAAGAAGGCTGAACTAGAATCTAGCCTTTCAGGTATTTTCCATCTCTAAATTTTATGATCAGATAACAGTAGTATACTTTAACATTTTCTGGATTATTTGATATCACACTTTTCTCCTCTATTTTTGAATGAGACAAACATTGATATATGCCAGTTATCTTTTGTGTAGCTCACATGTACCATTATCACAAAGTAGTCTGCTTAGCAAAGATGAGGCTAAGTCCAGTTGTCTTATCACCTAGAACACTGATACAAATCATATTGGCCTATATATCCTCTATGAGAATTCAGATCTTAACCATCTAGTAATAAAGAGAAAGTTTACTTGGCAGATTCTGTCAGTATGAGGCATATGTGGTATATTATCTTTTTGTGGGGCCAATTTGAACATTAAACCCCTTCAAATATTGGACTATAGTTCTAGGGAAAAAATGTTTGCCTAGTTAAAACACAACATATAGGACTGTAAGTAAAAGGCACTTGCACTGTGAGACTAGACTCACTGAGTTTGGAGAAATGTTTAATTATCAAGTGGATTCTACTGAATTCTAGGGCACATATGGATTAATATCACAGGGAGTCTGGGTGGCACAGTGGACAGATAACTGGGCTTGGAATATAAAAGACTCACCTTTATGAGTTCAAATCTAGCCTCAGATACTTACTAGTTGTGTGATCCTGGACAAGTTACTTAATCCAGTAAAATGAGTTAGAGAAGAAATTAGCAAAAAACTCAAATATCTTTGCCAAGAGAACCCCAAAATGCAGAGTCAGACACAACTGAACAACAACAATTGGTCTAAAGCTAACTTATAGACATGGTATACACATAAATGTGTCAATATATTTTATATTTCCCTTGAGGATTTCTCTCAGTTTATACAATGATTTAAACTTCAAACATAAAGATACCAACACAAGACATTACTATGGAGGAAACGTTTTTAGGGGCTTTTTTTTTTAGTATTTTTTTTTTAGCTATTTATAACTATGTTCAGGGGAGGAGTGATGTATCACTCTTCTCAGGAACCTGCAACCTTCCCATAAACATGGTTAAGAAGCATGATCATGGATCTTGACTTTATTTTTGACTGCGTGTCTCTGTTATATCAGTGACTCAGAATTACTCAGAATCAGTGACAATGGGTAAGAGAAAGTAAAGAAGAAAAACCATGAAATGAAAATGTTAATACCATTAATAACAGTAACTGACGTTCATATAGACCTTTCAAGTTTACAAAATACTTGACATGCATACCTCCTCTGATTATCAGAGCAGGTTTGCTACAGGTCTTAAAATTCCAATTTTATAAATTAATAAATTAAGGATAAGAGAACCTAAGTAATTTCCCTAAGGTCATAAAGTGTCTTAAGTAGGATTGAATTTCAGGTTTTCTTGACTCAAATTCAGTGCACCATTAATAATACTATAGAAAGATCTAGACATTAAGGGTACAACTTTAAAAAAAAGTTTGTGATTTAACTGAAGTATTTCTTTAAGACATAAGTAAGCAGTACCTAAAAGCAGAAAATGTGTCTACTGATAAGTGCTTGGCACACTTACTGTGTATTCTTAAATGATACCTTTAAGATTTGTGCCTAAGATCCAATTTTGATAATACTATGGTTGGATTTATTGGGATCCCTAAAACCTATGGGATATGAATTAGTGTGGACTTTGAAAGATTAAGTGAGGAGTTTAACTACATGACCTTATTCAAGCACAAAATCTATATATGCCTCAGTTTCCTCACTTCTAAAATGAAAGTTTTGGGTTAGAGAAACTCAAAGATGTCTTTTAGTGCTACCCTTTTATGACCTTTTATTTAAGCTTCCACTCACTAGAGATATTTAATTCTGCCTCTGCAGTGAATTCTCCGGGCATCAAGGCATTTTCTTTTATGATCCTCTGGAAACTTTGGGATTTTGAAGTTGGGACAGTGTTCGAAACCCTCTGAGGAAAACATTTCACAATATGTGGTACCAATATATGACTTTTTTATTTCTTTATGATGCTGCTTGTCTCTTTTAAGAATTTGAGGTGAATGTATCATTTTGATCTCAGAATGGCTGAGATGGCTTAATGAAAAACATCATTTACATGTGTACAAATATGTGTGAGTATACATATATATGGTTATGTGCATATATGTGGACACATGCTGAAACATTTTCATATATATGCATATATTAATAATTGTATTAAAATGAAAATTACTGGGCAGCTAGTTGGTGCAGGCAATAGAGCACCGGCTCTGGAGTCAGGAGGACCTGAGTTCAAATCTGGCCTCAGACACTTAAACACACACAAAAAAAAACTAGCCGAGTGACTGTAAGTCACTTAACCCCAATTGCCCTCCAAAAAGCATCCAAAAAAATAAAAATAATGAAAAAAAATAAAAAGTACTTAAAAGGGAGAACTGTGTTCTGCTGCTGATGGATCAATTATCTGAAATGAACACAGAGGCTCTAAAAATGGCACTGATTGAGGGAACTTTTGAAAAAAAATTCTCACAATCATAAAAGTAACTATTTGGTTCTACAACAGTGAAAATATTGGGGCTCTGAAGAGAAGACATGAAAATCCTTATCCCCAGGGTGTCTTAAACTTTTTCCATTTGTGATCCCTTTAGGACTTCTTCAACTATGGGACACAATCCCATATGGAGTCATGAACCACAGTTTAAGAAATGCTGCATCCCTATTCAGTAAAACAACCTCATTATAAGAAATTAGAACGCTAGAATTTCATAACCAACTCATGAAATGATTATCAAACCATTTTTTTATACCTTAATATAATTCTAACAGAGACTGTCTCTACATTCAACCAGTTAACTCATACCCTTAACAAATGCATTTCAAGTCATCTTTAAACAGGAGGAAGGAGATCATGTTGCTACAGCTCAGTGAGTACAACTGATTTGTCACAGACCTTCTTTTAAGACAGGGTTGCTCTCAGAATGTCCTGGACCCAATTCAGCTTTTCCCCCTCAGGAATAGGATATCTTCTTGACACTGCTAGAAGGCCTCAACATAGTGTGAAGATAACTAGCTCTTAAAATGGTAGTCTGCATTACAAGATTTTTCAATTAATTTTCTTTTATTTATCTTGGTTATTTTTGTGTTTGTTTGAAACACTTATTTTAGAAAAAGTGGGAGTGGGTCCATAGAGATTGTCTAGGCTTAAGAAAGTAGTAATGGTGCAGATTAAACTTAAAAATATCTCATGTCCACTTTTTATTTTCTTTTGGAGAGCTGGTTATTAAACATTTGCTGGCACATTGCTAAACATTTGAGGCTACATTTTCCACCTTGAACATCTTAGAGATGAAGAATACAAATCCCAGAGATATATAGAAAATAAGTATTAGATTTGGGATTACCACATCATTAAGTAATATTCATGAAGGACACAGAGAAGCACACAATAACTTCAACATGCTATAACAGTCACATCAATCTAATCTGCCTTCCTAATTTCAAGCTAAAGAATAAATGACATATGGCCCCTTTTCTCTTGAAACTAGCAATATTAAAGTCCCCTGGTTTGCCCTCTTTTCCTCTGCCCATTTCAAATAAGAGAAGATTTAGGAAAGAATGGACCATAGATCTGAGATAAATCCTGATCCTCCAGATATTGCCCAACCTTTTAAAACCAAAGTTTTCACTAAGGAAAGAGGAAGTATGTTATAAGGGAAAGCTAGGAGTTAGGAAATCTAGGCTCAATTTCCAGGCACATCACCAATGAGCTCAGTGTGACATTAAAGGAAACTTTTCACCATTCTGAACTTTTTTTTTTTGTAAAATGAAGAGGCTAGACTAGATGATAGCTTAAGTTTCCTTCTAATTTTATAGATTTGTCTGATTCAAAGGACAAAAACACAGAAAAAGTTTCAATTACAATTTCAAGTCAGAAAGATACAAATAAAAAAAAAATGAATGATCATCTTTTGGAAAATGAAACATAATTACTTGTCCAAGAAGCCTTTCTTAGACACTGATAGGATGTTCATTTAAACTCCACAATTCAATCCATCAATGAAATAACTACCTTTTATAAGCCACTAAGTCAGTCAAATATTGATTGTTCTTAGTAATGAGAGAACTGAGGAAAGCATAGCAGGGTCAAATGAAACCCACAGTAAAAAAAAAAATCCTTTTGCTGCTGTTTTGTCAACCTTATCCCACCAACAAATTAATCCCTTTACCAACACACAGGATTTCAGTTCTTAATGAGGGCCCAATTGGATTAAATTTAGTTTTTCCAATATCTTCCTAGAGGTCAAGATTCTGAAGGTTAAATATCCAGTTCAGGACCCAAAATAAAAATCAGCTTCATAATAGCTCATCAGTGTTCAAGCCAAAAATTCAAACCTTTCCTGTCCAAGAAATGAGAGGGAATGTAAAGATAAATTTCCAACACAAAATTTGGACAGCAGGATCTTCATCTGCATTGGTCCTCCTTTACTGCCCTGAAGTAAAAGCTTGTACTGGGAAGATAAAGTCATTCTGAATAGACATAATCTGTGCCCTATGTTAGGTGTTTTCAATTCACCTAGGTGGCTAATTCTACCACCCTGAGGACAGAAAGTAATAGCTTAGGAGTGACTATACTAAGAAACTAGCTGAACAGGGAGTACTCAAGTATCTTTGAGAGAGCCACTGAGAATCACCTAGTTTTTTTCAACGTATTAACATGGTTTTGTAAGTAGCCATGTATACTCTGTGTGCTTTTCTTCCCAGGATCACTCACATTTACTAATTCCTGTACAAACATTGTGAAGGTTAAGTATGTATGCAGAATCCTGAGTGGTCACCTTCTGAATACTTTTTACTAATGGTGGATGGGACCAAATGATTCAACACTAACTCATTACCACAGTGATCAATTAGATAACCACAAATAGCAAATTAGTCCAAAAGCTCTGTCCTAAGGATGGGTTGGTACACATTCTGCCTTTGCTAAGAAGCAGAAAATCCCCACAATAAATGTGTAATACATTGTAAACACATGTATGTGTCCTTGGAATAACTGGTAAAAACAAAACCCAAATTTCTTTACAATTTTTTTTTACTTCATACCATTTTAAGTCTTCAAAGGCTTACCCAAGCCCTCCAGCCACACCTTCTGCTTTCCTCTATATTTTCTCTATGATCTCATAATTTAAGTGTCATCTTTGATATAATTGATGAAACTGCTCTATTTTGAACCCTCATGCACATTTACCAAGTTTGTTACTCTAATAAATATTGGTTGTTCCCTATCTGAGGCAGTGTCAGTAACTAGGGGGACTCATTTTAGGATTTTTCTTAAGTAAATAGGTCTTCATTATTGTAAAAATAGTGTCTTTGAATTGATTTCTGAGATGAGGCATGAAAGGGGAAAAAATGGTCCATTATCCCCACTGGCAGGGCTTGATGGCAAAGCAAAAGCAGGCAGGTACGATGGCTAGATGCATGACACAAATTATAGCTTACTCTTGTCTTTTATCTCCTCTTTCCCCAGATCCTGAATTTTCACATTTTTAATAAGAACACAGTGTTCAGCAGGAAGCAAAGGTAAGTCACTGAAGAGCAAGAAAGAAGTAATGTCTTTGTTTCTTGTCAGCTCTTCATCCCTTCCTAAATTTTTCTATGGTTGCATGTGGGTGATTCTCTACTCCACGCACCTGGTCAGCCAATCAAAACTTTTAGCTCACTTCCTGTGCCAAAACCAATACCACTTGATATATAACAGTCACTGGTGGGAAAGTAAGTCCAAGAGCAGTGGGACTGGCAAGTACTTCCCAAGCTACCAATCCTGCATCCATCCCAGCACCTGCAGCCATCATCATGAAGAAATACTGAATACTGCTGCCATAAGTACTACAGACTCAGAAAAAAAATTATTGCCAACAAATTCCTTGGCACTGTCAAATCATTTGACATCAGAAATGGAAATAATTTTATCTGTGGAGGAAAAACACATTACCATTTGCCTAAGGACAATGGGATCATTTCATCTAATTTGTACCTAAAACATTCTATATGTGTTGGCTCTTTGAATGGAATGTGCACTCTTTGCATGGAATGACACCTACTTTTCTGTAATAATCCAGTTATCATATCCCAAACTCAATTTTACCTTTTCCAGGCTAAATATCTTGAGTCCCTAGAATCATAGATTTTTGAGCTGGGGGTGTTTAAGAGACCATTGAGTTCGATCAGGTAATCATACAGATGATAAAATTGAGACCGGATTGGTTAGGAGAGGGGAAGCTAGATGGCAGAGTGGATAGAGTAACCGACCTGGAGTTAGAAAGACTAATTTTCCTGAGTTAAAATCTGGCTTCAGACACCAGCTGTGTGACCCTAGGCAAATCACTTTTTTTTGCCTCAGTTTCCTCATCTGTAAAATCAGTTTGAGAAGGAAATGGCAAACCACTCCATGATTGCTCCAAGAAAACCCCAAATGGGGTCACAAAGACTTATACATGACTGGAAATGACTGGATAACAACATGGTTAAGAGATTTGCTCAAAGTCATACCAATAAGGAAGAGGAAAAAGTAAACTTTTTAGTATATATATCATCTGACTCAAAGTCATTTTACTTTATACTGTACCAGGCAGCTTGCAGAACTGCCTTCACCATCCCAGTTACTCTTCTCTAATTATGCTCCACTTTGAGCAAATTCATTCCAAAAAGTGACCCCAGAATTGATCAAAATAATCATATATTATCTAATCCTGGACAGACTGCATAGTGTCTATCAATTCTTTACTTCAGGATGCTTCCCAAAACTGCACTAGTAATATTGGTTTCCCTAATATACTATAAGTTACTCTGAGCTTGAAGTCTATCAACACCCACAGATCTTTGTTCAGACAAATTGCTTTCTAGGCTTGTCTCCTCCATCTTCTGTTTATGAAGTTCATTTTTTTCAATCTTGGTGTAAGATTTAACATATATTCACTTTTAAATGGTATCATATTAGATTTGATCCAATGTTTTAGCCTGTCAATATCTACATATCTTACTTGTTATCCTATTTGTGAGGTATTCCTCCAAAATTTGTGTGATCTGAATGTTTTTACAAACACACTATTCATACCTTTGTTCAAAGTCATTAATAAATATCTCAAACACAAGATGAAACATAAATCCATCGGGCATCCCAGTAGAGGAAATGAGGTTATTCTGATAATCCCTGTTCTTGATCAAGCCATTATGTTTCTTGGTGATCACCATTTTCTATTCTTGAATTCAATAAACATACCATGATAGATGCTAGATTTTTCTCAATGATTTCAGTCAAACTGATTGACCTATGCTTTGTATGATTAAAATATTAACAATGTCTCAAAATTATACATGGCTACAATCTCCATCGTCACCATTACTATAGATTATATTAGAAATGCTATCTATAAGAATAAAACAAAAAATAAAATTGAAGGAATAAGAATAGACAACAAGGAAACTAACTATCACCCTTTGCACATGATATGATAGTATCCTTAGAGAACCCTAGACAATCACCCAAAACTAGCTGAAACAATTAACAACTTTAGCAAAAGTGCAGGGATATAAAAAACACATAAATCAAAAGCATTTCTATACATTAATAACAAAAACCAACAGGAAGAGATAGGAAAAAGTCCATTTAAAATAATTGTGGACAATATAAAATACTTGGGAGTCTCTCTGCCAAAATACACACAGACACTATCTGAACACTATTATGAAATACTTTTTACATAAATAAAGACAGGACTAAAGAATTGAAGAATTATTAACTGCTTATGGGTAGGCTGAACCGATATAATAAAAATGTCAATTCTACATAAACGGATCTACTTATTCAGTGCCATTCCACACAAACTACTAAAGAGTTATTTTATAGAGCTAGAAAAAAATAACAATTCATTTGGAAGAGCACAAGGTAAAGAAAATCAGGGAATCAATGAAAACGAATATGAATGAAGGCAGCCTAGGAGTATTTTAAAACTATGTTTCAAAGTGATAATCATTAAAACAATCTGGTACTGACTAAAAATAGAATGGGTGATCAGTAGAATAGATTAGTACACAATAGACAGTAGTAAATGAGCACAGTATTTAGTGTTTGGTAACCCAAACATGTAAGAATTTGGGCTAGAACTCACTAATTTCTGGGAACATTAGAAAGCTGTTTGGCAAGAACTAGGCAAAGATGAACATCTCACATTGTATACCAAGATAAAGTCAAAATGGATATGTGATTTAGAAGTAAATGGTAATAACAGTACAAGAAAATTAGGAGACCATGGAAATATTTACCCTTCATATTTATGGATAAGGAAAGAGTTTTTGACCAAAGAATAGAGAAACTCAAACAAGGCAAACTGGATAATTTTAATTACATGAAATTTAAAAAGTTTTACACACACAACCACACACACACACACACACACACACACACACACAGAGCAGCAGCAGCAGCAGCACAATCAAAATTAGAAGCAAAGCAGGAACCTGGGGGAAATTTTTAAAGCAATTACCTCTGATAAAAGCCTAATTTCTTAAATATATGGGGAACTGAGACAAATTTATGAAAATAAGAGCCATTCCCCTAGGGATAAATGGTTAAATGAACAGGCAGTTTTCAGAAGAAGAAACCAAAGCTACCTCTAATCATGAAAAAAATGTTCTAAATCATGAATAGAGAAAAGAAAATTTGAAAACTTGGAAGTACTTCTATATACCTATCAGTAAGAGGAAAATGACAAATGAAAAAAAAAAAGATAAAATAGAAATACTAATGTTCTTCTGTTAGAATTGTGAACTGGTCCAACCCTTGTGAAAAAAAATTTGGAATTATGCCCAAAAAGATATAAAACTATAAATACCTGTTTACCCTACAACACCTCTACGAGGTCTATATCCCAAAGAGATAAGAAAAAGGACTTGCATGTACACAAATATTTATAGCAGTTCTTTTTGTGTTGGCAAAGAATTGGAAATCCAAGTGATGCCTATCAATTCGAGAATGGCTGAACCAGTTGTGACATATGAATTTGATGGAATACTATTGTGCTATAAAAAAAATAATGAGGGGAGTAGCTTCAGTAAAACCTGGAAATGCAGAGTAAAGTGAGCAGAACCAGGAAATCACTGTACACAGTAACAGTCATACAGTAATGATGATTAACTGTGAAAAACTTAGCCACTCTGGTCAATACAGTGATTCAAGAGACTTTCAAAGGACACATGAAAATAACAACAACAAACACCATCTAATTCTACAAAGAGAACTGATAAACTCTAAATGCAAAATGAACCAAAATATTTTTTTTAATTTTAAAATTTTTTCTTCCCCCTTTTTTTTTTTTTGCAACAGGGCTAATATACCGATATGTTTTGCATGAAAAAAAAAAGAAATCATACATGGCAATTCTTTTACACTCTGGGATGTTGTCCATCTAGTCCACTGACTAGAGTTCATCAACGGCAGCCTGGCTCTCTCTTACTAATCTCTTACTTATTTTGAATAAGATTTCTTCATTAGTCATATTGGGGTCCACAGCTATCCTAGGATAGTAAAGTCTCATTGGCAGGGAAAAAAAAAAAAGCAAGCAGGCAAACAAACCAGGAGCTAATTGGCTTTACCATTTTGTTATTTCTCTTTATGCCTTCAGAACTTTATTTAACCCTTCTAGGTTGACATTTTTTGGTAGAATCTGGGTGATGAGATAATATTTTCTTTGAATCCTTTGAAATTTGTTCTAATAAAACCTAGGGTCACTTCAAAATATAATGTTTTCTTTGCCTCTATCACAAATTCTAAAATGTTTCTGCTGCTTCCGCAATAAGGCTCTCATCATTTGTACCCTAGGAAACGGTTCTTACATGTTGGTAGGAATAAGGTATACAATATCTGATCTCTCATTAGTTTTTCCAGATTCTGAAGAATGAAAGTGTGGTTAAGGAAAATGAAGAAATCATTAGTTGATATGCTTTGAGGAGAGAAAAACACCCAAAGGATATGTGAATAGTGTTCCAAAACTACTAGCATGCTTCCATGCCAGGATTAGAATATATTCGCTTCACTCCTCACTAATTTCATCGATCTGTCAAGGTTTCCTGTAGTATAATTGTGTCAAACTCAAATAGAAAGGGTTCCTTGTGGCTTTCATATTGACATAGAAAACTATAAATGAATATTATCTTTGTTTTATTTTATTTTCCTTTATTTTGTTAAACAATTCTATTATGTTTTAATCTGGTTCAAGCCTAAGGAGAGTTTTGCTACTGCCCATGTGCACAAGTTTGACACCTCTGCAGTACTGTACACCAATGACGATATTGCTACTTTTTCCCCCCTACATTGAGCTACACTTCATGCTCTCCACCATGGTTTTCTTCTGTGGTTCCAAGAGTTCCTCACATAAATAGAATATTTAATTTTACTCCTAACTTCTTCATCCTTTTATCCTATTACTTTTAGGTTTTTTGTTTTTTTTGTTTTTGTTTTGGCTTTTGCTTTCTGGAGGGGCAATTGGGGGTTAAGTGACCTGCCCAAAGTCACATAGCCAGTTCTGTGCTATATCTTATAACTTTTAAATAAGATAAACTTTTTCATAGTTATATTCCAGTAAGGGGTCTCTTCCCACCATATTTCAGTAATATCTATTTGCATCCTATTTGTATCTCTAGTTCACCTTGCTTTTTGCTCATGTTTTGTTTTGTTTTTTCCATTTGTATATTGTCCTTAAATGTGACAGTGTTTATTGCTGGCTTCTTCCTTGGATATTTTCCTGTAAAATTCTGGGTATATCTACCACTATTCTTCTAATGTTACAGCTGCTCTCCATAATAGGCAGTTTGCTTGCTAAACGTAGGCAAATTTCTTCATTTCTTTTTCAGTTTAAAGCTTTTTTATTGAAATAAACTTTGTTTAAGACTCCAGGCAAATACATTCATATGAACCTTTGTTCACTATCCAAGACTAGAAGGTTTTCATTTTTATTTTTTATCTCTTTGTCCAAAAATTCAAATGCTCTTTTCAGATATCTTCTCCAAAGCAGTTTTTCAATTCCCAGATCTATCTTCCTCTTCTGAAACCATTGCCATTGATGAGGATCAGTGATGAAAACGCACCTGTTTTACATAAGACTTTGAATATCATTAATTTCTGTTTCTTAGTTCGGAGGGTTCTGTCAACCCACTACAGACAGAAGACCATAGAAATATCTTCTCCCTTGTTCTCATGAACATCATTCTAACTATTTGATTTAAGGAAATTTAGTAAAAAATGGGAATATATAAAAGTTGGGGTCTCAAGACAAAGATGAGAACTTTAACAGTTAACAAAATGCAAGTTGAACAAATTCTTGTACTTAGAGGCTGACTTTTTGCCTCAGGTAAAAGGTAGCTGGACTATTTTCTTTAGCTTTCTTCTGACTAAATTTATTGTTTTCTAGTTTTAGGTAAAATGCGAAATTCCTTTCTCATTCTACTGTCATTGAAATAGCTCACCAGGACTGTTCTTCCTCTGGAAATTCTTCCTCAAACTCCTTAAACATCTCTTTATTTCCCACCTTGCTTCACTCATTTGGGACTTCTTTGACTTTTCCAACTTGTCCTTAGTAAATACATCACTGGAAAACATTATCATCTCATGAGATGCAAACAGTCTTGATACTCATTTCTCCTTGGTATCCTCTGACCCACTGATTAAGGAGTGTGGAAACATAAACTTCTCAATTTCCATTTTAGGAAGGGAAACAGGAGAGAAATATCTTCCTTTCCTACTTTGCTGCAATCATTTTGCATTTCTTTGACTTTTCTGGATGCACTCATTTTGGAATTTTTTTTTTCTTCACCTTCCATGCCCAGGAAACCCTGTCCTCTTTCAACCTTCTTTTGTGTATTAGATTGCAAGCTTTTTTAGGGCAGGCACTTTTTTTTTTGTATTTGCATTCTTAGTGCTTAGTATAGGATCTGTCATGTAGGCCCTTAATAAAGTTTATTTACAAACATAAAACACTTTTTATGCAAATAAAGTAAGATCTAAGCAATTGAAGTAGTATTTACTGTTCATGTATACATAATGTCAATATAAAAAAAGACAGCTTGGGGCAGCTAGGTGGCACAGTGAACAGAGCACTGGCCCTAGAGTCAGGAGGACCTGAATTCAAATTCAACCTCAGACATTTAACACTAGCTTTGTGACCTTGGACAAGTTACTTAACCCCAATTGCCCTGCCTTTCTCCCTCCAAAAAAACAACAAAAAGAGACAGTTTTACCTAACTAATCTATTTATGTAATGCCATCACAACTAAATTAATAAAAAACATAACTTACTGAGTTAAAAAAATAATTACAAAGTTTATTTGAAAGAACAAAAGGTCAGAAACATCAGAGATGAGGGGAAGAAAGATGCAATGGAAACAGATTCAGTAGTATCAGAACTTAAACCATGTTATAAGGTGAGAGTATTGTTTTGACAACCTCTCAGATAGAATATCATTGAGTTGGAATATTGCTTTGGTATAGGAAATGATGAGCTGGTCGAATTAGAAAAGCCTGGAAAAATCTGGACTTTTGAAGGAGGCTGCTGTCTACCTTCAGAGAAACAGAATGTAGGTGAAGATAAGCATGGCACAGACTAACATATATGTATGAGTATAAATATATATATATATATACATATATGTATGTGTGTATATATACATATATAGTGTATGATTATAAATATTTATGTGTATATATATATACTTAAGTATGTATCTGTATATGTGTACACATTTATATATGTATGTACGCATGTATATGTGTGCGTGTAAGATGAATAGCTCTGAATACAACATGTAGTATTCATTATATAGGCCTTCTTGAAATGGAAACTTATTGCTGTTTATTTTGAATCCTCCCTTACATTTTGCTATGCACATGGCAATGCTTTTTTTCCTTTTCTTATTTTAAATAAGAAATTTTAGTATTTAAATTTAAAATAATTTTAAAGTAAATTTTAGTATTTAAGTTCATAATATGTTTCTTTTTCTTTTCTTATTTTGTATTTAAGTTTTAGTATTTAAAACAAAAGAAAAAAACTCAAAAATAAAATGTTTATTGATTACTAACTATTGAATTTGCTTCTTCAGTTCTCAACATGCTATGGAAAAATAGGATCTAAGAAAATACTTTCCTCATTCATCCTCTCAAAGTAATCATTTTGAGTTATCTTTTATTCAGCCCACAGGTCTTGACCTAAGTAAGACTATTCTGGGCCTCAATCCCTCTTCCCAATAGCCATTTTTCTATATGAATTTCAAAGTAAGTTTCAGGAGTATAAGGAACAGATTCAAGTCTTTCATAATTTTTCTCACTCCTCAAATTCTCCACTGTACTAGGTCTAGTGTGACAAGGAAATTTTGAGCTTAGTCTTTTTGTCATCATTGTCCTAAGAAAATCTCTGTTTTAGACTATATCTTGAACTTACTGATATTGCTTTGCTTGTAGCAATCAGGTAACATCTTCTATTGAAGACTACAAAAATAAATCTTAGGACATAAGATTGAAAGACGGCTCCTCCCTGGCTCACTGGAATCTACCACATATCTTTATTATGGCCAACTTGCATAAGATCTGGAAGACTCAATTGAATTCTCCTAAGCTTTTAAGAGCTTACAAATCTCTTCAAATTAAAGACTACTAATCATGTCCAAGGAGCAATACAGGCAACATCATTTTCAAGATTTTTGCTTACGATTGGAAAGTACCTACAGATATAATTGTATTTTGTTTTGTTTTTCGGATGTTTCAGTTTTGCCTTCTGTTTCTGATTATATTAGAGGAATGGAAATCCTTTTCAGAAATGGAAGTATTTGGCAAAGTTCATTATCTTTTATTGACAAATGATGAGATATTAATGAACCTTGGCAAAATTTGTTTTCAGTGTTCCCTGAGAAATTCTAGATTGCAATGCAAAGAAAACAACCCATCTTTTCCTGAATCTGAGCTTGTTTTTTTTAGGGGGGGCAATATTTCTCTACAATGACATTAAAATTTTCTGGATAGATTTAGTCAAATTGTACTTTGATTGTTTCTCTAATCATTGGTGCAGGTTGCTTTTTTATGATAGTGTGAGACAATCCTAAAAATCCTCTCTCTCTCAATTGGGATGATTGAACTGCCAGCATCTGACTATGATAACACACTTGAGACTAGTAGGCAAGATAAAACAAGACAAAGGTTCAGAATTTAATTCTTACTTATATTTCCCTTGATGACTCAGGGACCTCAAGAATTCTGGATACTGGATGGACAAAATACCTTTCTCTTCCAAACTGCTTAGAGGAACTCTCTGGACTTGTCTGCTTACCTAGCTATATCTACTATATCTAATAATGATTCACCTTTACAACACATTGTATTTTAAGCTGCATTACTCAAAGCAATTCTATGGCACGTGATCTTTTCAAAATCCTCCTGGCTTAGCTGCAAGCCCTGCTAAAAATACCTTTCTCGTGATGGAATGACATGACAGGCACTAGATCTCAATTTTTCTATGTTTATTCATTATGATAGCAACTCCTTCTCAAGGTAGGATAGGTTAATCCTTTTCATAATGGCTAAACAAGTTGTGGTATATGAATGTAATGGAATACGATTGTGCTATAAGAAATGAGGAGCAGATGGACTTCATATTTACCTGGAGAAGCTTATACAAACTGATGCTAGGTGAGAAAAGCAGAACGAGGAAAAATTTGTACACATCACAGACACATCATGTATGTGATGACCAACTTTGATAAACTGGACTCTTCCCAGCAATGCACAGTTATAAGACAACTCTAAAAGTCTCGGGATGGAAGGAGATGTCTACATTCAGAAAAAGATCTAGAAAGAACAGAGTTTAAATGGAGACTGAAGCAAACTACATGCTATCATTCTTTTCCATGTTTAGTTTTGTTTCTTCTTTCCCATTGTTCATTCCATTGGTTACAACCCTTCTACACAACCAAACTAATGTCCAATGAGAAAGTATTTGCAGATCCTATACTTGATTGCATGCCGCAATGGGGAGGTGGGGGGGAGGCCAAGAGGGAAGAGAGAAAATTTGAAACTCAAGGGACTGTGAAACTGAATCTTGTAAACTAAAAGTAAATAAACAAAGCAATTTTTAAAAAGTCAAGGAAGCTATCTCCAGCACTTAACTAGCCTAGAGAGCTTTGATTCAAGCCTCTTAGCCAGTCCTCTATCTTCTTGGTAGCATCAGGAAATATTGTCATGGTTTCCTATTCACCTAAGAGCAGAAAAAAATCCTGCTCACCTCTCCCTCCAACTTAGATGATAGATTCTGAGTTAACCACAAAAATTCTCTGTGGAAGAGGTGCTTTTCAATATGGAGGTGAAGGGAGCTAAGTCTTTCTGAGCTGAGTTTGACATTACTGTTCAGTATCACTTTTTTTTTCTAGCACTAAGTTTACCTCCTTTTCATAACTGTTAAATAATCTATATCTATATCATTCCATTTCAATACCAGAAGCTAAACTACCAGGGGACAAGGTTGAGTCAGCCCTACCCACTATTCCCATACTGCCTTCCTGCTGAGAGAAAAACATTAAAATTATTAATATGTGTTAATTACTTGATTTGATGATTATCAATAGTGAATTAAGAAGATATTCAATATCTAGAATAAAGCCTAGATAAGATTATTCTGGCTCTCAGCCCATCTTGACAAAGGCCATTTCACTATATGAATCTCAAAGCTAGCAAGCTTCAGAAGTTTAAGAAACAGATTCAAATCTCATATTTTTTTCCTTACTCTTATAATTTGGAGCTTTGCAGAAGTTAACTAAATGACTACTCCCCACTTCTTTTTTTTATATTTTTTATATTAATTATATTAATTAAATTTTAATATTTTGTTTTAATCATCTGCCTTTTCTCAGCCCCTCAAACCAACCTCCCACTCCCAAATGAGAAGATAAGAAAACCAAAACCCATTACAATTTTGCATAGTCAATCAAAAAAAATTCACATTGAACATGTAAAAAAAAGAAGAACACATTATGAGTCCTTCACATATCTATCAGAAGGTGGCCAGCAGGTTTCATTAATAGTCTTCTGAAATCCTGAATAGTCAATATGAAGATAAGAATTCAGCAAAAACTGATCTAGAAAATAGATTGAAGAGAGATAATTTAAGATGTGATAACTTGAAAGTTATGATTTTTAAAGAGTCCACACATTATATTTAAAGAAATTATAAAGAAAACTGCCCCAATGCTTAGAACAAGAGAAGAAAAAATATAAATTGAAAGAATCCACCAATCACCTTCTAAAAAAGGCCCCCAAAATGAAAACAACTAGGATTATTATAAACAAATAACAAGAATTCCAAGGTAAAAAAAAAAGAAAGAAAGAAAACAGTGCAAGCAACCAGAAAGAAATCATTCAAGGAGCTACAGTTAGTATTACACAGGTTTTATTAGCTTCAATATATAAGAAGTGGAGGGCTTGGAATATGATATTCTTTAGAGGCAAAGGAGCTAGGATAGCAACAAAGAATAATCTACACAACAAAACTAAATATGTTTCTTTTCCAGGGGAAAAATGGACATTCAATGAAACAGAGAAATTTCAAGCATTACTGATGAAAAGATCAGACCTCAATAGAAAGTTTAACATTCAAACACAAGACCCAAGAGAAGACTAAAAATATAAGCATGAAAGAAAAATCATAAGGAAGTTAAAGTTAAATATTCTTACATTTCTATATCAGAAGGTGATACATGTGACTCCTAAACACTTTGTCATTATTAGAACAATTAGGGAGGTGGAGCCAACATGGTAGAAAGAAGCCAAGAAGTTGCCTAAACTCTTCTAAGTTTCCCACAGAAATAATGTTAAATCAAGCCTTTAAATGGATTCTAGAGCAAAGGAACCTACAAAACACAGAGTTAAACAATTTATCAGCTTAAGATAACTTAGAAGGACTTCAGGAAAGTAATATAATGTGTGTGTATGATTCTAAATATGTATGTATGTGTACGTACACGTACATACATACATACCTGCATACATATGTACATATATCTCATCTGGGTAAAAGGGGAGTGCAGAACAGGGCTAAATGTGTCCTGGAAAGTCAGTAGGAAGCTATTAGTCACAGCATAAATCAGAAGCCAAGACCCATTGATTCTGATTCAGCAGGTTATCTGTGATATCTCTAGTTCCAGCAGAGAAGGCAAATTGCCAGCCCCCAAAAGTAGGCGACAGAAGGTATTACTAAGACAGTTGACCCAGGCAAAGCGAGCAAGTCACCAGTATCTAATGCCCAAGTGCACAAAGCCAGTTAAGCAGGCCCTTGACAACAGCAAAAGAAGCTTGGGATAGTGTCCTCTGCACTCTGAGAGCAGAGCTCAACTTTAAAACCTACTAAATGGGAGAAAATGAGCAAGAAACAGAAAAGAACTTTGACCACAGAAAGCAAGTATGGTGAAGGGAATATGAAAACACAAATTCAGAAGAGGACAACATTGTCAAAATAGTCACATATAAAACCTCAAAGCAGAACTTGAATTGGTCTCAAGCTCAAAAAGCCTTCTTAGAAGAGCTCAAAAAGAATTTAAAAGTCAAATAAGAGAGGCAGAAGAAAAATTTGGAAAAGAAATGAGAAGGATGCAAGAGAGAGTCAACAGCTTGGATAAAGGATGAAAATTGATGGAAGAAAACAATTCCTTAAAAAATACAATTTACTAAATGGGAAAAGAAGATGTTGTGAAGATTATATTGTGATTGGTTGTGAATATTTGCCTTGATTTGTTATGGAATAAATGGAGCCTTCACTATATTGTATAATCAGAACTTTAAAAGCTGTTCACAGTAGCATTCTTTTGGAAAGCTGCTCATGCATGGCATTACAGAAGCCATGATCAGAATTACACAAGACTGAGCAGCTTCTACATTAAAGGATGAGGAGGCTTATAATATGATATTCTGGAAAGTAAAGGAGCTTGAATTACACCAAGAATCAATTATCCAACAAAACTGAGAATAATCTGTCAAGGGAAAAGATGAACATTCAATTAAATAGGAGACTTTCAATCATTCCTCATGAAAATACCAGAGGCAGACAGAAAATCTGATGTTCAAATACAAGATTCAAGAGAAACAGGAAAAGAAAAACAAGAAAGAAAGAAAAAAAACTGTTAGTCAATAAGGTTAAACCATTCACATTGCTACACAGGAAGATATTTGTAACTCTTGAGAACTATATTTTTATTAGAACAATTAGAAGGGTTATACACAGACAGAGGATGTGGGTATAAGTTGGTTTTGATGCCATGGTAAAAAATATATATATATTATTTAAGGGTGAAAAAAGTACTGTCCTGTGAGAAGGGGAAAGCGGGAGGAAGAATCAGGTAAATTACATTACATAAAGAAGTAAAGAATATCTATTAAAGTAGAGGGAAAGAAGTGAAGGGGTGAGCATTGTTTGAACCTTACTCTCATCAGATTTAGCTAAAAGAGGGAATATCACACATAAAGTTGGGCATAGAAATCTATCTTAGCCTATAGGGAGGTGGGAGGAGACAGGAAAAAGAAAAGTGAGTAGAGGGATAGAAGTGAGGTCAGAAGGGAAAGAATAGTAGAGCAAAGTGGAAAAAAGGGAGGGGCATATGGGAGGGCAAATTAAGGGAGGTAGTGATCAGAAGAAAAACACTGGTAATGAGGGAGAGGGTAAAAGGAGAGAGAAAAGTATGAATGGGGGGAAATAAGATGGAAAGAAAGACAGTTAGTAATGGTAACTGTGAATGAGATGAACTGTCCCTTAAAATGGAAGCAGATGGCAGAGTGGATTAAAAACCATAATCTCACAATGTATTATTTCCAAGAAACACATCTGAAGCAGAGATACATACAGAGTAAAGGTAAAATGCTGGAACAAAATGTATTATGCTTCAGCTAAAGTAAAATTTAAAAAAAATCAAGGGTAGCAATCCTGATCTCAGACAAAGCAAAAACAAAATTTAATCTAATTAAAAGAGTTAAGGAACTAAATCTTGCTAAAAAGTACCATTGACAATGAAATGTCATACTAAACATTTATGCACCAAGTGGAATAGCATCCAAATTTTTAGATGAGAAGCTAAGCTAGTTATAGGAAAAAAGAGAGAAAAACTATACTGGTGGGGACCTCAAGCTCCCTCTCTCAAAACTAGACAAATCTAACCAAAATAAATAAATAAGAAAAGAGGTAAGGAGAACAAAAGTTTAGAAAAAACAGATATGATGTACCTCTGAGGAAAACTCAATGGGGACA
>CM053581.1:82330172-82370350 GCA_028627135.1 Pseudochirops cupreus
AGAAGATTCATCAATTTCCTTAAGCATTGAGGAATCTTCAACATGATTCATTTTAATGTATTGAGGATAAAGGCAACTTCCTTGGCATGTGTCATAGCACTTGGTGCTCAAATTAATTAAGGACTATATTTGTAGCATTGGGTTTCAGTTGAAATAATTCAATGAGCTAGGCAAAACTTTTATCAACAGCCACTTTTAATATCAATTCTCCTAGATCTTTATTCATTATAAACATACTCATTAATCACTGTGCACCAGCCTTACAATTACATTAATGGGGAAAAGAACATGTTTTTTTTTCCTTCTACTTTTTTTCTCAGAATGTGTTTTGACATGACAGGTAAATAAAAATAATCAACTTGTGCTTGAAAGCATTCTATTGGCACTGTCATCTAAGTCTCAGAATAAAAAAAAAAAAAAGGTGTACTGCCGGTTACTTACCTTGTACAGATACAAACAGTCTTAGAGAGGTTAAGACACTTACCTCAATACACACAGCTAGTTTCAAAAGCAGTCTATGAATCCAGAGTTCCCTGAATTATAGCACCATACTCTGACTCAATTACATACTTTCCATTCAACATATCCTTCAGCAGAGATGAATACTTTAAATTTGACAATATGGTCCTAATACTGACTATACTATCTGACCACATTCTCATGCCTTTTACATATATTGCTATAGTCATAGTTCAGTCACATTTTTTCAGGTCATCGTTTCAACAGGGATACTCTGCTTCTGATATTTGACTGCTACTGATTTAAGGACAAAACAAAACAAAAACAGGCTAAAAGGTCCCTTGAGGGGTAACCCCATCTCTGTCCTAAGAGAAGTCAAAAAGGAATATCCTTTTTGGTTGAGGTAATCTAGAAAAAATGTCACAAGGCATAAAAGGAAAAACTAGCAACTACTAGTGACGTACCTCTGAAAGAAGAAGAGGATTTTTCATGAATATGCTGATGAAATTTTTTTTAAAAAATTAAAGGAAGAATTTCAGTCATTAAAATGGGGAAGAATTAAAAAGAAGTAAAGGTATATTATTTTTTCAGCATTATATTTAATGGAAAATTCAGGGAGTCTGAATAATTACTAAAGAGAAGCCCTGAACCAGAAATGTTGATGGCTGGGTTAGGTAACCTAATGCTTTGTAAGGCTTATCATACTATCTTATATAATTTATGATCAAGCATTATTTTGTTTGTAACCTTCATTTACCAAGGGAGTTTTCTACTAGAAATAAATATTTCCTCATTGTAAACAATTACAATAGCTTCTGGCCACAAAACAGTCTCAGTTCATTTTAAACTTTGGGAATCAATTTCCCTATGATCTAATAACCCCTATAATGATCTGGAATCAAACATCCAGATACACGCAAACCTAGGAGATGAGATCCTGCTGTAAAGAGCAATGAAAATGACTTCAAAAATTTTCCTCACAATTGCTCCACCTCCCTTATTAGTGTACTTGTCTCCCAAATGACAGAAATCTTTCCTATCTTTATGAGAAAATGACAATCCTGTTTTGTCAAGACATCCTAATGTTCACTGATAGTGAGAGGATAGAGGTTCTTTTAGAATCTTGATAAGAGTATGATCTTTGAAGAGCGAAGCTTCTAGGAAGCCATGTTTGGCCCCTTTCTGATGATTTTGCTTATGTAAAGGTATTGTGTGAGAGAGGTGAAAACTTCTCAGACTGTACGCTAAGATTTACTAAGGTTTACAACCAGTAGCCAGAAGCCCAGGCTTGAGTTTAGGAACTAGGGACCCTTGCCCCACTTTTTGGTACTAAGTTGAAGTTTTGTCAGCTAAACATAAGTGTGGGAGGGAAAAGGGAAGACTCCTCAGAATTGACCACAGACCCAGACTTGAGTTTCTGCTGACTAGGAACCATGTGACCTATACAAATATAAAATTAGAAGGGCTGTTACAAAAACCCTGAACTGGTCACCACAACCTAAAATTCCCATGTATCATAAAATATTTTCTGCTTTCCTGTCAAATCTATATTGTTGACTGTTAGCATTTTCTTGCTGTTCAAGTGGATTTTTGTGGGTAGATTGTGAGCCTAAGTTCCTAACTAAAGGGAGCGAAGGCCAGTGTGGGAGAGGGTTTTTTTGGGTATATAAAGCCAAACTTTGCTTTCTATCATTGGCCTCTCCTACCAGTCTGTTTCTGGTAGTGACGACGCCCCTTCTTGCAAGATTGTAATAAAGATCTTTCTTTTCTCTGGAGACACCTCTGTTAATTTTATTTGTCCCACACAGTATTAATTATTCCAAGGGATTTCTGATTTATTTGGATTTTTTCCTCAGGTGGAATTCCTGATAATGAAGATTCTATATAAAAACAAAGATCTTCTTCAATATTTTCATGTTACCCCAGTCACGTAACAAATACTATCAACAGAGGAATAGCACATATACACACACGTAAAATAAAATGAACAAAGCAGAGATTCAAGACATGCCCACATCTTGAAAGCCTCATTGTCAAAGGCAAAATGGGATTGCTGAAAGAAAAGAAAAGCAGAGTCAAGGTAAGATAGATACTATTTGAAAGCTTTTATGATTTTCTACTTCATTATGTTCTATCTGAACTTATAGAAATCGATAAACTTAATAAACTTTCTTTTTTACCTTCAGATAATTCATTTCCTCGATTATGGAAAAACCTGAGATCATCATTACAGTGGAATTCATTCTTCATCCTCACCACATATTTTGGATGCCAAAACATTTCAAAGAAATCTTCAAAATAATGGGAGGTGGGGAGGTAAGTCTTTTATTCCAAAGGTATTTCAATTTGCTTTCTTGCTTTATGTAATATATCCTTCAATGGACTTACGACGTCTCTGATTTAAATATTCTTTCTGTTAATTGAGATAGCAATCCATGCATACACAGACATGTACTAGCTCTGTAACCCTCAGAAAATCACTCAATTCCTGTCTCATTTTCTTCATCTCAAAAATGGCCTTTATAATTGAACCTAACTCCCAAGGTTGTTGGGATGATCTAGTGAGATACTTATAAAATTATTATCATATTTTCTTGAACATAGTAGGAATTATTTAGTGCTACTTATCATTATCATCACTACCACCAGTAATATAAGTATTATGTGTATATAGATACACACATACAAATTATATGTGTGCATATATACAGACGTGTAATATGTACATTTATGTGCCTATACATACATATAAACACATACATACGTACATAGGTGTGTACACACACACATTCTCAAATTTCCTCTACCACAAATCTACCCAATATGCTAGAGCTTGGATTACTATGGTGATTTTACATGTCATATTTAGCTGAACCATTTATGTTGATTTCGCTATAAAACCTGTCTAGTTGTAATTTCCTGAATGATAACCCTTATTTCACTTTTTGTGCTGACAGGGCATTATCAGCAAAAGGATATAATTAAGTTTCACCCACTACCCAATATCCTGTATCAAATAGATCTTTGACTTTTTTGAAAATTTTAGTGTGGCAATATTTTCAATCAAACAGTAATCACAGGAGCACATACATGTTTTTAAAAGAAAAGGTTTTCTTAGAGAGCACGTTGAGATGATTGAAAGCATAGCCCAATTTGCCATGTACAGGTCATTTTCTTCCTTGTACTCAATTCTGAGTCCAAATTATTCTCCATTTGCAGGCTCTGTATGAGAAATACAAAAACTTTTGAACTAGATTTATAGTTTGTCATTGGGAATTCCTAGTGAGGAAGTTCCTAGCAATGCAAATTAATAATTACAATTACAATAATTGTAATTAATAATCCTGAAGGGTAATAGTTCAGCCACTTACCAAAGATCATATATCCAATATATTCCAGGGGCAGTATTGGAACCCAGTTATGTGCCACTCTAAGGTTAGTTCTCTATACACTATGGCACACTGCCTTTCAGAACACATATGTAATATTTATCAAATACAAATATTGACTTAAAAACAATACATTCAAATGTATGTCAATAGGGTCAATATTTCTTCCTTATTCATTTACTTTCCCTGTATAGATTGTTAGGGAGAGCTCTTGAGAAATTATGGCTTTCATTAAATGGGCCCTTTGCAACTTGATTATTGATGCAAATTAAATGGCATTAAACACAGAAACATATGAAAAACTTCACTATCTTATTAGAAATCTTATCAAATTGGGTTTTGTGTAGTACTTCCTCAACAGTAAGCACTTTTGACAAGCATAAGTCTTGATGTTTTTTATGCCTCAACTGAGAATAATGTCAGTGTCTTTATGACAATTACCATTGTGGCAAAGGATATCATAAGAACTTGGAGCATATATAAGAGTCTTTCTTTGGGAATAGGATTAATTTTATTATATCAATTCAAATATGAGTAAATTCTCAAATAAGAATATATTAAAATTAAATCAAATTTATTTTTAAAACTTATTTTCAGATTCAAATTGCCTCTATCCTTCAATCCCCTCCCACAATAAATTAGGAAGCAAAAAATATGATACCTATTATACACAGGAATTCATGCAAAACCTTAGCCACATTAGTTGTAAGGCCAAGAAAAACCAAAATAGACAATAATATATATAGGGAAAGAAAACTTGTTTCCATCTGCACTCAGAATTCATCAGTTCTTTTTTTTGGAAATGAATGGTATTTTTCATCATGAGTATTTTGGAATTGTCATGAATCACTGTATTGATCAGAATAGTGAAGTTTTCATAGCTGACCATTATTACAATATTGCTATTACTACATAAAATATCATCCTCATTCCTCTCTTTTCCTTATCATCAGCTCATATAAAGCTTTTCCAGATTTTTTCCCTAAAACCAACCTCTTAGAAATTTATTAGAGCAAATAGTATTCCATCTCAATTATACTCCACAATTTGTTTAGCCATCCCTTAAATGATGTGCATTCTCTTGATTTCCAATTCTTTGTCACCATTAAAAGAGTATTAAAATAAGTATTTTGTACATATGTGTTCTTTTCTTTATCTTTTTTATCATTTAAAGACCTAATAGTGGCATTGGTGGGTCAAATTTTTATAGCCCTTCAAAGATAGTTTCAAATTGTTCTCAAAAATGATTGACCCCATTCTCAATTCCACCAACAGTACATGAATACACCTGTTTTTCCAAATCCCCTCCAGTATTTGCTACTTCCTTCTCTGTTATCTTCAGTAATTTGATGGGTTTGAGGTAGTACCTCAGAGTTGTTTTAATGTGCATTTCTCTATTAATGATTTAGAGTAATTTTTCATAGGGCAATTGATAACTTTGATTTCTTCTAAAAACTTCCTGTACATATCCTTCAATTTTTTTTTTCAACTGGGGAATGTTAATAAATTTGGCTCAATTCTCTAAATATTTGAGAAATGAGAACTTTATGAAAGAAACTTGCTGAAAATGTATTCCTGGTTTTCTTATTTCCTTCTAATTCTGGCAGCATTGGTTTGCAAAAACTGCTTAATGTAATAAAAATTATCCATCATACCTCTTGTGATTCTATGTCTTTCTCAATCATCACTGCTTCCTTTATCTATGAATCTGACAAGTATTTTTTTCTACGATCCCCTAATTTGCTTGTACTGACCTTTATATCTAAATCATGTACTCCTTTTGATCATATGTTCATATGTACTATGAAATAATATCATATGCATATTTTCTTCCAAACAACTTTACATTTTTTCCAGCAATTTTTTCCCCCAAATAGTAATTTCTTAACCCAATAGCTTGGATCCTTGGGTTTATTATCATAGGATTACCATGGTCATTTAGTTCTACATATTGTTCAATCACTCTGTTCCTTAACTATACTGGTTTTTTTGTGATTACCACTTTGTATTATAGTTTGAGATCTGGTACTGCTTGGCTTTTCACTTTTTTTTGCTCATTGATTCCCTAGATATGCTTGACCTTCCTCCAGATGAATTTTGTTGTTATTTTTCTAGCTCTATAAAATAGTTTTTTAGTAGTTTCCTAGGTTTGGCACTAATTAAGAAAATCAATGTACATAGTATTGTCTTTCTGAAGTATGCTGGAATGGCCTATCAATGAGCAAATGATATTCTTCCAATTGTTCACATATATCATTATTTGAATGAAAAGTGTTTTGTAAATGTTCATATAATTCCCGTGCATAGCTAGTCAGATAGACTCACAAGTATTTTTTACAGATATTCTTTTTAATAAAATTTATTAATATCATGCAGCAGAGTTTTGTTGTAATACAGAGAAAGGCTAATGACTAGATAATACATTCTGAAACTTTGCTAAAGTTGTTAATCATTTCAACAAGCATTTTAGTTGACTCTCTAGGGTTATCTAAGTTTGCCATCACATCTCCAAAGCAAAAGCTCTGTTTCCTCATTTCCTATGCTTAATCCTTCATTTTTTTTCTCATCATACTGCTATACTTAGCATTTCTAGTATATTATATATTAACAGTGATACTGAAATTCTTGTTTACTTCTGATCTTATTGGAAATGCTTTAATCTTATCTTCGTTGCAAATAATGCTTGTTCTTGGTTTTAAACAGTTACTAATAATTATGGGTGTCTTAATATAGGAATGAGTGTTGACTTCTATCAAAAGCTTTTCTGAATCTATTGATAATATCATATGATTCTTGTTTTTGTTATTGATATGGACAATTATGCTTATATTTTCTTAAATTTAACCAACCCTACATTCATAGAATAAATGCAGTAAGGTCATAGTATTTTTTTTACAACAATATTCATTAAAGAAATTGTTCTATAGTTTTTTTTCTTATTTATGCTCTCCCTACTTTAGGAAACTAAACCATATTTGTGTCATAGAAGTTATTTAGTAGCACTCCTTTACCTATTTTTCCAAATAGTTTATATATTAGAATTAATTTTTTGAATGTTTGGCAAAGTTTATTTAGAAATCCTTCTGGTTCTGGTTTATTTTTCCTTAGCATATTTATGACTTATTTAATTTCTTTTTCCTATGATATCATTATATATTCTACTTCCTTATCTGATAATATAGGCACTTTATATTTTTGCAAATATTCTCATTTTTAATGGCATATAGATGGGCAAAATTGTTCCTAATAATTGCTTTCATTTCATCTTCATTGGATGTGCATTCACTCTAAAATTGAGACTGGCAATTTGTTTGTTTGTTTTTTTTTAACTATTCATTAATTTGGTTAGTAGTTAATCAGCTTTTTCACATAAAATTAAGTCAGTTTTATTTATTAGGTTCGTGGCTTTTTGAATTTCAATTTCATTAATCTCTCCTTTGACTTTCAGTATTACAATGTTAGCAATTAATTGGAAATTTTTAATCTAGTTTTTTTAATTACATATCCAATTAATTTATCTGCTCTTTATTTCCTTTCCTGATGTAAGCATTTACATATATATATATATATATGTACACACACACACACACACACACACACATATAATTTCCTATGTGTTTTTGTCTCCATTGTACAAATTTTGATATGTTGTCTCTTTAGTGTCTTTATCTTTAACACTGTAATGGTTATGGGATTTGAAGATCTTCCACGCCCCTTGAACTTGCTGATGTAGCACGAAGGGGTGGGGCAAGAGGAAGCCAGAGCTAAGCTAGAGTCAGTGTGGTAACTGGAAGCAGCACTTGCGGCCTGAACTCCTTTTTTTGGAGCCAGCCAGAATTTCTCCTAAGGACTCCTGCGGAGGACTGCCAAGGATAATAACTGTGGGGGGTCAGACCTGCTAGGAGCAAGCTGCGGGAACAATGAGCAGTTACTGTGAGTGAGGATAGGAGGATCTTTGCCTGAGGTAGTTTGTCCTGTTTTGAAGGCTTGAGAATGTGGGTATATACTACATTAACTACATGTGCCAACTTCATAACTACTGTGATGGCTTTGATTTTCTGGTTTTAGGACTTAGTTTTCTGGTATCTGAATAAATATTTTAGCTATATCACCCACGTAAAGAGCCTGTTACATTTGGTGATTAATAGCCATATCAGCATATTTATAGTTACTGTAGGCATTGTGAATACTTCATTGTTCATATAAACGTAAGTATTAATTTTTTCTAAAATTTGTTCTTTGACACATTCATTTTAAAAATTAGGTTCTTTAGTTTCCAATCAAATTTTTAAACTGTACTTCCAAGGCTCTTCAAATCATCATAAAGTTATATTACACTCTGAAAATATACATTCAACATTTCAGCTTTTCTGCATTTGTTTATTTAAAAATTATATCCTAAGACATGTTCAATTTTTGTGATAGTGCCATAAACACCTGAGAAAACGTATGTTACTTTCTATTCCAATTTAATTTTCTCTAGATGTCTATCATGTTTAATTTTTTGTAATTCTGTTCATCTCCTAAATTTCTTTCTTATTTATTTTATGTTCAGATTTATCTAGGTTTGAGAATGGTAAATTGAGAGCCCCCATTAATATAGTTTTACTATTTCCCCCATTTTCATGTAATTTCTCAAGAATTTATACGCTATGTGATTTCGGATAGATAGACAGATAGACAGACAAGACAGACAGATAGTGGATATTCGGTATTGATATTACTTCATTGACTCTGGTACTTTTAAAGCAAAATGTAGTTTCCTTAAGTATCTCTTTAAATTGGGTCTAATTTCATTTTGAGATCATGATTGTTACTCTGCCTTTTTTTTACTTCAGCTGAATCATGATAGATTTCACTCTAGTCCCTCTTTTAACTGTGTATCTTGCGTGCCTTTTGTAAACAACTTTGTTAGATTCTGGTTTTTAATCTATTCTGTTATCTGTTTTTGTTTTATGGGTAAATTCATCTGACTGCATTCACTATTTTCATTGCTACTTCTCTCCATCCTAATCTCTTCTATTTATCCTTCTTATTTTTTACCCTGTTCCATCCTCAAAAATTTGTTTAATTTTTGATCACTGCCTCCCTTAATCTACCCTCTTTTGAATTTTTTTTTTTTTTACCATCAGTATACCTTTTCTCTTATCCCCTTCTCCTCCTATTGCCCTGTTGGGTAAGATAAATTCCTATACCCAACTGTGTGTGTTATGTGTGGGTATTGTTCACTCCTTGAACCAGCTTAGGTGAGAGGAGGTACAATTATTGTCCCCTCTCCTATTTTCTTCTCTGCCATAAACACTTTCCTCATACGTGTAATTTATTTGAATATTACAACCCTTTCTTTCCTTTCCTGCTTCCCCCAGTTAATTCCATATTGTTTTACTCTTCCCTTATTTTTTTGAAATTGTCCCAATACAATAGACTCATGCTTATGTCCTCTGCCTGTATCTAATAATGACAAAATTCTTAGGAGTTACATGTATCGTTTTCTCATGTAATATTATAAAGTTTAAACTTTTTAAGTTCCTTATGATTTCTTTTCATATTTATCTTTTATGCTTCTCTGGAATTGAGTATGAATGTCAAAGTTTTTACTCATCTCTGGTATTTTCATCAGGAGGGCTTGGAAGTTCTCTATTTTATTAAATATCCCTTTTTCCCATACAGGACCCACACATAGTTTTGTTGGGTTTTATTCTGTTGTTTCAGCTGTGTCAGATTCTTTGCGACCCCTATTTGGCAATTTCTTGGCAAAGACACTAGAGAGGTTTGCTATTTCCTTCTCCAGTTCATTTTACAGGTGAGGAAACTAAGGCAAATAGGGTTAATGACTTTCCCAAGGTAACACAGCTAGTATCTGAGGCTAGATTTGAACTCAAGTATTCCTATCTCTATACCCATTGTTCTATCCAACGCACCACCTAGCTTCCCTTTGCTGAGTAGACTTTTCTTGGTTGTAAATGTAGTCCCTTTGACTTTTAGAATATCATTACCCATTCATTTATATTAGCAAATCATAAATATTGTGTTACTATGCTTTCATTGTATTTGAATTGGTTCTTTCTTGTTACTTGTAGTATTTTTCTTTGACCTGAGAGCTCTCGAATTTGGTTAGAATATTTTCCTAGGAATTTTTGTGTTGGATTACCTTTCAGGAGATGATCGGTGAATTCTTTCCATTTCTATGTTGCTCTCTGGTAATAGGACATAAGGAGAGTTTTCCTTTTTAATTTCTTTAAATATAAAATCTAGGATCTTTCTTTGATCAGATAGTACAATAATTCTTACATTATCTCTCCTTAATCCATGCCCTAAGATATAACACAATGTACATATCCTCTTCCTAATAGGAAATCCACATCCTAAACTACTGGATGTCATTCCAGACGAGTAGACACTTTTCTGTTCTAACAAGCCCCTTTGGGGACAGGTCTTGGTCACTGAAATCTCAGCTTCATCTGAAACTAAATGAAATCATCATTGAATCTATAAGGTACCAAGAACTACACATTGACTTTTTACTCCCCAGGCAGTAAGAGAACCAGGGCATAGTGATATGTTGTCATGGCATTTATTGAGCTTGATTCTGTCCGAGGTTTGTAGGCAAATACTATTTATAATTAAGAATACCTCATAACCACAGCACATCTTGTTCTTTCTCCAAGAAGTCTCATTGCTTCTGTTTCTTTTGTTAATTTAAAAAAATCTGAAAAGAATTCTTAACTCTTTGCTTTTTCCTGTTCTTACATCTTTTTATTTTGTAATTGCTTGTACCCCCTAAACATTGTACCTCAATTTTCCTCAATTCAAAATTGAATCCACAATTGAAATCTACTTTGCCCTTGTTAGTCCCCTCTTTACCATGGTTTCAATTTTTAAAAGCATTGGCTGTAATGGGTTAATAAGCAAGTTTCTAATTTTATTTCTAAGGAAGTTAAATATTTGGAGTTTCTGGTACTGCATAGTTCCAAGTGTGAAAGGAAGGGAACATCTGATCAATTTAATATTCTGTGGCCTATATAAAGTGCAGTGCACTTATATTAAATAGGAGAACTTTATAAGTGAGAAATCTGGAATGCTGGAACAGAAATCATTAAAGTTCAGACCTAAAAGGTAACTTGGTTTTTTTGTTTGTTTTTTTGTTTTTTAATATCCTTTCTGATTGGTTGTCCAGTTTCTCCTTGAAGACTTCCAGAGTAGGGAAAACTACTTCATAAGCTAAAACTATTCTTGGGCAGCTATTAATTGAAAACATTATTAAATTATTAACTCAAAAAAGAACCAACAATAAAACCTATGGCCTTATAATGCATATAATATGGTTAAGAAGCAAGGTCAACATCTGATGTCCACACAGTAGAAGGAGGAGGGGAAGGAAACTTATTAGGCAACTACTATGTGCTAGACTCTGGACTATTTACAAATATCTTATTTTATCTTATTTAACATAAGGCTGCAAATTTTATCAAATACGTACTACTAAAGATTTATAGGAATGAATTATCTACTAAAATATGGTTCTGGAAGAGAATATTCCCATGAAACTTTTACATCACATTAATTTGAATGTTCTCTCTATTGATAATGACTGGAAGCCATCCATGTCTGTCCATCTTGTGTGGTTTATGTTGAAGTGTGGGCTAATAAATGTTTAACAACTGACTTACTGAAAAGTCTTCAAGTATTTGACATGCTTTTCAGTTTAACCAGAATTAGTAACATTTTCTATAATTCCTTAAGTCTAGAAAAGGAACAAAAGAGTTAAGTCCTGATTTATAGTGTTCACCAATTTCTGAGGTGGGAAATGTTTACACTAAAAATTTAGCGATCAAGCCCCATAATCTAGTCAAAGCTGGCTTCAGTACACCACTGCTTATATTCATATTCTCCCACACTTTCACCACAGATGGTTCACCCAACATGCTGGAGGCCTTCATGTATTCCAGCAGCCCTTAGAATGGCAAACCAATCAAGCTTTCAAATTATTCAGCAGTTATATCTTGAGCTTTCTATGTGACCAGCCAAGTTTCTTTTTGGATAGTACATTTCTGTGATGACATCTTTTAGACTGATTCTCCTAAATATAAAATTCATAATGCATTGTAGTGTCAGTCTCCCTTAAGCAATCCTTTCTCAACTTCAGTTCTTTGGAAACCATTGTACTCCACAACTCATCCACACAAAACTTCTAAGGAATATTGGCATTAAAAATATGGGCCTTTATTTCAGGGAGAAGTTTAATGTCCTTGTAAGAACCTTGCAATTTTCTGAATGTAATATACTTACTAATCTTCTTTGCTTTCCAGTCTATTTGTACAAACCAACCAAGATTTATACATATATTGATATATAAACATATTATATATCCTAGTCTTTGCAATAGAGATTCTTCAGCTCCTTTTTGCCCCCCAAAGTAGATAGTTGGGACAGATTCTCTTCAGTAACTGTCAAACGTATTTAAGAAGTACCTCAGTGTTCTAGAGCTTGATACCACTAGCACATCAATTGTAAAGAAGAGTACTTGGGAAAATTCAACACTAATTGGGAGATCTGTCCTCAATTTGGATTCTGAACATTAGAAGTACCAACATTTCACAGGCAAATCTCAGTAACTGTCTAGAAAAAATGATCACCTGAAAAAAAGAATCCTTCCTATAACTTACTAAACAAATAGATTTTTAACATGTGCTTGTGGATGAAGGGGGACGTATTACTATGGTAGGCAGAAAATTCCACTTTGGGACAGTACAAATTATAAAAGTGGTTTTTGTGACATCTAATGTAAATTTTCTTCCTTATAATTGTTTCTATTCTATGGGCACAAATAACGTAAGTCTAATCCTTCTCTCACAAGATAGCTGTACAAATATTTTAGCAGACCCCTCATGCCATCTTTTGCCCCCACATATATTGCTAAACATCCCCAGGAGAAACATATCCAGTTTCTTCAACCAGTCCTCTGACAGCAAAAGCTTTACAGCCCTTCACTAGCCTGGTTACCCTCCTCCACACTCTCTCTAAATTACCAACACCCTTCTTAAATTGTGGTTCTCAAAACTCAAGACTATACCACAGAAGTGATTTGGCTCCACACTTGTAAAACACAGTGGGATTATTACATCATTATTCTTGGCGGTTTTGTTTTTTAATGAAGCCTAAGATCATAGCAGGGTTTTTTTGGCTATTAAATCATACAGTCCAATTCTTAAACTTTGAGTATGACAAAGACTCAGATTCTTTTTTCCATAAAACTTCTTTCTAACCTTATCTCCCTTATTTTGCACTTGTAACATTTATTTTTTAGCCTAGATTAAAACTTTGCCTGTAGTCCTATTTATTTCCATGTAAGGGAGAAACTGATACATTTTTAAAGAATTATACTGTAGATCATATGACTCAAAGGAGAAAAGAAATGAATGAGGAATCCCAGAAACAGATAAGGAGCTCAAGCTGAAGGTATTATATAGTAGTGTTAAAGGATCTCAGCGGTTAAGCCTCTGCTATAAAGAGAGTGGCAAGTGCTCCAGCTGTGACATATCAGGAATCATAAGCCAAAGGCAAGCTCAGGAATCTTTGTTTTAATTTTTTAACCTTTTTTTTTGTTGTTCTATGACTAGTAATGATGTTGCTGTGTCAATGATGACACTATATTGTGAGGACAGGGGCAAAGTGGAATTAATCCAAAAGGAAGTGACCAAGATGTCAACATGGTGGGTGAGGAGACTGCAAATCATGTCAAGCAAGAATTATAAGAGATCTGAATGCTTAGCCTAGAGGGAAAAAAAAAGACTCAGGGAGACATTAGACCTGTCAAGTATTTGAATGGTTTTCACATGATAAAAATATGTTGTGTTGTCTCAGAATAGAAAATAAGGAGGAAAGGATAGAAGTTAAAGACTTAGGTTTGAAACACTTAAAATATTCTTCATAATGTAATTCCCAAAAGGGGAATGGGTGACTTAGGTAACAATGAAGTTTCCTTTTTCAAGATGTCATGAAGTAGAAGGCAGATATTTATTTGTCAGAGATGATGCAGAAATGCTCCCTATTTTGATAGGGCTTTAGTTACCTGCCTTTGGAGATCTGGGCAAACACAGATTTTGTTGAACATAGGAAAAGGTGTTTTCTCCTGTACAAAATAACCCTTCAAATACTTGAAGACAAACATGTCTCCCCTTAGTTTTCTCTTGAATATATATTACCCATTTCGGTTCATTATTCAGTCTGATACATATTTACTTGCCTGAAGTAAGCAATAATTTATTGTGCAGGTTAGTAGTAAATGTTGGCTTTAATTATTTCCATTATCTGTCTCTTAACCCTGCCCCAAATCATTCCCAGTAACTGTACCATGTTTGAAATGTTTTCAGAAAAGGGGATTCTTTAACTATTCACCAAGTTTCCCCTGATCAAAACACTAATTATCTTTCACTAATTCCTCCTTATCTTTTCCTAGCCAGTTACCAAGCACTGTCTGTTCTAATTTCATGATATCTTTATCATCTGTTCCCTATTCTCTACTTCCATTGCTATCACTCTTATGCAGACTCACATTTACCACATGGATTTTAATAATAGCCATACAATAGGCTTTCTGACTCTTTCCTTTTCCCTTTAATTGATTTAATTAAAATGTTATTGAACAACCATGGATATAAAGACAAAAAAAGAAATAAATCTTGTTTTCAAGTTTACTACTGACAGATTAATCAATATTTATAGATGTAATCATGTCATTCTTCTGCTCAGAGTATTTTAATTCACTGTTACAGAATAATGTTCATACTCCTTAGCCTGGCATAGAAGTTTCTCCACAATCTGACACTACCCTTTGTTTTTCTTATCTCATACATCCTATTGGGTAAGCCAAACACAACAGAATGGAGATGCATATATGACCAATAATTCACAGGCAACAATATCCAGGAAGAAGGAATAAATTAATGGTTTCAGACTCTATACTCCAAAGTTTAAAATGTAAGGAATTAAATCAACTTGAAATCTCAACATAAGGAGGTAAATATGACCTCCTTGTAGTAAAGGGAGAAAACATAAAACTCGGGAATGAAGCATATGACTATGATACTGCAATAGAAGTTAATCTTATTTTTCCCCCAAAGGAATAAATTAGGGGAAATAAAGGATAATAAGCAATACTGTATACTCCCACATGAAAATTCAATAACTAGAGTGGAAAAAGTCCAATACAAAACATTTGCAGCAAAGATTAAAATGATAAATAAAATGATATGGTGGAAATTGACTAGTGCTAACTCATCCAGAAGAAAGAATCAATAGATAAAGGAGGGTATAGTGAAATTGGAATGGAGGGAGAGAACAGTAGTGATAGGGGACTTAAACTCCATGGAAATCTGGTGTAGTTATAATTCTCTTTTAAAACTAGCGCTGGTTAAGAAATATTTTGATTTTAGCTGATGATCTGTTTTATCCTTCAAAAGCCTGAAGAAAATATAAGGGTAACTTCAAATCTGGACTTGATTCTAATTAAAAAGAAAAAAAGAAAAACAAAAAGGTACTGGTTGTTGAAGGAGAAAGGACACAGAACTCATGCAATGATCATGGTAACTTTGGATTGTTGATGAATAATAAAGAAATTCTAGACATGGCCACACTATGTAGATTGAGGAAGACCAGCTTTTAATGAGGTCAGATAAAAGCTATATAAAAATCACATTACCTGATATTTTTCATAGAAATTCAACTGAGAAGATTGTGGATAATTGAAAAACTGGAAATTCTGACGATAAAAGCACAAGCAATTTCACTGGAGATTTTAACAAAAAGAGGGAAAATTGTCTTATGAGCTTGATTTGCCTAAAGGGCAGAAGCTCTTCAGTGGACTCCTTCACCACAATGATTTTTTCTTCAGTGATGGCAAGATGTAGGTCTAAGGATGTGGAGTACACTTTAGGGTTTCTAGACCTTTGTGGTTCAGGTTCCTGGCCTGTATCCATCAAGGTCTGAAAAGAAATGGTGGTAAAGATGCTAGTGGTAGTTGTTAAATTTGATTACCATGTATTATTTTCTGGTTTTTCCTCAAGGTCCTGTGACCTAGAATGGGTTGATACCACTGACCTAGAGTGCTAATTAAATTTTTTCCCACATTTTGTTTTCTTTGTTATTTACCAATTTATGTACCTACTTATCTTTGCAACAAGATTTCCAGGTACTTGAATGTGGAGACTTTTCTGTGTTTCCTTCTAACTGGCTCAATACCACCACAACGGTGGTAAGCAAGGCCAGAAACTCTCCTGGATTGCTTTAAGGAGAGGGATCAATGCTAAGGAACAAAGTCACATGAGGCATGTATAACTGAGTTACATATATTTATAAAATAACTTTTCTAAAAATGAAGGGGTTCGGGAGGTGTTTGCTTTCTTATTTAACTGAGAAAGTTTAATCATAGAAAAAGTGGAAGTGCTTTATAATCATCTTGGCCACTGTCTCCCCAAAAATGCTTCTCCAAATGCAATATTGATTTGCTCCTGGGTGCACGGTTAATTACTGGTATATCTCAGTCAATAATAGATCATTAGCTACTGGGAGAGTATACAAATGTACACAAAGCTAGGAAAATATTCCAATCTTCTGCCACAAGAGATCAAGTCTTTAGATGACCTATTATCACAATTGACAGTATTTCTTGTATGTTTTCTTACAAATCATTCCTCGGTAGACATTTTATACTCTATGATATCTATGAAAATTGAAAAAAATGTATACGTCTTTTTATAATATGTTACGTCAATGTGTTTGTCATTAACTTATGAAAACTCTCTTTGATTGTTGGGCTATTTTGTATGTTTAGCCTATTCTATCTCTTGGTAGGAAACGTAATTAAGAATTTATTATTATTATCATCATCATCTGGTTTTAAAGGGAGCTTTAAGGTTCACAAAGTGCTTTAAAAATAAGATCGGTGAACAGATTTTTGCCTTTCTTTGTATATGTAATGCTTAGCAGATAAAATAAATGCTTATTTTCTGAATAATATCAACTAAACCTGAAAGATGCAGGTAACCAGTCGAATAAGTCTCCCTCACTCATATTAGAGGGGACCCATTGGATTTCATGATAGGGAAACTGAGAATGATTAAGAAACCCTTCAGAGACGCCTGGTTTACAAACTATTGTTAGTTTTTACTATCATTTTAATATCCTGACATTAATGAATCACTTTAAGTGACTCATCTTTTTATACTCTCTTGCAAATCTTCCCCTCAATTTTTTTGGGGGGATAGTTTTTTGGAAACAAATAAATGTCTCTTGCTCCTTTCTACCATTTTCAATTCCTAGATACACTGCAATAATCCTTTTACAAGACACTTTCAAAAAGTAAGTCATTAAACAGTCAGAATTGATAGTGAAGTAAAAGTACAATAAAGTAATAGTCACTGTACAAAAAAAGAAATTTTATAAATCATTGGCATTGTATATTTCTAACTCTGTATTGTTTCCTAAGGGTTCTCACTCACTAATGACTTGGAAAAAGGCAGCAATAGAACAGTAACCAGATACATTAGTTGTTGTACTTCTTAAAAGGATATTGCCAATTTTTACCCCCAAAAAACTTAAACAAAGTCCTGGTAAAAATCTGAATTCAGCTAAGGGCTTTGTTGAGAAAAAGCAAAGTTCAACCCAGGTAGAACAAAAAGCATATCCTATTCTCACACAAGCCTGATAAATGCTTGGTATAGACTAGCCTCTTAGAATTGCCAACATTGTGTCCAGAGAACAACAGACTGGTCAATTATGCCATCTGAGGATAAGAAGATATCATTCTTTCAGAGAAGCAAGAGCTTATTTAATGAATAGAAAACCTGTCTATCCTAAGAAGGGAAAGTGCTTCAGTAGCATTTCACACTATTAAAAACCATCTCCTTATATTCTTTGTTCTGTTCTCTGGTTCCCTTCTTATTTTCTGGTGTGTCCTTTTATGAAACTTCTTATACTAGGGATAACATTCCCCTTCCCCCATAAAATGACCTCACTGCATTCCTTCCTCCACTTCTATTTCCCTCTCTAAATCAATACTTCTTCTCTCCCTTAAAACTTACTTCCTAAAAATAAAGGTTATAATTAGGTATCCAAAAATATATCTAGATTAAAGATAGACCAAAAGCTAGCTCCATCTTTTGCCTTGTTTATTCTGGTGCTTTTATTCCAATTTTCTACCTAACAGTGATTATTATTAATAATGATCATTATCATTAATAATAGTTATAATTATGGCTAGCTTCCACATATTGCTTTAAGGTTTGCAAAGTACTTATCATATATTATCTCAATTAATCTTTACAATAACCATAACCTCAGTGACAAAGATGCTATTTTTATCCTGATTTTACAGATGAGAAAACTGAAATGAAGTGACCAGAATCACATGGCTTGTGTATGAGAAAAAATTTGAACTCAGATTTTCCTGGTTCCAAGTCCAATACTCTATGTACTATACCATCTAGCTACCTTTGAAAACAAGCAATAACAACAAACTTTGTATTTATAAATTCTATTCAACCCCATCAACACTTTCTGCCCATTCCACAATTGCCACTGTTGTACTTTTATTGGCCAATCACTGAGGATACAGTTACTTTCTTATATCTAGTCCATTCATATTTCTCCTTCCCCCCAAAAAAAATCCACCTGAAAATCTTCATGAAACTACCATCAGCAGGAATTAGATGGGAAGGATAAAGACAATTTCAAGAAAAAGACATTTTTGGCCTCATCTTCAAACATAGCTTCTTAGCTGTGTGTCTATGTGTGTATGTACATATATATATATATACACACACACACACACACACACACACACACACACACACATACACACACACATACACACACACATATATATACATATATACACATATATATACATATACATATATATATATACACATAACATATATATGTAAAATATAAACATGTAGGAATGATTTATTCCAATAGATTTTCAGATCATAGTTTTAAAATTATAAATAAAATTCATTTAAATTATAAAAAAATTTTCCTTTCTATCCAACTTGTATTATCCAAGGATCAAAATGTTGATGAAATGTTTTATGAAGAACGTTAAGGTTAGAAAGAATATATATTTCTCTGGGTTTGTTTTCTTTAACCTCATTGTGAAATAGTATGAAGTATCCATATGGTACTATACTCAGCTCTGTAAAACATAAGCAAATCAGACAAGTTTCCTGCCATATGGAAGCTTATAGTTTATGATTTTTTTAACTTCATAATTAGCAAAATTATTGTGTATCACCTCTCCCTTATGTCAGGCTTTTGCATTGAAAAAAAATCTTTTCACATCTAGAGAGCTTACATGCAAATGTGAGGCTTGCTATCGCTGCCTCAGTGCAACTGTTCACCACTCAGGGGCTCAGCGCTCCCCAGACATCCCTCTTCCCTGACCTCTCTTCTGTCTAGAAGAACTACGCCATGAGAGCCACACCCTCTTCTTTGTTACAAAAGAATCTCACTTTCTTAGCCTTCACTTAAGATCTGCTCAAATTAGAGTCAGATAAAAATACACATTATGTGATTAGCGCTGATGTTACTGACTACCTGTTGATGATCCTAACAGAAACATGCTCTGTTCAAAACGAAAAGCAAGATGCAAGCGTTGAGAAATTTACAAAGCATCTCATAGTTAAAGACTAAACTTGGTATGCCAGGAAGAGAAAAAAGAAAAGGAGGGAAGGGGAGAAGGAAGGAGAGGGAAGTGAAGGAAAGCTGAGGGGAGAGGTGTGAAAGAAAAGGGAGGGGAGGAGAGAAAGAGAAGGAAAAGGAAGAGAAAAGAAGGCAAGGGAGGTATTTTTTAAGCACCAAAACCCTCAAGGAATGACAGAAAAAAGATTGTACCAAGCAAGATAAACCACAACCACCATTTACCTTGACTATCATCCCTTAGAAGCTGATAGAGACAGTTTAAAACTCTGAACCCTTGAACCATGAGAAGGCCAATGCTTCTAGACCAATGCCCACAGTCATCATCCTGGGCTGCGACTCCTGTGGAAACAGAGTCAGACAACTGTACTTACAGATGGCAAATCCAAAACAGAAATGAAAGTTCTCACTACCAAAGTCCTTGACACTTTCAAAATTGATCAGCATAAGAAAATGATAGGCTTTTTATCATTGGAAATGATATTTATATATAAATAACATAAATAAATAATAAATGAACAGAGAGGCATTAACATCGGCTTTGCTATATATCATGTCCCAAGGGATCTCTTCATTTGACTTTGAGCTGAATCCTTTCACATGTATTATTTCTACTATTATAACGTGAGCTCCCTGAGGGTGGGTACCGTCTTACTTTTATATCTGTATTCCTAGAATCTGGCATAAGGATTTGCACAGGGTAAAGATTTTTTTTTCCATTTCATTTATATGTATGTGTGTATCTACATATATACACATATACTACATAGACAGATAAATGTATTTCAACATAATTGGTTTCTATTATAATCCTATGTATTTTATTATATTTATTGGGGGTAAAACATTATTCTCCTGAGGTTTCACCAGACTTCCAAAGGAGTCATTGTAAACACAATATAGTGAAGAGCCTCCAAAGGTCGGGTTGGTGGGTAGGCAGGTAGGAATGCTTATGGTATGTCATTGAGATAATTTAATTTGTTAGAACTGGAATATAATTTGAGATGAAGTAGGTTGCTCAAAGTCACACTGTTCATTAGCTCTGCAACTAATACCCAAATTAAGGGCTCTTGAGTTCTAGCCCAGTGTTGTTTTATGTTTTTGTTTTTTACGTTACACTAGAGTTGTTAAACACAGCTCACAGCCTTCTATGCATAGAGATCTGGGCTGGATGTTGATAACAATACAAAAGAAGTATGAAATATGGTCCCTACTTTTAAGGTTCTTACACAGATAAGTCAAAAACAATTGGCTAACACTAGCAGAGAGTTGATATATTTCTATATGTCAAGACATGTGATAGAGGGAACAACTGATATTGAGAAGGGACATGTTTTACTAGATATTCATCATACGAAGTCAGAGGCTAAATTTTATTTGTCTTTTTCTTTAAATATTATATAATTATAATATATGAACATGAGATGTTCTTTTGCATGAGTCATTACATCAGTGTTTTACTCTACTGAATAACATGTTTATTTCAGTTTTTGTTTTTAGTAGCAAACAAATTATGAACACCATGGGATCTTATATTTTCTACATCCTTCCATTAATTGTGTGATTGTGCAATAAGTGATCTTTTATGAAATATTACTCACAAAGTTCAACTTTTTCCTTTCTAATTTTCTTGTCAAGAATGTCTTTAATATGTGATTAAATGATACTTGGAATACTTCTTATAAAAATAGGAAAGAACATATATAAGTTTTGGGTTGTTTATGTGTGTTGAATTTTTGCTTGTTTTTCTAATAATAGCAGAGATTTTTTTCCTCATATCTGTGATCCCTTTTCCCTATTAGATGTGTTTCAAAATGATGTCTCAATACCCTCAAAACTATGTCTCTTTCACCATGAATTTTCTCTACACCCAATCCAGACATCAACATTTTTTCTTTAATACTGTTTGTAGTACCTCAAGAATGCAGAATATTGATGATTCCTAATAAGTGGTTATTGCAATTATTTTTTAAATGGACTAAAATACAGTGAATTCATTTAGAAAATAGTAGTTGAGCAGAACCATAAGGACCACTAGTATTTAAACAACTTACAGGAGGAGAAGGAAGAAGACAATGGTCAAAGGTTGGGTTGGTGGGTGGGTAGGTAGGAATGGGTATGGTATGGCATTGAGAGAATTTTAATTTGTTAGAACTGAAATACAATTTGAGGCAAAGTAGGTTGCTCAAATTCAATTGTTAATTAGCTCTGCAACTAATACCCAAATTCAGAGTTCTAGCCCAGTGTTATTTTATGTTTTTGTTTTTTACGTTACACTAGAGCTGTTAAACACAGCTCACGGGCTACTTGCAACCCACAACCATCTTGAATGCTATCAAAACTAGATAAAATTGCGGGAAATATTTAACAAAATAAATAAAATTACAACAAAACATAAACAAAACTACAATTTAAAACTGTAAATATGCAACCTACAGGGATCCTTAGGTACTAATTAGTAGCCTTGTTTCTATTTGAGTTTGATGTCACTGCACTATGCCATGTGGTCTGGCTGAAGTTTAGAGGGGTTTAGGCTGAATACTAGTGGAATACAAGTCTGGACCTCCAGATTATGGATGATAAAGCAAATCAAAAAGTATTTATAATATATCTGATATCTACCAGGCACTGTGGTGGTATTGTGAATATAAATAGAATGAAGCACAGAGTCAGTGTAAATACTAAATATTAACTGTTTCTCTTTTGTCCAGGAACCCTGAGGATCTTTCCCTCCCAGTTTGATTTTTTTTTTTAAAGGGGCCATCCTTGAGTAACTACTTAAAGAGATCTGTTCATTGCCTGTTCATTGAGGGGGCCTTATCTCACTCAAACTGAGAATCTGAAAAGGCCTTAGCCAAAAAGAGCCAGGGTCTCCCACAGCATTCTGGGCCATCTCCAGTCATCCTGATGAATATCTGACCACTGAACCCAAATGGCTCTGGAGGAGAAAGTGAGACTGGTGACCTTGCACAGCCCTCCCTCACTCAAATCAAAGTCAACTGCAAGTCACGTCATCATCTCCCTGATGTCATGGTCTTCCTTCAAGAACAAAGGACAATCTGTGATAATGATAGTATTACTGTCCCACAAAATCATACAGAGTGGTAAATGCCATATCACCAAATGAATTTCCCTATTCCTTCATCATTAGCATTTTATCTCCATATAGTCACTAAATATTTAGCCACAGAAAATCAAAAAATGTTCAATACTTGTTGACCCCTCTGATAACTGATATTAACAAAGCAAAGACACAGTAACTGTAACATTATTATAAAATTCAAAAAGGGATTAGGAAAGGGCTAAAAAGCTATTGCCTAATGAATGTGATTTTAGTCACAGAAAACCAAAAAATGTTCAATACTTGTTGACCCCTCTGGTAACTGATATTAACAAAGCAAAGACACAGTAACTGTAACATTATTATAAAATTCAAAAAGGGATTAGGAAAGGGCTAAAAAGCTATTGCCTAATGAATGTGATTTTTGATATTCATGAAAATTCTAGAATATAATTTTAGAGAAATGGTTGGGAAACATGAAGAATGTGAAACAGTGATCAGAGTCAACATGAGTCTGTTAAGAACAGATAATATTAGAACCCATTTTCTTTTTTCAATAGGCTTATCAAACTAGTAAAAAAGGAAGATGTTGTAGAAATGGTTTACTTAGATTTTAGCTAAGCTTTTGATTACTTATCTTTGCTATTGTGGAAAAGATAAAGACCCAGGAAGGAGATGATAACACAGTTAGATGGATACTGATCTGTTTAAATAGCCAGTCTTAAAGATTAGTTGTAAATGATTCAATGCTAATGTGTCAGAGGAGTCTTCTATGGAGTGTACTCAGTGATCTGTGCTTGGGCCTAAGCTGATTACATACATACATACGTACATACATACATACACATATGTATGTATATAATATATATGTATGTGTTTGTGTGTATGTAGACAGATATAGATATATAGATAGGTAAGATAGATAGATAAGATAGATAGATCAGATTTGATTGGAAGGAAGAGATTTCGAATAGAACAGTACTAAATCTGACTTGGTTGTAAAAGGAACAAGTGGCATTCCTACTAAAAAAAGAAAAAAATCAGATGACCCAAAGCTGAGAGGAAGAACTAATACACTAAGTGACAAAGAGTCAGGATCCAAAAAGGATCTGGAGAGGCTGGAACAGTGGGACCGAATCTAATCAAATGAAATTCATTAGGGATAAATATGTGTCTATTACATTGGGATCTAAAATGGGGTAGGAAAGGATATAGACAGATACTGCTCTATTAAATATATGGGTGATTTCATGGATTACAAACTCAGCATGAGTTAACACTGACATGGAAGCCTAAAAAAAAAAAGCTAAAGTGATCTTGGGTTCTTGGGTTGTAACAAGAAGCGCTGGAGTAGTTTATCACTAGCTTCTAGGAGTAAAAATGTTGTTTTTGCTTAATTCATTTGATTTTTTTCTCGTCAAAGATACTAATGTAGTTTGCCATTTCCTTCTCCAGATATTTTACAAATCAAACAGGATTAATTGTCTTGTCCAGAGTCCCATAGTTGGTGAGTGTCTGAGGCCAAATTTGAACTCAGGTCTTACTGACTCTAGGTCTAGCACTTTAGCCACTGTACCACATAGCTGCTTAATATGAATGTTAATAGTGGCCTAATGGCCTCAGGGAGATAATGTTTGGAGTATTGTGCTCCATTCTAAGGACCACGGTTTAAGAAGACCAGTGAAAAGTTGCAGAATTTCCAGAGTAATAAATAAGGATATAAATAAATAAATGATATAAATAAAGAAATATAATATAAAAAATAAATATAAATAAATAAGCGAAAGGGCCTTGAATCATATATAGAAGAGACAACTGGGGAAATAAAGAAATAATAGCTATTTTCCAGTATTAGAAGGAATATAATATGGATAACTGATTTAAGTTGTTTTGATTGGTTGTGGCTGGTGGGTTTTTTTTTTACATCAAAGAACAGAAATAGGAGCAATAAGTGGAAGTTACAAAGAGGCCCATTAAGGCTTAATGTCATAAAAGAAACAAACAAAAAACTTTTTAATGATTAGAGCTGTTCAAAAGTGGAATGATCTGCCTTAAAATGTGTGGTTTTGTTTTGCTTAGAGGCCTTCAAGCAGAGATTGAATGACAACTTTGGGAGTATATTATATTGGGGATTCCTCTTAAATATAAGTTGCACTAAAAAAAAATTTTTTTTTAAAGGGGCAGCTAGGTGGCAGAGTGAATAGAGCAGCTGCCCCAGAGTCTGGAGCACCTGAGTTCAAATGTGACCTCAGACACTTAATACTTACAAGCCGTGTGACCTTGGGCAAATCACTTATCCCCAATTGCCCTGCATTACCCCCTCCAAAAAAAAAGGCTAAAAATTTAAGTTTTACTAGCTAACTACTGATGATAATTCTCAAATTTGTGATTATTACCTAGTTAAAATTATACTTCACTTATTTTCTGAGTTGGAGGAAAGTGTGCAGAAATCCATTTTTTTTCCAAACAGCATGCTTTAATTTATGGAAATTTTTGATAAAATCTTTTTAAATAATTCATTATGAGAACAGATAATTATATAGTAGAAGGAACAGTGGAAGAGGAGTGAGAATTAAATGTAAGCCATGGGTATGACACCTGTATGGTCTTGGGTTAAATCATTTATTCTCTCTGGGACTTAGTTTGCCCTTTGTAAAAGATTAGACTAGCTGCTTGCTATTTTTTTTTTCCTTTAAGCTACAATATTCTATGTTCTAGGATGTCATTATGATACCATTTATAAAAAGTAGTCTGACTTTGGTGTCTGTATATGTGCTTTGTGGCTGGGTTGGGGGAGGGGGTTTGAATTCAGTCTATGCTTTCTGGTGTATTACATGTCTAGTAATTATGAAAACTTGGAATAACATTGGCCATTATGGCTCATGGTTGGAAGAATATAGCTCTATTATTTCTAATATTGGTGAGAATAACTCCAAGAATATTCTTTAAATTTTTGTATGTTCTGAGATTATAAGAATAAGGAACTTTAAAATAAGCCTTCACCTAGTTAAACTGCTCTATACACTATAGGCAGCAACTTAATTATTGCGCATGGAACCCTCAAAATAAATCACAAAAGGTCACAGTTAAAATATACCTCAGAAATCCAACCCATACCTAAAAAAGAATCTGTTTTATAATATTCCTGAGAAGTGGTCACATAACTATAAAGCATTTGTTGCACGACTTCTACTCTTGTTCAGCTCCATTTCCTGTGAAGTTTCTCCTTCCTCCTACCCCTTACATCAATACCCCAATACATCAAATCAAATGGCCCACATTTTTCTTAGTTTTGCCTCCTGGGGCCAAGTAAAAGAAGTCTAACCCTCTTGATTGATGAGGTTCCTTTAAATACCTGAAGATATCTATCATCACCCTTCCCCCTTTTAAGCTCACATTTATGTAATACTTTAAGATTTGCAAAGCACTATGCATATTTCATCTTTTTTGAACCCTTTCTACCTACAGTAAATTCTCTTTTTCAAGTTAAACATATCTATTTACTTCAGCCAATCCTCACATGGCATGGTTTCAAAGTCTTTTACCTTATCAATCACTCCTCTCTGAATATTCTCTAGCTTGTCAATGTATAAATGTAAGTGCCTAGAATTAAGAAACATGTTTCAAGTGTACTCTGACCAGAGTAGAGTATAGCAATACTATGCCCTCCCTAGTCCTTGGCACTGTGCCCCTCAAGTAAGTTTAGCTGGCAATAGCATTTGTTGTCTACCAAATTATACTACTGATACCTGAGCTCGGAATCTAGTAAGAATCCCAAATTTTTTTTTCCAGACTAATTTTTGTCTACCCACACCTTCTCTATCTTGTAAATGTAAAAGTTTTTTGTTTTTTTTTTTAAGTTGGAATCATGAATTGTTGAAGGAAAAAAGGAATGAAGGGATTGTTAAAAGGGAAACTTTGGTGATCATCTAGTCTATTCCATAATTTAAAAAAAAAACAAAAAAACAAAAATCTTCATTATATCACCTCCAACAACTGATCATTCAGTTTCTGGCTGAAGACCTCCAATGAACAGAAATTCACTCTTTCCTGAAGCAGTCTATTCCTTTCTTTCATAACTCCATATTCCAGAAAGTGCTTCATAGCAAATTCTAATTTTTCCCTCCGTAACTTCTATCTGTGCTATGCTGTATTGGTCACAAACATGACACCTGACAGTGAGGTACCTAATTTGTCATTTTAAAATATGACAGTTTTGTGAAAGGACTAAAAGAAGTATAATGTGCCTGTAACAGAGAATAATATTTCAGATTTCTATGAGAAGCACTATGTCACAGTAGATAGAAAACTTTACCATGATGACCTTGGCTCAATTTCTACTTCTTACACAAAATGGTGGTATGTCCCTAGACAAGTCATTTAATTTTTAAGTATCCTAAATGGCACTATTCAAACTTTGCATGGTATTTTACATATATTATCTCATAACAATCATATGAAGTAAGTACTACAGGCATTATCAATCCCATTTGATTGACAAGAGAACCGAAGTTCAGAGAGATTGTCTTGTTGGTGGTCACACTTAGAAAACTGACTGAAGTAGGATTTCAACCCAGGTCTACTTGACTGAATTCGATATCATTTCCTCATGTTGGATCATTCTTATTGGATGCTAAAGTAATTCTATAAATCATAATAGCTTCAAAAATGTTTCATTTTAGAAGACTTTTGAAATATCTAAGTGCTTCCATTTGCCAAAAGATAAATGGTTAGAGTATATAAATATGCAGTTTTCAAAGAAAAAAATATAAGCTATCATCATACAAAATGCTCTAAATCACTAATATTTCAAAAAATTCAAATAAAAACATCTCTGAGTTATCCCCTCACATTCATCAGATTGGGAAAATAGACAAAAAGGGAAAATGGCAGTGCTGGATAGACTGTGGGAAAAGTTACATTAATGCAGTGCCAATGGAAGAGGCTAGACATTCTGTAAAGCAGTTGTTGGTTTACCAATCTAAACATTCCAGAAAACAATTTGGAACTATGCCACAAAAGCATAAACTGTGCATGGCCTTTGACCCAGTAATTCTAGTACTTGGTTTGTATTCCAAAAAGATCAAAGAAAAAGACCCCTATCTACACAAACATTTGTGACAGCTGTTTTTGTGGTACACTTTTGCAACATGAGGAGGTGCTAAGGAATTGGAAAATGTCTGAGCTAGTTAAAGTACGTGAATGTGACGAAATACTACTGTGTTGCAAGAAATAATGAAAGGGAAGGTTTCAGAAAATCCTGGGAAGACTAAGATTAACTGAGGCAAAGTAAAATGAACAGAACCTGGAGAAATATTTATTCTATAAGAAAAATATTGTATATTGTAAAGACAAATACCTTTGAAAGACTTAGGAATGCTGATCAACACAATGATTAAACACAATTTTAGAAGACTCATGATGAAACATGCTATACAACTCCAGACAGAAATATGGTAGGCTCACAGTATAGATAAATAGGTAGATAAGAGAGAGAATAATAGATTAAAGACAGATATATAGATGGACATATTGCTTTAAATCCATAGATATCTATAGATCTACGTGCATATATACATAAACATATTTATGTTATATATGCATATATGTGGAAATTTACTTCTCTATAAATGTATTTTTTTTCTGCTTTCTCATTGGTAACAAGGATGGAAGGGACAAAACACAGATCCAAAAAATAAAGATAAAAAAATAAACTGATGTCAAATAAAAAAAAATTAACAATTACATTTTAAACTGGTTTCACTTTTCATTTACTTTATTCCTTTGTGACTATGTTTTAAGAACTACTGGCATCTTTCCACTTTTATTTCTCTGTATTTATATTTAACATTTGTCAATGATTGGGAAAAATTGGAATTGATATGATTCTCAGCATCCTGACAATTACAGTATGATTGCTACATGGTAAATTCCCTTGTGTTAAACTCTTTTCACATTGTAAATCCTATATTCCCTGCAGGGCTAACCCATGTCTAAATAATTTTCTATTAGAATTTGCCTTACCGGATTCCTTCCAACTCACGATAACTTTGGTGAAATAGAGGCGTCAGACTCTGATTTATTCTTCTATTTCCCTTGTTCTGCTGCCTATCACAGTAACTTTGGTAACTATAATAAAGGGTTCTACATACTGTATATGTCCCAGACAATTAATTCCATTAGTTAGGCAAGATATACAGTTATCTCATGAGCTGTAAATTAAAAGGTGACAAACAGGGGGCTATTTAGAGAGACAGACAAGAGCTCATTGATCAAGACAGCTAAGAAGTATAGATTTACAAGATTTAGTGTCTTCTGAAAAAATGCTCCAAACCCAGAAGTAGTCACATTTCTTGGTAAATCAGTGTGATGAAATTCATTTAGCAGCTACCTGAGACTATCTATGGGGAAAAAAAAAGTTAGGAAAATTCTAGGTTAGAAACTTTCATTTGCCATCCCCTTTAAGCACAGACAATATCTCACACACACACACACACACACACACACACACACACACACACACACACACACACACACACACTCTTTCTTAAGCAGTGGAAACAGTGATCTCAATATTTCAAACAAAATAGTAGAGCTAAGCAATTTGAGGAGCCTAGGGAAATTATTGAAAAGTCAAACTCAGCTCCTTTAGAAACTGCTGTCCAAGGGTATATATGAGTACTATGGAAAGGCACAAGCATATTGCAACGGAGGATACAAGTGCTTCTCCTATCCCAGGCATATGCTTCTTTGCTGATGTTGGTGGGTGTTGGGGACTCAATCAGATTATTTTTGTTCATCCTTTATTTTTGAAAAGGACCAATCACATCAAAAAAGTGATGTCTTGACTTGTACATGAATTTAGATTTAAGTGAGGCAGAGGTACACAAAATCCAGAGCCTTACTGTCTCCTTCAGAGTCATAAAAATCCAACAGCAAGACAAAGATCAAGACAATTGCCAATGGCCCAGGATTCAGTGGGTGTCCTTGGCCTTCCTCAGTCAGATAAATTTTTATAGTGATGATCAAAAAGTGTTATTTTCATGCAAGATAATGAAAATAAAATGTTGTACATAACAAGAAAGTATTCCCAATACAACATAATTCAAAGAGCTTTGATTAAGTACTCTGTAATAGGAATGGTACAAAGCCCTAGGGACACAAGACAAAATCAAAAACTGTCCCCACCCTTATGGACCTAACATACTAATATAGAGACAACAGCACAATAGCATGAGTCCCTGAATGGCACATAATGCACATAAAGGTTGAAATGTCTAATAAGTAGCTGATAATGTGGGACTAGAACTCAGAAGAGTCTAAGGTTCATTTTGTGCAACTGGGAATCTGAGAATAACTGAACTTTGAGAACGGATGAGTATAGCGTATATGTAGTAGTGACTATGTAAATGAGAGTATGTAGACAGACAATAGAAAACATCTCAAATACAAATTTGGAAGGCACAGACTATGAATTAACAACCAAGAGTGAAAAGCGATTGAGCAAAGATTAGAAACAGCTCATTACACCTCACCTTAGTTTCACACACATTTGCCTGTTCAAAATTATGCATCCAACATAAAAGGGCAAATTTAACTTTTTTCCCCACACTATTAGACTGGATCTCCCTTGTTTGCCAAGGATGAAACACAGTAGCTACTCACAGGACCAGTCTTGCTGCTAAAAGGCATGGGAGCTTTCAAATGCTCGATTTCCTACTTGTTTATTAGGCAGCTAGGCTAATCTCCAGGGCTCACCATATTTTTGGTGTCAGATTTAATACAAACAATTTATGGGCTTAGTACACTGATGCTAACAAGTCCCAAGTTCAAGTGATCCACCATTCTCAGCCATCCCAAGTAGTATGGATTCCAGATTTGTAAACCATCCTCAGATGCATCTGTATCTGAAGATGAATCAGAGAAGAGTGTTGCCACCGTCCAGGAGGAATAGCTTCTCATAACAGCATCTATGGGAAGGGAATTTGGGTTTTTTTGCTACTTAAAGGGGGTAAAATTGGTTATAATACCAGGATTCCAAAATTGATTCAGCTGGCATGTGCTGAAAAATTCCTGTTTGGTACTGACTTATTGGTGATGTCATTTAGCACAAGATTGTCAGCGTCACATTGCTTAGCATCGTTCCCAGCACCAAACAGCAGGTGTTTAATAAATGCTTATTGATAGATTTGACCTGTTACCAGAGAATAGGAGTTGATTATAAGACAAGAAGAAAAATCACAGCACCATAAAAATGGAATTTGACATGTTTTTCTTTATGCTGAAACAAGGCAATTTCTACCCTTTCCCCAATCCTATGTTGACTAATCTTATTATATGCTTCAGATTTAAAAAATGAGAGACAGAGACAGAGATCCTTGCATGAGAATAAAAAGCTTAAGATCTACCCTAAAGGATAAAGCTTATGTCCAGTTTTGCTACTCAAATTACGATGTGTATAATTTCAACTATACGATCTTGAAGCTATAGTAATTTATCCCCTTCCTAAGATTTTCTAACGAAATTATGACAATTTTGAAATAGCTAGTGATATAATTGTAAACTCTAAGACAGACAAACTTGTGAATTAGTAACAAGGATAGTTTAACTACAGAGCACATCTAATTTGGGAGAAACAGTTCATAACCTTTGGGTTGTGAGAAAGTTTCACTTTGCCCTAGGAAAACATCCTGCTACTTTTACTGAATTGAACAATTACAAATTATGGCATTTTTATGTAATGCTGATTTTTTTTCCTTGAGTGCTTGTTTTCATTACAAGTTTTGGTTTGGAATATGATTGTTGTGCTGGGGGGAAAGAATACCCATTAACAAGGGTGACGTAGAAACTGTTCCCATCATAGGTACACACTGATACATAGCTTCCCATGTTAGACAATAATACACAAGTGTACTGCCAGTCTTAGTTTACTGCTATATTTCTGCCAATCAACCTGCATAAGAAGTGGAACAACTACACTCTATTTTCAAATCCCACCCTTTTAACCTAACGTGACATCTTGAACTGGGGTAGACACTTGTTCTGTCAACATTGAATTCATTCCAGAGCCTCTGCTTAATTTGGGTAGACAATTTTCTATGAATACTGGGACTGTTAACTGCTTGTCTTATAGTAGCTCCCTCTAAATCAATGCTTGTGCTTTTGTTTTGCAAAGAGAGGAAACCCATAGCAACTCCAAATTACTTAGAGGAAATTTACGGCCCCTGCAAATATAATATAACTCCATCTCTTACTATGGCATATTTTTCCATCACAGTAAAAAGCTAGTGGTGACAAGTCAAAACAAATTAAGTAACTGAAACTTCATTAGCCTTCTGCCTTAAGAGTGATGTTTTCAGAACACACATTATGCTAAAAGACCCTTTAGGTAACATGCTAACATGCTCTGCTGGTGGAAATCCATCTAAAATTTATTTTCTACTCATTGAAAAAGTCACCAAGCTAAAAGGCTGACAAGGTCTTTCCATAAAAACAATGAGGATATAACTGGAAAAGACTCATTTGCAAAAAATAACTAGACTCCAGCTGATGGTTGCTACAATCCCACAACTCAGATTCAGAATAATTCCAACAACTGGAAAATTATCTCAAAGGGAAAATATGTGCATTTGGCCCAGGAGTCAAACCCAGGTTTGTTTTATGTGCAGATCAGCTCTTCAAATGAATATGCACTCAGTAAAGATGCTTTGGGCTCTGAGCTTTCCACCAAACAATGACAATGAATGAGGGCATTGAGGGAAAAAGAAGACTCATTGGAATGACAGGCTCTGCATTAATTCAATGTAACACCATAAGTATATTTGTGCCTATAGCTCACCAATATTCCTGTAGCTACCAGTATAAGTTTTCCCCTTCCATGATAAATCTGACTCAGAAATTGTTTCTGTACCAGAAATTTCTGTACCAGAAATTGTTATTCCATTTCCTTTTCCATCTGGGGAACTTGGTTATCCACCTAATTATTTGTATGTATCAAGGACATTTAGGCCAAGATTAAAGTTAAGAGGCAGAGGTACTGAGATAAGCATGGGCCTTAAAGACTTTTTACATGTTCCATAAAGTTCTAGACTACCAAATAGACTCCTTCTCCCTCAGGCAACTTGAGTCAAGGTCAAGTGCCAAGTGCTTAGGATTTCAGCTCAGTTTTAAGATTCCACTGATGTCTTGGGCAAGAATTGTTAGAACTTCATGTTATCTTCATTTCTTTGCTTATATTAACCCATTTTCCTTTCCACTATGTGGGACATAGACCACTACCAAAAAAAAAATCAGTACAAAGATGTAGATACCTGAAAGCAGAAATGAGTTTATCGCTTTCTCATGAGAAAGGGTACCACCCCTGGTGGCTCTAATGGCTCCGGCCAGGGAAATACAAATTGATTTTTTATAGCCTAACAGAGCCCTCCCCCTTCTCTAACACCCCTTCCCTTCTCCCATTGGCTGGGCTTCAGGGGGCACAATCTATTTGTGTGAATCTTCCCCAGCAACAAAGAACAAAGGACAAAAAAAGGCAGGAAAGGTTTGTTACAAAATGTGGAAAAACTATTAACCCTTTTGAAGAGGCTTCACTTGTGAGAAATCATCTCTCACACCACCAAAAAGGAAGTAAAACAAATTCCATCAACACTGGACAACACAGAACAATTCACAGATATATCTGATCACAATTCCACCAAGGAGCTGAAAGTACTATCCCATTGCCAGAGTAAATGTTTAATCTTTTCCTAAAATTTATTATTTGTACCACTCTATCCCTATTTCTCCTTTCCCTTTAAGGAACTCATCGTTGGAATTATGTTACTTTAGGAAAGATGCAACATCTATCTTTAAAACAATTTGAGGATTGTCCAAAGAGACCTATCTTATTCTGTGTTGCTTCAGGGAATAGAACCACAGAATTGAATTCAAGGTTACAAGGAGGCCAATTATGGTGTTACTGGAAAGAGGAATGTTGAAAGGATCTCCCAGTCTCTTCTAGTCCTAAAGTTCTATAATTTGTCTCTCAGGTTTAAGTATTTAAATTGCCACCAAAGTTGTGCTTACCACTTCTCACCCCAGCCCCAAAAGATGTGCAGAAATGAAGTAGTATAGGGTGTATGACAATGAACTATGCTGTGAGTATCTAATGTAGGAAGTGCTTTTAGCATTCGCTCTAAAATTTCCCAATTTTTTGAACCCTGTATTACGTAACATGATTTTATAAAGTTGTGTTTGAAGGGGGTGCTGAGGTGCCTTTGTAATGTTTTGGGGTGACTTTGTCTTGAATCTCATTTGTGTTCAGGCACGTGAGTATGTGATATCAGCTTGTGACATCAGCCTGTGACTCTGTGGCTGCCGGATGGCCCTCATGCCTCCGGGTGGTAGCAGCAACAGCCATTCTAATTGAGGAAGCCTCTATACTCACTCTTGGCCAGTCTTTGGAGGTTTTAACCCCCCACTGAGTCCAGAGCATTTTGGAAGCAAAAGGTCATCAGTGGCTGGCTAGACAACGGCTCACCAAATATCAGGCCCTGCTCTTAAGACACCCCTGACCTAACTCTCAAAGTGTGCCATACTCTCAACCTGGCAACTCTTCTCCCTGATACTGCCCACTCAGATGGCCTCATTCATGATTGTGCAGACTCCCTTGACTCAGTATATTCAAGTCGCCCTGATCTCAAAAATGCCCCTCTTACTAATCCTGATGAGGAATGGTACACAGATGGTTCCAGTTTTATAGAACAAGGGGTAAGGAGGGCAGGGTATGCAGTGGTCAGCCCTCACGGCATCATAGAAGCCAAGCCTCTACCCCCTGGGACCTCTGCCCAGAAGGCAGAACTAATAGCACTCACCAGAGCCTTAGAGCTAGGTGAAAATAAAAGGATAAACATTTTCACTGATTCCAAATATGCTTTCCATGTTCTGCATGCTCATGGGGCCATATGGAGGGAAAGGAGATATCTGACAGCAAAAAATTCCCCCATCAAACATGCCCAGGAGATTTTACAACTTCTCCAAGCCGTTAATAAACTATGTGAAGTGGCTGTTGTATTCTGTAAGGGCCACCAAAAGGGAGAATCGGATCAGGCTGGGAATCGCGGGGCAGACACTACAGCAAAAGAAGCAGCCCACAAATTAACTGTGATAGCTCCATTACTCCTCCAGATCCCTGATTCATATAGGCCTTCCTACAGCCCTGAGGAACAGGTCCTCGCTAATGACAGGGGATATACTCTCTCTGCCTCTGGTTGGTATCAGACACCCACAGGCCAGCTCCTTATCCCAGAAGGGAGCCAGTGGAAGTTGCTGTTAGGATTACATCAGGCCATACATTTGGGAAAGAATGCCCTTCAATCCCTAATAAAGCCTCTCTTCACAGGACATAAGCTGAGTAAGACAATCTGGCAAGTCTGCCGGGCCTGTCAGACTTGTGCCCAAGTGAACCCCAAAGGGGCCATTAAACCACCTCCTCTTTTAAAACCTATTCAGAGGAGAGGCACCTATCCAGGGGAGGACTGGCAAATGGACTTCACTCATATGCTCCCATGCAGGGTATTTAATCCACTCCTAGCTTTTGTTGACACTTTTACAAACTGGGTTGAAGCTTTCCCTTGCAGAACAGAAAAGGCCCAGGAGGTAGCTAAGATCCTACTAAAGGAAATCATACCTTGGTTTGGCCTTCCTAACTCCCTGCAGAGTGACAACGGCCCTGCCTTTGTTTCACAAATAACTCAAGCTGTGGCAGACGCTCTTCAGGTTACTTATCACTTTCATTCTGCCTGGCATCCATAAGCTTTAGGGAAGGTGGAGAAAATGAACCACACCCTGAAACGAATCTTAACCAAACTGTGCATAGAGACACATAGTGACTGGGTAACTAATCTTCCTATAGGCCTGCTCAGGTTTTGCATTACACCCGGGGAAAACATTAAACTTAGCACCTTCTCCAGTATGGAAGGCCTTTTCTGACATCTGATATCCTAGTAGATCCAGAGCAACACTTGGTCACTCATTTTGCCACCCAGCTAGGTGCTGTTCAGAATGCCTTGTCAGAGTATGCTAACAAGTACCTTCCTAAATCTTCCAGTGGAAAAGTGGACTGCCCTACCTCTGTGCACCCTGGTGATTCAGTTTATTTAATGTCTTGGAAAACCCAGAAGGGAGAGCAGTTAGAGGCCACAAGGAAGGGACCATATCAAGTTATACTTACCACTACTACTGCAGTAAAACTCTAAGGCATACCTAGCTGGACCCACAACTCTAGGATTAAACCATTGTCACCTCTTGCTTCCCCTCCAGGACCACCAGAATATTCCTGTGACCCCATGGACAATCTTAAATTGCTATTCTGGAAGACCACTGACACACAGGTGGATGAAAAGAGGTGAAATGATATTTGTTCTTTTCCTCTTCTGCCTTGGTCTTTCTGTGGTGATCTTTCATTCCCTTTTGAGAAATTGCTTCCTTCCTTCTGCCTGGAACCATTTCTTTTGCCCTAACAATGTTACTTACTTATTTTGGGACCTTGTCTACTTAACCTTTTTGCTCGATTTGTCTCTTCCAGGCTGAGCGCATTCCAACTCCCAACGATGGTTCAAGCTGAACTACTGCCCGAAGTAACTCCCCAACACCCCCTGGATCTGACATCTGCCAAGTTCTGGACATTGGCCACTTCGCCCCGCCCCACCTCCTGACTGATGGACCCCTTTGAGGCAGGGACAACTCCACGACCATACTCAGCATGAAGCAATCTGAGAAGCTGAGACCCTCGTCCCTGATCCCCAAATGAATTTGGGTCTAATTTGTTCAGGGGAGAATGAAGAGGGTGCTGAGGTGCCTTTGTAATATTTTGGGGTGACTTTGTCTTGAATCTCATTTGTGTTCGGGCACCTGGGAATGTGATATCAGCTTGTGACGCTGGCCTGTGGAAAGTCACCTTTCCCCCCCAGCTGTAAAGCATTAACTCTGTCCCTTCCCCTGCCCCCAGCCTGTAAGTGTCTTCCCTGAAGCTCCTTAACTATAACAAGCCACACCTATGAATTCTTAAAAGGATTCCTTAGAGAAATGTTTACCCCTTTTGTTCTAGTGGCCAGCTGTAAGATAACTCCTAACAAAAGAACTCATCCACCTTATCAAAGGGGAACTTTTCAGGGCAAACAGGCTGGGTACTTCTCCCTAACTCCACCTTTGTACACATAGTTAGCATAATTGAGATCAGAGTTATGACTTTGTTACTATATAATCAGTATCCCCAATCCCCACACTTCGAAGGAGGATTCCGCTTAATTTTCTCCTGCCTGCTGACAAGCATAATAGACCCTTTTAAAACTGCCAAGACTGCTTATGCCTGGTAATTCTTTCAGACTAATAGAACCCTCAAAGGATTTCAATAGAAATCCATCCTATCTAACCCTCAACAGTGTTCACTTATATTATGGTGATAAGATTAACCAAAATATATATGTTCCTCTGGATCTTTACCTGCTCATCTCACAATGTTAGGCTGACAGTAAACTGTAATACAGCTAAAGACTTTTTTTATAAAATCATTTTACCTTTGGTAGAAACAGTGTATGGCTCTCATATTTCTGCCAACTCTAAAAAAAAGTCACCAGACTTTCTATTTTGGCAATACTTATACTATTCATTACAGCAGTCCAGGTGTTTCAAAAACCGCCAACCAAATATTTAAAGGTCTCTTCATGTAGAGCCAAAAATTGAATACAATATATATGATGTCATCTGTCCCATACAGAGTTGTACCCCGGACCTATTCTTTGAATTAGTTATGGGGAGGCTGCTTATTTATTGGTTTGTTTGTTTAGAAGAATCAAAGGGAGGAAAAGTAGGCTTTTGTTTCAATTCAAAATCTTTTCATGACTTCTGTGACGGATTATTCTATGTCAAATATCCTGGTGAATGGTAGACAAATTATGGAGAATTTTATTACTATTGATCAAAGGCCAACACAGAAAGTTATCACTGAAACATAGCCACTCTCCTCACAGAACATCTTCTTACAATGTTTGCAGTTGAACATCAACATTAACACAATGTAAATATAATGATTTATCTAGGTTTTGTTTTAAACGTTTTCCAAAATTCATGTCCACCTTATACAATTTTCAGACATCTAATAAAATATTCATGGCTTACAGAAATAATAATAGATTTTTCAGCTGAGATTTTATCATAGAATACTTATACTTTGTTTTCATTATTAAACAGATTGGGTGAAGAAACTTTGCGACTTACTTCATTCTGAGTGGGCTAATAAAGGAAAACATTCAGCAAACACTTTGAACAAAGCAACCTAAATCAGTAAAAAGTTAAAGGTGCTCCACAGTGAACGAAACAAAGATGGTTCCTTTGCCTTTGCTTCTTTGTTAAAGGAATGCTAAGTGATTACCAAAAAAGAAAAACAAACAAATATGAAGTCATAATTAGTTTACATAGTTAAAAATAAAGTGAAGCTTGTATAAAATGACTATAAAATTAGAGTAAACACAAAGGTAGAATAAACCCAAAAGAGGTCAAGAAATATACAACAGAAAATAATGATAAAACTTTAAAATATGGCCCTTCACATTAGTATGTTTAGAACACTGTTCATTTCCATTAGAAACTACCTGCTACCATATGCCTTGAAGACAGCTAGAGAAAGGTATAGAGGCTAATAGAATGACTCAGGTTTTAACTCCTTCTACTACATGCCAGTCATGATATAGGATAGTTATATTTTTGAGTTAGCATTTCTTTCTGTGGTGGGAAGAAAAGAAGGAAGGGAGGTCCAGTGAGGTTATGTACTTATAGCTTTATAAAATTTCCACATGCAAATTACAAATGTGCAGTTAAGGCAGGAAATGTCTCCTAATCCTTGCCAGGGATTATAGCCATCTCAATGATAAAGACAATTTGTAAAATAACCTATTATTCTGGCTGAAAACATTCATCATAATAATGATGTCTTATATTGGCAAAGCATTTTATTCTTTTTTTTTTCTGCTCTTTATTTTTTTGGAGGGGGGAAGGTAGGGCAATTGTGGTTAAGTGACTTGTCCAAAGTGACATGGCTAGTTTTGTATGTGTCTGAGGATGGATTTCAACTCGGGTCCTCCCGACTCCAGGGCCAATGCTCTATTCACTGTGCCACCTAGGCACCCCAAAGCATTTTGTTCTTTGTAAAAAAAAAAAAAGAAAAATGCTGTTCCTACTTGTGTGAGGTTTTGTTTGTTTTGCTAATTTAACTCAGCAAGTTAGTAAGGTAGATAGGACAAGTTTTCTGTCCATTTCATAGAGAGAGAAACTGAGCTTTAGAGAGATTGTGACTTATCCAAGGAAGTGCAATTTTTATTGGGGTGAGGGAAGATTATTAGTCCAATAGTCAAGCTTCTTTTGATTTCTTAAAATAGATGATAATTGCTACAGTCAGTAAATAATTTCTTGGTTTTAGTAATCAGCTTCACCTTGTGCTTCTTTTAATTCATTGAGACGTTCTTTCTCCATTGCTTTTCAAGGACTGGACACACATTGTAGGAAGAGTCACTATTATTTAATTCAAAAAAATACTCTCTTTCCAACAGTGTCATGTAACCAAGAATTATTATACTTTTTATGCTTCTCTTGAGTATTATATTTAGAAATCAGATTTTCTATCCAACTTTAAGCATCAAGAATGCTTAAAAATTTTTTATTTCATCAAAAATCCATTTTTCCCCTGAAGAAATATACTCAGTTTTCTCAAGGAGGTAATTCTTGGTTGTAATTCTAGCTCCTTTGCCTTCTGGAATATCATATTCCAAGTCCTCCAATCCTTTAATGTAAAAGCTACTAAATCTTATGGTATCCTGAATGTGGCTCCACCACACTTGAATTGTTTATTTGGGGCTGCTTGCAATATTTTCTCCTTGACCTGAGAGGTCTGGAATTTGGCTATACTATTCCTGGCAATTTTCATTTAAGGATCTATTTCAGAAGGTGATGAATGGATTCTTTCTATTTTTATTTTACACTCTGGTTCTAGAACATCAGGGTAGTTTTCTTTGATAATTTCTTGAAAGATGATGTTTAGGCTCTTTTTCTTTTTAATCATGTGTTTCAGGTAGTCCAATAATTTTTAAATGATCTCTCCTGGATCTATTTTGCAGGTCAGTTTTTTTTTTTCCAAGGAGACATTTCACCTTTGTCTTTTGTTGTTGTTGTTGTTCTTTTGGTTTTAGCACTTCTTGATTTCTCATTAAATCATTAACTTCCATTTGCTTGTTCTACTTTTTAGGGAAATTTTTTCTGCAGTGAATTTTTGTACTTCTTTTACCATTTAACCTAGTCTGTTGTTGTTATTGTTTTAAGGTGTGATTTTCTTCAGTATTTTTTGTCTCTTTTACCAAGCTATTGATGCTTTTTTGCATGATTTTCTTGCATTGCTCTCTTTTCTCTTTCCAGTTTTTCCTCTAGCTCTCTTATTTGATTTCCAAAATCCTTTTTGAATTCTTTCATGACCTGAAACAAATTCACATTTTTCTTGGAGGCTCTGGATGTAGGAGCTTTGACTTTCTTATTTTCTTAGGAGT
>CM053581.1:82370850-82387542 GCA_028627135.1 Pseudochirops cupreus
TCCAGTGACACTGATCTCCTTGCTATTTCTTAAACAAGATACTTCATCTCTTGATTCCTGACTATTTTTGCTGGCTGTCTTTGATGAATGGAATCTTCCTACTCCTCATCTCTGCCTCCTGGCATCCTTCAGTTCCCAGTTGCCTTAATTCTCATGCCTTCCTTTTGTTGATTATTTCCAATTTATCCTTTATATAGCTTATTTGTACATATCTTTATTTGTATGTTGTCTTTCACATTAGACTGTGAGACCTTTGAGAGCAAGGGCTGTCTTTTGCCTTTCTTTGTATTCCCAGAATGCAGCACAATGCCAGGAACACAATAGACACTTAATATGTGTTCATCTGTTGCCTGACAAACTGATCTAGAATTCCTGGGAAAACAGGTTACTTTACATGACCTAGAGTTAATATTTTGTTTCTCCATTCCTTCAAATTAAATATACCCGGAGGATTGGCTTTATCTCCTGGATCTAACTACCCCTGTCCAAATCTTAATCCTTCTGGATTCATACTTAATCCTAGAGGATTATAAGGGCCAAAATCTTCCAGACTATAGTATAATAATCTTGAAATTATGGAAATTAATACTAAAAGCATGTTTTAGTTAGATTTATTATCTGATAGGAAATGTATTTCTGAAAAGGAAAAACATCTTTAAAATCACTTTAAAAACTCACATTCCTACAACTGGAAGAGATGCAAATTGACTTAAATTGAGTTCAATTGGAATGATTGCAAAAGAGCATCAGAAGCTAAAATAATTCAATATAAAATGAAGGATAATTGGTTTTTTGTAGTATAAGAAGCCTGATAGGCAACACATTGAATTGTTAACCAGAGTTGAAACAAGTTAAAAGGATAATTAGGGAAGGAAAAAGAAATATAATATGTAATTCAGATAGAATTCTGGCTGCCAAATAGAGGTTTCACAAATATATTTGAAATGGATTTTGAAGAAAAGTAGCCCCACTGAGATTGCAGACTGGGGAATTAAAAAAAGAAGCAATCAGGAAATAAGAGTTTACAACAGCTATTTCCCTTTTGCCTTTAATAGAAAGGAAGAGAAAGAAGAGCAGCCTAGAGCCAAGTATATTTCTTTGTGCAGTAGTGGAAGAGTCCACCATAAAAGCTCAGAACATCCTGAGGCAAAGAAGTGTAAGTATAATACTGAAATAAGTCAGATTCATGATTCTTAAAGGACAGGGGTATAGAAAGAAATAACACCAAACTGTGAACTAATTGCCTTTTTGAGTCCTCAGAAACTGAACAAGTAGCCTCTCTGGCTATTCCAATACCTAGGAGCTTGGAGGAAGAAACAGCAGTAACAGACAGAATGTACAATTGGAGATTTGGAATGGAATTCTTAGAGTATCCTAAAGCTAGGATTGACCTCAAGATAAAGAAGAATTAAGACATCTTACTTTTGTATCCTATCATACTAGGAAAGGAAATGGCCTTGGAAACAATCTAGTTAAGAGATTTTTTTTAACTTGGATCCACGGATGCATAATTGGATTAGTAGATAGATTTCAGGAGGTTCATGATTTTTATAATATGTTGATAACTATATTAACCCTACATATTTTAGTTTGTGCATTTAAAATCATTATAATGAAAAGTAGATCATAGGCTTTACAATGCTGCTATAGAGAACCACGTTATAAAAAATGTTAAGAATCTCTGATTAGTACAATATACCTATTTTTATAGAAGAGAAATTGAGAAGGAAAGAAATTAGGCTATATGATGCAAGACACACAATCTATTAGTGGCAGATGGATCAAGAACCTAAGTCTACTGACTATTGCTTGAACCAGTGCTATTCCCATTGAACCAAGGCAGCTATCTGCTTCCAAAGCCATATCTCTAGCCATAGAAATCAATATATTTAACAATTATCTAGAGATGAATTTTTCATAACATTGCCTATCTATATCTTCATTTTGGCATAGAAACTATTTTAAAACAGTGTTCTGGAATATTCTTAAGGGAATTCTGGGCAATAATTTCCTGGATTTCATGATTTTCTTTGTACATACTTGTATGAATAGAGGTCATTCCCTATAATATTTTGCTATCATCTGAATCAGAGGTGTTAAGATTCAAAATTCCCCAGTGTGGAAAATACTTGGAATGTATTTGAAATGTTTAACAAAATAAATAAAAATAGAACATAAATAATGTTAATTTGTGGTTTTTTTAAATCAATGTGTCCCAAAGGAAATCTTCTCTATTAAGTCTGACACAACTGATATAAATTTCCCCCCAATAATATGTAATTGACAGGAAGCATACAGAATATTAACGAAAGAGCTTTGTGCAAGAACTAAAAAAAAATACAGTTTCTGATCTTGTTATCACCATTACGATGTCACATAACCTTGAAGAAGTCACAATTTCTCTGCTGAGTTGTGCTTTACTCATTTTAAAAATGAGCTTAGTAATACTTTCCGTACCTTTCTCATGGGATTGTTATGAAAGCTGATTTACAAAATAGTAGTGAAAATTCTTGGCAAAGTATAAAGTACTCTATAGGTAAGATGTATTAAAACCAATAATAAGGATAATTCTGTATTATAAAATATAGATTTATTTAATGTGCTTTCACATTCCAATATCACATTATTCCTCCATATTTAAATTTCCCTTTGCTTTCTTTAATGCCTACAGTACCCGTGCAACGATAAAGGCCTTGTTCATACATTTTTTCAGAGTGAAAAATATTTAAACTAGCGCTGTTTTAGATTAAGGATGAGGGCTAAACAAAGTGAGAAAGTAAGACCTGACTGGAAAATTAGAGTTTACAAATCCAGGTTAAATTAAAATGGAAGAAGCTCTGATCCTGCATTACCTTATTAATGGCTTATATTCATTTTTTCAAACCAGCAATTTTAATTAGAATCAGGCACAATTAGGGATACTCACTTTTACCCATGCAGGTAATTGGCAATCTAGCTAGCCAATTACCTTCAAAATACTGGAATAGTGAACCCTTGATCCAAAACATTTAAATGGTACTGTGCTCTGGAAAATTGTCTTAAAGGAGAACTTTTTGCAAAAGTTATAATCAGGTAGATTGAATGAGTCTATTTCTTTTTTTTTCCCCCACATATCCATCTGATACACACCATCTGTCAGATCATGCTGGGTTGCCTCTGTCAACCTTCAGTGCCTCATGAAAGAGAGGTAGAGGTTTCAAAGGATCTTATTTCTCATGAAATGTTTCCTGAAAATGTAAAGATATTTTCCTGGGTCTGAATTCCTCTTGCATACAATTTATACTCTGACTCTTTTGACAGGCTCAGAGAATCCTAGATCTAGAGCTTAAAGGAGCTGTAGAAATAATTTTGTTCAACATTTTTATTTTGCTGATGAGGAAACTAAGGCCGAGAGTGACTAGATCAATTATGCAAGATCACATAAACTGTGGAAACATAATTTGAAATCAGAATATGTGAATGCAAGTTCCATTACTCTGCCCCATAGGATGACAGGGGTCTCTCAGGGTAAATATCAGGTTGGATATGACTTGGACCCTCTATCAGCTCTGTAGTTCAGAGACTTTCTAAATTTTTATATGCTATGTGAGTACCAGATTATAGAGCATTTCTGGAATAAATGACCTTTTGGAGTGCCCTAACTGAACATCATTAGTCTGATGTATTCTTAAGAGACAGGATAAACTTTTTTAGACTGTATTGGTACTTAAAGGGAAAAAAAAATGATAAAAAAAATGTTACTTATCAGTATTAATGATGTTTGTGAATTGTCCATAACTTGCAAGGCTTAGGGATAGGCACTTTCTATAATATGAAAAAGAATGTAGACCCTGCTTTGAGTGTAATCAATTGAGATGGATAAAAATGTAAATATGTGAAAACCAGTAATAATACTTAATCTAATACTAATCTATAATAAATCTTAATCTATTATGGGAGATATGGTGGTACTCCTGTTCCAGAAGAACAAGTTTGTATCCACCCAAACAAATTATCTTTCTTGGAGGAAAAAAAAAGACGTATTAAGCATCTATTTTTTTAACCATCTTTATGAGTATCAATATTCTAGGTACTGTGCTAAATGCTTTACAAATGTTGTCTCATTTGATCCTCACAACCATTCTGTGGGGTAGATTCTGTTATTATCTGCAATTTATAGCTGAAGAAACTGAAGCAGAACGAGGTTGAGTTGCTTGGTCTGTCTTACTGTCAGATGTCAGATTTTAACTCCAGCAGGTCTTCTGAGGCTCAAACTGTGGAGATGATCTCAAGTTCTTAAAAGCTATTTTAGAGAGTTCAAATTCTGTAAATTCTATTATTCTGGAAAGACTAGGTACAGAACAACACACTCTATGATTTTCAAGTTCCAGCTGAGTATGGAAAGACCATCTTCAGTAGACAGAGACCTTAGTGGATCATTCTTTAGCTTTCAGGACCCACAAAATAAAGAAAACTACAAAACAGCCTTTAATCCTGTGTTCCACATCTCCTTCTGCTGTAACAGTGGCAGATTTCCAGGTTAGAAGGTCAGAAGATACTAAAGATAAATATTTTTGAGACAGTATTTGATTTGTTTTGTTTATTTTTATATGATTTGTTATGTTAATAGTTTTCCTAATGTTTGGCCATTTTTACATCCCTGTGTAATGGTAATTAATTTAGACTGGAAGGCTGAAGTGGCTGTTGCCTCTGGGAAGGCTGCCTGGAAGGCCGAGATTCCTTCTGGGTCCTAGGGCCAGCTGAACTGCTGGAGGACTGAAGAAGCATGACCAGGATTAAGACTTTGCTTGTTTGTGGCTTGGTTGATTCTTGAGCTCCCAGCAACAGAAGTGGTTAAGGTTTTGAGATGTGCTGGACCCTGTTAACTTCAGTGTGTAACAAGAACTGCCCGGAGGACTGGACAAGGACATGTGAGCTGTCTGCCTCTGAATCTAGGTGACTGTTTGGTGGATTCAGGTGGGAGCTGGGACCATGGAAGGGGATCCAGGTAATCTGAGAGACCACCCTGAGTCAAGATGAAGAAAAGGCCTCTCCTTGGATATTGAATGTGTGATGAAATTGAAGTTTACTAGACACCGAGGGGTGGAGGGTTTGTGTAATTTTCTAATGATTGTATTTAGTGATTAATGATGCTTACTAATTGTGAATCTGGATAAGTGACTGATTTAGTTAACTTATGATTGCCCCATGAGTGGGGGGTACTGACCTGTATTGTAAAATAATTGAATGATTAAGTAAGGAGGGTTTCCCCCTTAGGGAAACCCGATGATTATTCTTTTGTTCTTTGTTCTAAATACTGTGGCCACTTTGGTGAAAACTATGTGACCGTTCTAATGTCAAGCTGTTGTGAACACTATATTGTAATTTTCTGTGATAAAATGTAATGTTGTGAATATTATATTGTGATTTGTTGTGAATGTTTGCCTTGATTTGTAATGGAATAAATGGAGTGTTCACTATCCTGTGTAATCCGAACCTTAAAAGCTGTTCACAGTAGCATTCTTTTGGGAAGCTGCCCATGCATGGCCTTACACCCTGGTATACTTCAATCGAGTCAACAGGCTTTTATTCAGCAATGACTATGTACCAGGAACTGAGCCAAGTCTGGGAATACAAATATAGACAAACAAGCAAAAAAAATAAATGCTGTTATCAAGGAGCTTATGGTCTAATGGGGGAAATCCAGTTTGCTCACAATAAATGATTTCTGAGATTTAATTGCCACAGTCTTTTTGAAAGGATTTTATTAAAAAATTTTTTCAATACTAATTAATCCAAGATCCATAGTTGTCCTTTTCTGTTTTATTTTCTCTTAGTTTAGCTGTAAGGGCTAGATTTCTTCCATACAAGGAGTCTGATAAAGTTTTTTCTTTCTCAGTTTTTGAGAATAATTTACATAATATTGGTACTAAATGGTATTTTTATAATATTGGTGCTAATTATTCTTTAAAAGGTTGACAGAATTCTCCCATAAACCCATTTGAACTAAAAAATGCTTTCTACTGCCCTACCTCATAGACTTTCTTAATTCTGTAACCTCTCCTATTTCTTTTTCTAAGATTGAATAATATGAAATTTCTAGTTTGTCTTCTGTGAGTTAGGTGATTTCATATTTTGAGGTAATATATATGATTCTCATTCTCTATTTTATTATTATATAACTGTACAAAGTAGGTTTAGAAATTCTTTTTATTTCTCCCACCTTTGTTGTGATTTTTACCTCATTCATTTTCTATTTCATTGATTTAACTTTGTGCTATGTTCTTTTTAATCAGATTGGCTAAATGCTTGTAGTTTTTATCATTTCAGCAAACTTTTTGCTTTACAATTTATTTCTCCTATAATTTTAATGTCTCCTTGTATCATTTTCAGTTTGTTTGCTTGCTTTCAAAATTTTAAAAGTACATATTCACTTTCTTAATACTTTTGTTTTCAATATTGCTCATTTATTCTTTTAAGGATATGATTATTCTCTTCAAGACTGTTCTAGCTTCATCCTAGAAATTCAGGTACATACACATTTTCATAATTATTATTGTCTTTCACGGAATGATCACTTGTTTATATCAGATTTTCTTTGATCTACTTGTTTTATATGATTTGATTAATAAGTCATAATTTATGTTTGTGTCTATTGTTTATATACCCTGACCAGATTAGTTTTTATTTAAAAATCCATTTTTCTTTATGTAGATATGCTTACTAGGTCTCTCTTTTTGCATTCATTTGAAATATTGCCTTAATGTGTGGACAGTTTTTGAAAAAAAGTTCCACATGATGCTTAATAATAAAAATAAAGAATTCTTTAGTCGTTCCATTTGCCATAAGTCTTTTCACTCTAGTTCCTCCAGCTATTTTTTCAATTCTGTGGCTTCAGTTTTTTTTATGTTTCTATTCACATTTGTCCAAAATTGGGGGAGGAACATTAAAATATCCAAATACCATCAGGTAAATAGGTAAATGTTTCCTTTGTGAATATAGATGTTAAAGCAGGTTTAACATATATCTTTAATAATTACATTAATTTGCTATCATAATTCTTTTTAGCATCATTCAATTTTGTTGTTATTATCAATTTATGTTATGGATTTTTGTTTGTGCTTCGTCAGATAAATTGTTTTAAATGCTTGCTTTTCACCTCTTTCCTGGGAATAAAGAATTAGAAGTTGAGGGGATGCCCATCAGTTGAGGAATGGCTGAACAAGTCGTGGTATGTGATTATGATGGAATACTATTGTACTAAAAGAAATGATGAGCAGGATTCTCTCAGAAAAACTTGGAAAGACTTGCAATGGACTGAGACAAAGTGAAATGTACTGTGTAAAAAGTAAGAGCAATATTGTAAGATGATCAGCTGTGAATGACTTAGCTATTCTCAGCAATATAATGAACCAAGACAATTCTGAGGGAATTGTGGTGAAAAATGCTATTCATCCCCAGAGAAAGAGCTGATAGTGCCTGAATACAGATTGAAGAAAAAACTTTTATACTATATTTTTTCTTGAGATTTCTTTTTTATCATGTTTTTGTTTTCTTTCACAATATGACTATCATGGATATGTTTTGCATGGCAACCTATATGTAATCTACATCTAATTCCTTGCCTTTTCAATGAGGGAGCATGGGGTGGGGAGGGAGGAAGGGAGAGAATTTGGAATTCAAAATTTTAAAACAAATGTTAAAAATTGTTTTTAGATGTAATTGGGGAAAAATAAAATACTAATTAAAAACTTAAAAAAAGAAATACCTACTTTTTTATAACTGACCTGGTATATGGGACAAAGTCTTTTCTTTGCTCTTTTATGGAAATTTTCTGAACTTTTTTCTTTAATGGCACTCTTTTTTTTTTGAATTCTTTAATTTCATGTGCATTGAGTTTTATTATGTACATTTATACTTTCCTCAATTCATATTTTAGTATTTTTTTTCCTTTTCAATTGTGATTTTTTTTCTGTTTCATTTTCTCTTTTGAAAAGAGTACTTTGTTCTTACTTTTTTTTCTTAATTTGCCTTAAGACAAAGGGTTTTCTTTTTATCACTTTTTTCTATTTAATATTTTCCCAATTATATGTAGAAACAATTTTAACTTTTTGTCAAACTTTTAGTTCCAAATTTCTAGTTTTTTCAGCAATTTTTGTCAAATAATGAGTTTTTTTCCCCCAGAATTGCATTTATTAAACAGTAGATTACTATAGTCATTAAGTCCCATGTCTTGTGTACCTTCCACCACTCTATTTCTTAGTGAGTACCAAAGAGTTTTGAAGACTGATGTTTTATAATATAGCTTTTCGATCTGCTAGTGTAACTCTACCATCATTTGCATTTTTTTCATTACTTCCCTTAATATTCTTGAGCTTTGGTTCTTCCAGATGAATGTTGTTATTATTTTTCCTAGCTCTATAAAATATTTTTTGGTAGTTTGGTATGGCACCGAATAAGTAAATTAATTAAGGTAAAATTGTCATTTTTTTCTGTTAGCTTGGCCTACCCATGAGCAATTGATATTTTTCCAGTTCTTTAGATCTGACTTTATTTGTGTGAAAAATGTGTTGTCATTGTGTTCATATAATTCTTGAGTTTGTCTTGGCAGGCAGACTTCCAAATATTTTATATTATTTGCAGTAACTTTAAATGAAATTTCTCTTTCTACCTCTTGGTGCTGGGCCTTTTAAAGTAATATATAAAAATGCCAGTGATTTCTATGGGTTTATTTTATATCCCACAACTCTGCGGAAGTTCTTAATTATTTCAAGTAGGTTTTTAATTTATTCTCTAGGATTCTGTAAGTATACCATCATTTGATTTGTAGAGTGATAGCTTTGTTTCCCTGTTACCTGTTTTAATTCCTTCAATTTCTTTTTCTTCTCATATTGCTAAAACTAACATTTCTAGTATAATATTGAATAATAGTGGTGACAGTGGGTTTTCTTTTTTCTCCTCAAATGTTATTAGGAAAGCTTCTAGCTTAACCCCATTGCATATAATAGTTGCTGATGGTTTTTCATAGATACTACTTATCATTTTAAGGAAAACTCCATTTATTTCTATGCTCTAGTGTTTTTAATAGGCATGGGTGCTATATTTGGTCAAAAACATTTTTCTTGCATCTTTTAAGATGATCATATGATTTCTTTCAGTTTTGCTGATACGGCCAAAAGTTCTGATAGTTTTCCTAATATCGAACCAGCCCTGTATTTTTTGTATAAATTCCACTTTTTCATGTTCTATTGTTTGGTTGAAACTTGCTGTAATCTTTTTGATAGTATTTTATTTAAAATTTCTGCATCAATGTTCATTAGAGAAATTGGTCCATAATTTTCTTTCTCTGTTTTGGCAATCACTACTGCTACTACTGGTTCAGTTGTCTAGAAGCCTGTTCTTGGTTTGCTAGGGCCATTCTGTACTGGTGTGGCTTAGGCTGGATTCTGCTCCTCTCTTACCCTGTTCCAACAGATCTTTCTTGCTGACCTTCTAAGTTGCCTTGGAAAATTGTGGTTATACCTCTTTAGAATTCGTTTAAAGTTATTATTTAAAGGTATTTAGAGGGCTTTGGGGGAAAATTCAGGTGAGTCCCTGCCTCTACTCTATTATCTTCTCTTCTTATCACTCATAACTCTTCTCCTCCATTTCTCACCCTTTAAAAAATTTTTCAATTTCATTTAACTTAATTGATATCTATTTTCTTCTTTATTTATCTAATTCTTTCCTTATTTCTCCTTTTTTTCAGTTATATAACTACTTAAAATCTACCTTCTTTGCTCCTTCAAATTATTTTGTTACTTTGTTTTTAACTCTCTGAAGTTTTGTCTTAAATAAGTTTTTATCTTATTCTCTTCATTAATTCTTCCCTTATAGAGACAGAAGTAATTAGTCTAATGCTGGCACATTATTTTGGGGAGTTTTTGAGAGTTAATGTGAATAGAAGAAAATTTCTAGTTGATTTTTTAAAAACACAGTCAATTTTTAAAGGTTTTTTTTTTAAATTCTCAACTTTAAAAGTTGAAATTTACCTTTCCTTATATATATCCTCAATGTCAAATACTTGTCCAATGATCAATAGGACAGGATATGTAAGGAATTAAATACTACAGATCTTGATATTGTCACAATTAATGAAACAAAAAGACAAATGGGAAGTCATGGATAAATGCAAGGTTAGTTCACAGGTTATCTTTACAGAGGCTAAGGGAAAAAAAAGAAAAGTACAGGAATTAGATTTATTATTCACTAAAGGGTGACAAGAAATATTATTTCACGTGATATTTAACGACTTTGTATTATATTGTTTGTGATAAGTATTTGCACAAAAACTACCAAAATCTTAATCATAATATTTCAGGCAATGAATCAGTCACTCAGCAGTTATTCATTAAGTTCCCACTGTGGATCAGATGTTATGTCAGGAACTGGGAATAAAAAGAGACAAAGGGAAAAAAAACTATTCCAGCTTTTAGGGAGGCTTGATTCTTTTTTGGGGGTTGGGGGGGAGTGTACTTTTGTAAGCATGTACAGAATGAAATTTATAAACAAAAGATATTTAGGAAGAGATGATAGTAAGAGTCAGGGGGATCAGATTTGGAAGAAACATCTGTTGTAAGAGAATGAAGGAACAGATTAATTAAACCATTAAAGTTAAATTTTAAAAAAATACATCATTACTGGAATGTAAAGGTAGTTACAGATGACAATGCTGAAATGATAGATTGGACAGAGGGTACATGAGTAAGAATTGAGAGGGTCCAAAGTCTCTGAACTTACATAAGGCTATCACATATAACTTATGAAAACTGTGCTTGAGAAAGTAATTGGAAGACACTGGACACAATGAGTATTGAACAACACTGCTGAAAGTGAAATTAACTTTATATTTTATTTTACCAGACAGGATTATTGATGTGGGGATCATTCCTGAATTATCTTTCTGTATGAAGTCAGATCTAGACTTCTACACTTTGTGCTTCAGCCAAACTGAACAACCAGCCACTCTATAACTCAATGTGCTCTGTGCTTCCTTGGTTCATTAATGCAAGGCTTATTCTCTACTTAAAATATAGTCCTGTCTCATCTCTCCCTTTTGATATATTTCTTTTCCTTTCAGGCCCTTCACATGACACATCTTCCAGTATGTCGTTCATCATCTATTCTGCTCAACCCGATCTCTCATTCATCTCATTTGTTAAGTAGTTGGTCTGTATCTCTCCTTTTTCCACATTTCATTTTACATGTCATCATACTTATTCATGTATAATGCACAGTTAAATATAAACTTCTGGGGAGCAGAGACTGTTTTTCTTTGTTGCATGACTCATATTAAGTATAGTGCCTTGTACGTAATAGGTAAGAGAAAAGTGGATTGTAGTTAGTATAATCAGTGATAATCAGAAACTGAGCTATATTCTATAAGGTAGGAAACCTAGGAAAATTCTTTATGCAATAATATCCTTTTATCTTCAAGGGGGCATTACTCAGATGGTCTCTGATTCGCTGCTGAGATCTGATAAATTTCTCTATAACTATATATATTTGTTGAACAAATAAATTAATCAGTGCTGACTGAACATGAACCTTTTGGGTAAACTTGTCTGATGTGATACAGAACTTGGTGGTTGGACAATTGAGTGAGAGATCCAGCCCATGCAAAATGCTAGGGAGAACTGTTTCATGGCAGACCATATCTTTGCTTTGCAAATAGCTGCTTTTAAATATTGAAAAAACTTTATTTAAAGAACATGATTTTACATGGGAATGCTCCTTCTTCACTACTATGTCAAGGGACAACTGAAAACAGAACATGTGATTCAATAACCAAAATAGCACTGACAAATCTTAGAAAGATTTTTATAGTCAAAAAGGAAAGGAAGAAAATGGAAGTGCCAAGGAAATGATAAAATTGTCACAGAACAGGCAGTGCAAATATTGTTCATTTAAAATGGCAGGATTTGTGGGCCCCAGAATAACACTATTAGATGTTTAATGATTGATTTTCTCTTTCTGCCTGTAAAAATTTGAATGCTTCTTCAGCCTATGAATTTGAAACACTATTACCCTGGTGAGTACAGTGTTGGGCACACTTTCCTCATTACCTTACACTTTTGGAAAGGCCAAAAAAAAAAAAACCCCAAAAAAACCTGTACCAAAACAAATCTGTTCATTGAAATTCTCTTGTATTTTCTGGGATCTGATGTAAATTGACAACATAATTTTTTCTTATAGAAGCTTGTCATCACTGGCTGGGTTTCATCTCTTTCTTTTAAAGAGAGAATGAGGAACTTCAAAACTGTAGTATGCCATAGGTAAAGAATTCTTTGACAAATTCACTGTAGAGACTATTTCTTGATTTTTCAAAATTTAATTGGAAAGGGCAATATTCTCATTCCAGAGCAAAGATGGGTCCTAGAACGGCATTCTAACGGAAATTTTACATTAAAGCACAAAAAAAAAATCCTTAGAGAGCATTAGTCCAACCCTCTCAATTTATTAATGAATTAGGTGAAGCCCTGGGAGGGTGTATGACTTGTCCAAGATCACACAGGAATAAGAAGTAAGAGCAGGATTTCTATGTAGGTTATCTTATACCAAATCCAGCAATGTTTTCAGGGTGCCACCATGGGCACTGGATTCAAGTCTTGCTTCTGACACTTGCTAGATTCTGCCTCGATTGCCTCATTTGCATAATGGGTATAAAACGTGTATCTAGTACATTTTCCCCAGGGTTGTGAAGAGGATCAGCTAAGATAAAGCATGCTAAGCACTTTGCTGGCCTTCAAATTCTACATAAATGTTAGCTATTATTATGTGATCTAAGATCACATTCCCTTTTTTTGGGAGGCAGTGTCTCATGGTCAACTGATACTGGATTTGTGATTTGTATAATTAAAATGCCTAGTACTTTTTCATTCAAATTGACCTTTAGCTAGTCCCTCAAAAACCTTTACATACTCATCTGACTCTTTGAATCCCAGTGTAAGCTTTACATTTACCACTCTTAAGTTTTCTCTTATTAGATTTGTCCCACAGTTCCAGACTGTCAAGATCTTTGCTCCATTAAAAAAAAATAAAAATAAAAACATTAGCCATTTTGTGGCAATCCTTCTATTCACCATGATCTCTTTAAGATACCTGACAGTGTTCTTATGGTCAAAACTGCCCTGGAAAATTATCTTTACATAATGTGCTATCTCACTGTCACAATCTAATGAGATAATATATGTATAAAATGTTTTGAGAACTTTAAAATGTGTTATAAATGTCTATTAGTCATAATTATATTATTTTTATTTATAGCTATACTTTCATCATTGTGGAGGACTTTCGGTACAGAAACTCCCTCCTCTAACTTAGGTAAATCTTTTGTACCTTATCTTATAGATTTTTCTGGGTGCCAAGAAAGGATACATGACTTGCTTTTGGTCACACAACTAATATTCATCTGGGATGGGAATTCCTGATCACATGACCATGCTGCTATCTACTATTCTATATTCAATGCTGCCTTTCATCTTTATTGTTTATTACCCTTTATTTAAATAGTCAATATACTGAACCCAGATCTTTTATGATCCTTGCTGCAGTGGGACTTTGGTGAGCCTATTTCACAACCAGTTATTGATTGTGAAAGCAGTTCAGACTATAGTTTCATTCTGAGACTACATGACATTGAAAACTGGTTCCATTTCCTATGTTCTCTCTCACTTCCTACTCAGCTGTAACAGGAAGAAGCAAATTCATTTCTATGGAGAACTTGTTAATTCTCAGAGTGAGAGAGATGGCTAGAGAACAATCCATACTGCCAAATTCCTCCTCTGCCCTTTGTTTCCATCCAGATGTCTTTATTGAAGATACTTTGTTGATATTGCCACAAATCAGAGTGTTATTGAAGAAAACTGATTATGTGAATTATGATTTTAAAATAATATAGTAAGCCCTTCAGGCAAACATCTAAGATGTATCACGATCAATGTGTTTTTCACAGATGAGCTGATCCAATCCAGTTCAATCCAATCTAACAAGTATTCATCAAATACCTTCTATGTCCAGGCATTGTGATCCTCTCTGGTTAAACAAAGACAAAATAACACAAAATAAAACAAAAGTTCATGCCCTCAAGGAGCTTACATGATATTTAGGGGAAGGAGAGGTACAGAATCTACACTGCAAAGCATTGCTGATTTAATGAAAAGGGAGATAATACTTCCTTCACCCAGTAGTGGGCAATGGGGAAATCAAGGAACACTTTTTATAGAAATGGTACCTGAACTAATATTTGAGGGTAGCTGGTGATTCTTAAGAGGTAGAGGTAAGAAGAGAGAATAGTCCAGAAGTGTAGCACAGCCTATGCAAAGATACAGATTTGGGCGAGGGGGGTAAAATACCAAGTTCAGGGAAGAGAAAGTAGTCCACTTGGCTGACATATAGAATATAGGCATCATACATTAATAGTTAAATATGAATATCTCATGAATGGGTTTGAACCCAGATATGATAATAACAATGAGAAAAAGAATGTTCATTTGTACATCAGGAGGCATTGGGCTATTGCATTATATTGCTCATCATGAGCATTTGCAGAAAGATCACCATTTAAATAATTGCAGGTCATATTCTAACACTTCTTGCAGAACTTGAAGAAGGAGAGAAATTCTACAGTGGACTTAACACAACATTGCAAATTAAACATGTGAGAAATAATCCTCTTACCAAAAACCTCCACATGACCCTCAATGAATTAAGGAAAGATTTTATTAATTATTCTTCTCCCAGAGATGGCAGAAGCCTGGGTGACTCCTAAGGAGATATCCCCTTTTAGACAATTATAAAGCTTTTTATAACCCATTCTGATTCAAATCTCCTTCCCTACATCCCATTGGTGAGGCATTTCAGGGTTCACAGCCTGTCTGGAAACACCTAAACCCCATCCCCTCATGGGTCTACATCCCTGCTTACATCTCTCATTTCCACATTTCAAGTCCCCTTCCTCCTTTCATCTTCCTCCTTTATACTTTACTTAATAAAGGAAATGATTTTAAAGCCATAAAATGATTTTAGTCTCATCCCTGTTTGTCTGCTCCATCCATAGTATGAGAAAGAAATTTTCTCAATTGCTAAGAGAATTGACAAAAGTTGTGAGTTGAAGATTCCTGCCCAGGATATCCATAAGAAGAGTGCCATTATCTAAGACAGCTTCTGGGTCAATGGACCTCGTTCTTGGTGAGCCACACCTGGTCTGACAGGGTTTTTTTTTTTTTGTTTGTTTGTTTGTTTTGCTTTTACACAGGAAAAAGACTTCTTGTAACAAAAGAAGAGGAGTCAACTTTTAGGTATGTTGATTAACAGGGGGTTTCAACATCCCCTGCTGTTTCCTTCTCCAATCAGGTTAGCCATAGGCATGACTCCTTAGGTTTGGTAAACTATATTTGTATGATTTCTGTGGAAACAAAATTAAATTATCCCTTACAAGCAGAAGGAAGAAAGCATGGTGGGTAGTCTTTGGAATATTGCAAAGCCCTTTACTGATACCAAACATCTCCCAGGAGAAAAAAAAAAGGCCCATCTTTTTATATGACTATTTTACTGGTGTGGTCACATGGCTAGAAGTTATGGGACATTCCAATCTTGCAAAAATTGCCATGTTTACTTCTCAGGGAACCATGGAGATGCACATGGTAGGTTTGTATAGGCTATAGCAGATAACTGGTATGATCCAACTTGAACCTGAATGAAAGGTGTTATTAAGATATATGATCTAAAAAGAAGGTAGGCTAAGATACCACATAGTGAGAATGAGAGGTGATAGATGGTCCATCTGGCAGTCTGCCAGCATCATCTAACAGCATCCTTGATATGCCATGAGAGACCTTGGAGGGCCCTAAAAACATTGGATTATTTCCCTCTTCTTCCTCTTGCCTCTGGTCCCCCAGTGAAAGGATTTGATCAAGGATGTGGATAAGAGTCACATGGGTTGGAAAGGCTTAAGAAGGCTCCTGATCTGATCATTGGACAGAACAGCCACATCCATGAGATCATGAATACATTGCTCCAGAAGATTATTTATCTAGCTTTAAGGTTTCCTGAGTACTTTTACATACACTAGTATCTCATGAGAACTCCATAACAATCTTGTAAGGAATTGTGCTAAGCCTGTGTCATCACATGTGAATGAGAGTTTTTGACTAGCTGACTTCCAAGATCCCTTCCAGTTTGTCTATAATACAATGAACTGTCATTTCCTTCAAAATCATAAATTGGTTCTGGACAATCTTTTCCTCTTTTCTGCTGATAGAAAATACTTCCACTACATAGATCTTCAATTCATTGATAATTTATATTCTTTGACAATTGCCTGGAATTCTGAGTGGTTAAATTACTTCTGTATTGTTGTTATAGAGGGTACATATCCAAGTGGAAATACTTAAACCTATGTCTTTCCAGCTCCAAGGCAAAGCCCTATACACTGCTTTATGCCACTCTGATTTCCTTCCGTATTCTATTTTATTCACAGGCCATGGTGAAATATCCCATCCTGCATAGGCCCTCTTTAAATTCTTTTTATCTAATCTAGGAAGCCCCATGGAGATGGGTGTCAAAAACAGCCTGCCTAGACTATAATGGCTTGGGCTTTTTAGGTCAGAAATAGAAATCAATAGTGTGCCTCTGGGTTTCTTTTTCTTTGTCCTTATAATCCATCCCCTCAGG
>CM053581.1:82388042-82464625 GCA_028627135.1 Pseudochirops cupreus
CAATATTCAGATACAATTCACAAGTGGTCAGATGAAAGTTTATTCATATGTGTAACAGCAATCAATTTAGCAGATACTTAGCACTTAGTAACTTAAGGCTAAGTACAGAAGCTATGAGCTCTTCTCCTGTCCTGATGTGGCAAGAGGGGGTTGGCTGAGATAGGAGGCCCATGTGTATATGTAAGAAGAGTTCTAGAGACAGAGAGACAGAATTGGGAATCTTCCTCCTGTTGGCTCCTGTTGGAGGAAGCAAGATTGTCCCAGCATCTAGGAGCTGGGCTGCTGGACTGAAGAACTGAGTTGGAGTTTTCTTGAGGGGGAGAGAGAGAGAAAAAGAGAGAGAGCGAGAGAGAGTTCCTCTCCCAGCATCTGGAAGCTGACTGAGAACTGAGTTGGAGTTTTCCTGAGACCAGAATCTGGTGAAGGCTGCTTGGAAGGCTGAGAGGGCTTTCCTGGAAGGCTGAGATTTTGAGATGTGTTGGACCCTGTGAACTTTGGTGTTTGCCAGGAACTGCCCAGAGGACTGGACGAGGACCTGGGAGCTGTCTACCTCTGAGGACCTGACAAGGACTTGGGAGCTGTCTGTCCCTGAATCCAGGTGACTGGTGAATTCAGGTAGGAGCTGGGACCATGGAAGGGGATCCAGGGAATCAGAGAGACCACCCCAAGTCAAGATGAAGAAAAGGCCTCCTCTTGGATAAAATTGAGGTTTGTTGGACACTGAGGGGTGGAAGGTTTGTGTGGTTTTTCTAATGATTATAGTTAGTGACTGACTGCTAGATGAGTGATTGATTAAGTTAATGATTTGCTCCATGAGTGGAAGATTGATTACTTTATTGGGAATTGATTCAATGATTAAGTATTGATTATTGTATTGTGAATTGATTGAATGATTAAGTAAAGAGGGTTTTCCCCTTAGGGAAACCAGATGATTATTCTTTTGTTCCTTGTTCTAAATATTGTGGCCACTGTAGTGAAAACTGTGTCGCCATTCTAATTAAGCTGTTATGAACACTATATTGTGATTTTCTGTGATAAGATGTAATGTTGTGAATATTTTTGTGAATGTTTGCCTTCATTTGTAAAGGAATAAATGGAATGTTCACTATACTGTGTAATCCTAACCTTAAAAGCTGTTCACAGTAGCATTCTTTTGGGAATCTGCTAGTGCATGGTGTTACAATATGGAAAGTCAAACAATAAACACATAGAAATATGCATTTCCTTATAATCTGTAAAGCTACACATGAGCAGCTTTCCAGAAGAATGCTACTGTGAACAGCTTTCAAGGTTCTGATTACATAGTATAGTGAACACTCTATTTATTCATTAACAAATCAGAGCAAAATATTCACAGAAAATCAAGGTACAACATTCAGAATATTACAACTTATCACAGAAAATCAAAACACAGCATTCATCACAACTTATCACTAAAATGGCCACATAGTTTTCATCACAGTTTTGAACAAGTACAATCATTTAGTCAATCAATCACTTAGTAACTCAATCATTCAATCAACTCAATCATTCAGTCATCATTAAGGAGGCTTGCCTTCTTAAGGGTCACAAAATACAAAAGTCAAAGCTCTCCACTCATGGGGCACACTAAGTTACAAATGAGTCACTATTCAGTCATCATTCACTATTCAATCATCAGAAAATACACAGGCCACCCACTCCTGTGTCATAAGTAAATCACAGTCTTCTCAGTCAGTACACAGTATCCAAGTAAAGTCGTCTTTCAGCTTGACTCAGGGTAGGCTCTCAGATTCCCTGGATCCTCTTGCATGGTCCCAGTTCCTACCTGGATTTACCAAACTTTCACCTGGGTTCAAAGGCAGACAGCTCCAAGTTCTTTGTCCAGTCCTCCATGCAGTTCCTGTTCCATGCTGAAGCTCACAGTGTCTAGTTCACCTTAAATCCTCCATAGTCTCTCTTCCTGGGAAGTCAAGGCTTAATAAAGCCACAAACAGACAAAATACCAGCATCACAGTCATGTTTCCTCAGTCTTCTGCAGCTCCAGCTGTTCCTTGGAAATTCTCAGCAGCTCCTCAGCAGCTCCAGATGGCCCTTGGACTCAGCAAAAGTTTCAGCTGGTTTCCAGAATCAAAATCACTTCATCCAGGTTCTCAAAATAAAAATCATTCTCTCCAGCCTGGGCCTCTCTTCCTCAGCCTCCAGAACCTGGCTGCAAGAAGATCTGAAATTCCATCCAGGGCTTCTCCTTATATACCTATTAGCTCCCCCCTGTTCTGCCCTTTCCTGTTACATCAACAACTTCCTGTTATATCAGCAGCAGGGATTCATACCTTCTGTTTCTTAAGAGAGGCTTGATCTAATTAATTTCAAACTAGGTGCTAAGTACCTGTTAGCTTTGCCAATACAAAGGTATCAAATTGCATTACTATTACATAGTCCTCAAAATATGTAAATTAATAAATCTTTAAGGTCCTGTGATGAACCTATGATATTAGCAATAAAAGCCTAATAGAAAAATATATAATATTGATGAATATTGTCACTAATATGAGGAAACAAGTACACTTATATATTTATCAGTAGCATTGTAAGTTGATTTGTTGGTAAAAACATAAAAATTCACTGAAAAGGTTTGCAGTAAATTGATATAATTCTTCATATTAATCCTAAAGGTCTGCTCTCAACAGGCACACATGTATATATTTTTACAAAAAAGATGATATTTAAATGAAATCTCCTAGTTCCAGGTGAGCCCACACTGACAGAAAACCACAAAAAAGTAAAATTCTGGGTTTCTTATTCTACAAAATACACTGATTTATTTAAAATTCTTCCCTATCCCCAGAAGAGTTTTCATTTTTGTGCGTTCTGTCTTATTATTTGGTGGGGGAGGCAGTTTATTTTACACATAATACCTCACACTCTTGCTCTAGAAATCAAGAAAAAAAAATTTAATTTGGTACCTATTAAGTAGTTCTAAGACAAGGGCTGGGGGGCAGGGAAGAGAAAAGAAGAGAAGGAAAGAAAAGATTTGGGTTTGGGGTGAGGAGAAGAGCAGAGAGACAGAGATAGAAATAAAAAGATTTGGACAGAAATGGGGAAGTATTTGCTTCTCTGTACACTAGCACAGAGAATCACTACTTGCAGTGGCTGAACCTACCTGTGTTCTAGCACAGCCCTTAAGGAGAAGGCCCCTGGTGGCCAAATCACCCCTTCCCCATACTTCACACCTGAAGTTTTAGTGTAATCCCAGGAAAATGAAGAAAGACCTTACCTGGTCTCAGTGCACACTAGCCATCTCTAGTTCAGCACCAGGTAAACTACAGCATTATACAGCTTCCAGCTGCCAGAACCAGGGCCCCCAGCACACAAAGCCAGTAACCAGGTCACTTTGTCCTCAACACAAGAAACATGACAGAGGCCCATGTGCCCCAGAAGCAGAGATTCACTTTAAAAGCCAAGGAAAAAAGCAAACACAATGAGCAAAAAAGAAACTTAGAAAAGCAAAGACCATAGATTCTTACTACAGAGACAAGGAAGATCAAAATACAAACTTAGAAGAGGACAGCATTGTCACTATACCCACATCTGAAACCTCAAAGGGGAATATGAATTGATCTCAAGACCAAAAAGCCTTCTTGGAAGAGCTCAAGAAGGATTTTAACAGTAAAATTAGAGAGGTAGAAGAAAAATTGAAGAATTCCTTTAAAAATACAATTGACAAAATGGAAAAAAAAATCACCGAATAAAACAACTCCTTAAAAAAGTAAAATTGGCCAAAGGAAGTAAAAAAGCTAACTGAAGAAAACAATTTGTTAAAAATTGGAATTGAGCAAGTAAAAGCTGATGCCATTGCAAGGCATCAAGAATCAGTCAAACAAAATCAAAGGAAAGATAAAATGGAAGAAAACACATAATACTTTATTGGAAAACCAGTGGCAAAATAGGCACAAGAGAGATAATTTAAGAATTATTGGTCTACTGGAAAGCCATGAGGAAAAAAAAGAGCCTGGATAGTATCTTCCAAGAAATCATGAAGGAAAACTACCCTGAGGTCCTAAAACCAGAGGGTAAAATAGTCATTGAAAGAATCCACGAATCACCTCCTGAAAGAGATGCCAAATTGAATATGCCAAGGAATATTGTAGGCAAATTCCAGAATTATCAGATTAAGGAGAAAATGCTGCAAGTAGCCAGAAGGAAACAATTCAAATATCATGGAACTACAGTAAGGATTACATAGAACATTGCAACTTCTACATTAAAAAATTAAAGGACTTGGAAGATAATACTCTGTAAGGCAAAGGAACTTGGATTGCAGCCAAGGATCAACCACCTAGCAAAACTGAGCATAATCTTTCAGGCAAGGAGATGGACATTTAATGAAATAGGGAAAGGGGAAAGAAAAGAGAGGGGGTGGTTATAAGGGAGGGAAGAAGTAGTAAGGGAAAGGGGAAATAAAAGGGATAGGGGCTGATAATAGGGAGGGAAGATTGAGGGAAGCAGTTGTCAAAAGCAAAACTCTTTAGAGGAGGGAAAGGGAAAAGGGAGAAATAAAATCATAAATGGGAGGGATGGAGAGAAAGGTACAGATAATAACCATAACTGCAAATGTGAATGGGATGAAAACTCCCATAAAGTAAGGGCAGATAGAATGAATTAAAAACCATAATCCTACAATTTTTTTACAAAAAACACATTTGAAAAAAGGGGGATATACATAGCGTTTAGTCATGCTTCAGCTGAAGCAAAAAAAAAAAAAAGAGGGATAGCAATCCTAATCTCAGGCAAAATAAAAGCAAAAACAGATCTAATCAAAAGAGATAAGGAAGGAAACTATATCCTGCTGAAGTAATATCATTAATAAATATATAGGCACCAAGTGGTACAGCATCCAGATTCTTAGAGGAGAAGTTAAGGGAGTTACAGGAAGAAATAGATAGCAAAATATACTAGTGGGGAACCTCAACCTCCCCCTATGTGAACTTCATAAATCTGACCTCAAAATAAAGAAGAAAAAAGTTAAGGAGGTGAATAGAATTTTAGACAAGTTAGATATGGTAAAGCTCTGGAGAAAATTGAATGGCGATAGAAAGGAATACACCTTTTTCTCAGTGGTACATGGAACATACATAAAAATTGACCATCTACTAAGGCATAAAAACCTCACAATCCAGTGCAGAAAGGCAGAAATATTAAATGCATCATTTTCAGATCATGATGCAATAAAAATTATATGTAATAAAGGCCATGGAAAGAAAGACTAAAGTTAATTGGAAACTAAAAAATCTAAGCCTAAAAAAAACAATGCTTACATGAATAAAATAGAGAAAGAGGAAATCAACGAATTGGGCATGCAACTAAAAAAAACTAGGAAAAGAACAAATTAAAAATCCTCAAATAAATACCAACTGAGAAATACTGAAAACCAAGGGAGAGATAAATAAAATTGAAATTAGGAAAACTATTGAACTAATGAATAAAACTAAGAGCTGTTTTCATGAAAAAAAAAACCAATAAAATAGATAAATTTTTGGTTAATATGATTAAAAGATAATAAAAAAGAAATCCACATTACCAGTATCAAAAATGAAAAGGGTGAATTCACTACAAATGAAGTGGCAATTAAAGCAATAATTAGAAACTATTTTGCCTAACTGTATGCCAATAAATTTGACAATCTTAGTAAAATGGATAAATATTTACAAAAATATAAATTGCCCAGAAAAACAGAAAAGGAATTAAAATACTTCAATAACCCCATCTATGAAAAAGAAATTGAACACGTCATCAATGAACTCCCCAGGAAAAAAAATAACCAGCTCCAGATGGATTTACAAGCAAATTCTATCAAACATTTAAAAAACAATTAATTCTAGTTCTATATAGAATATTTGGGAAAATTGGTGTAGAAGGAATCCTACCAAATTCTTTTTATGATACAAATATGGTACTGGAACCTAAACTGGGAGGAGTCAAAAGATAGAAAGAAAATTATAGTCCAATTTTCCTCATGAATATAAATGCAAAGATTTTAAATAAAATATTAGCAAAAAGATTACAGCAACTTATTATGAGAATAATACACTTTGATCAGGTAGGATTTATACCAGGAATGCAGAGTTGGTTCAATATTAAGAGAACTATCAGCATAATTGATCATGTCAACAAAAAAGTAACAGAATAGATATGATTATCTGAATAGATACAGAAAAAGCTTTTGACAAAATACAACAGTCATTCCTATTAAAAAAAAACACTAGAGTATACAGGAATATATGGAGCCTTCCTTAAAATGATAAGTGGCATCTACCTAAAACTATCAGCAACCATTATATGTAGTGGGTATAAGCTAGATGCATTTCCAGTAAAATCAGGGCTAAAACAAGGATGTCAATTATTACTCCTGTTATTCAATATGGCACTAGAAACATTAGCTTTAGCAATAAGAGGAAAAAAATAAACTGATGAAATTAGAAGAGGCAAAGAAGAAATTAAGTTATCACTCTTTTCAGATGATATGATGATATACTTAGGTTATCCTAGAGAATCAAGTAAAAATCTATTTGAAATAATAAACAACTTTGGCAAAGTTGCAAGATATAAAATAAACCCACACAAATCATAGGTATTTCTATATATTACTAAGAAAGTCCAACAGCAAGAGATATATAGAGAAATTCCATTTAAAGTTACTAAAGACATTATAAAATATTTGGGAGTCTACCTGCCAAAATAAACCGAGAAACTATATGAACAAAACTACAAAATACTTTTTACAAAAATAAAATCAGATCTAAATAATTGGAAAAAACATCAGTTGTTCATTGGTAGGCCAAGCTAATGTAATATAAATGACAATTCTCCCTAAACACTGGGGTTTGGCCTGTGAGCTGCTCCAACACTTTGGCTGCCCGGGTCAGTTGATCTCCACTCTCCCCAACACAGATGTTGAGCCAGAGCTTACGGATGCACAGTGCCTGCATGGGGTTTTCCTTTGCACCCTGATCTCGCGCCACGGTGGCAAACTGGAAGAGAGTTTTGTTTTTTTTAAACATTACTAGGTATATTTAATGATGCTGGAGGGAGATGATTTTCTTATATATATTTTATCATTTTATTAGGAACAATTTCAAGTGGGTTATGAAGAAACTAATTCATTATTGAGTTTGATGAATTTTCCAAAATCTCTTAATGAAGCTATGTTCACCAATAAACAATAAAACATCAGCTGAACTACGATATACTGGGCAAAAAGTCAGGCTGATACCAAAAGCAACAATCAACATTAAAAAAAAGATACAATATAAAGGAAGACAATCTGCTGAGTATTAAAAGCCATCTCAGCATCAACTCTGCCACCAGCACAGCATTAATTATCCATCAAGTCCAAACCACAGGAAGATAGGCAGGGCTGGCTAATAAAAAAGTTCCCTCAGTTGCAGGAAATCTGAATAGTGTTTTAGAGCATTTTCTTGGCTGGCAGTAGCTTTATTAGAAAGTCTTTTTGGCAAGGGAGATAAATAAGTACAAATGGAGTGCTACATTTTGAAATCAGCAGACTGTCCAAGGAATGACATAAGGCATCGGTAAAGTAGCAAGGGGAGACTTTAAAACATTATTTATTGGGGCTCAAAAAAAAATTCAAAACATATTCACTTAAAGGTTGTAACAATAGCTATGTCCAGGCATTTAGGGCAAAGGAAGTAAAATCATAAGAATATGCTTTTTTCAAGTTAAGGAGAATTTTTTAAATCCAAGTATAACTGCTATAACAGCAACATTAAACCTGGGAAATAATAACTGGCAACATAAACAAGCATTTATTAATTACTATGTATAATTACTATTTATTAATTGCCAATTAATTGCTATGTATCAGGCACTGAGCTAAGCTCTGACAATACAAAGACAAAATCTGTCTCTGCCCTCAAGGATCTCACAATCTAATGGAAGAGGTAACATAAATGAAGAAGTGATGTCAATACTAAACACACATGCACCAAACTGCATAATATGCAAGTTTTTTAAGAAGTTAAATGAGTTACAGGCAGAAATAGACTGTAAAACTATAGTAGTGGAGGACCTCAGCTTTCCCTTGTCAGAACTAGACAGACCTAATCACAAAATAAACAAGAAACAAGTTAAGGAGGTAAATAGAATTTTACAAAAGTTAGATATAATAAACCAGTGGAGAAAATTGAATGGAAATAGAAAGTAATATAGTTTTTTTCTCAGTGACACATGGCACCTAAAATAAAATGACCATATATTAAGACATAAAAACATCCCAACCAAATGCAGAAAGGCAGAAATAGTAAATACATCATTTTAAGATTACAATGCAACAAAAACTGCATCAATTTTAGGGCCATGGAAAGACAGATTAAAAATTAATTGAAAACTAAATAATCTAATCTTAAAGAATGATTGGGTCAGAAAACAAAACATAGAAACAACAAGTAATTTCATTACAGAGAAGAACAATAATGAGACAACATGCCAAAATTCATGTGATGCAGCCAAAGAAGTCCTTAAGGAAAAATCCATATATCTAAGAGCTTACATCAACAAAATAGAGAAGGAGCAGATCAATGAATTGGGCACACAAGTAAAAATTTGAGACAACAAATTTTAGCGCTACAGAACCCACAAAGTGACATAGACAAACAAATCTCTGGGTGAAGGCAGCCTGGCAGACCAACAGGAAGAGTATATTGCACCAAACTGGGAGTGGAGCACAGTCGCATGTGAGCCACGCAGGCCGAGACCCAGGGCCGCCCCAAGCAGTGGCACAGAACAGCCAGAGAAGACTTCAGGAGAGTGAATCATCAACAACTGTGGTGGTTTACAGACTTCGCAACCCATAAATGCCAAAGAGAAAGTAAAAGGTCAGTGAGGAACCCTGTTGGAATTGGGTGAAAGAAGAGTGTGGTCTGGCCCCTGCACCCAGGGCAAGAGGTACACAGCCCAGTGGTGGTAGCTGTAGCTGCTGCCATATGGCTGCCTCTGGAGCTCCTGGCCTACAGATTGCAGGGGGACCAAGTGACCATTCAGAGGGTAATTGCTCTTGCTTTGACCTGCTTGGATCTGAGAGCAGTCTTGGGTGGTGGTCCTGGGGTGAGGAGTGCCAGTGTGCCAGATCTCATGGTGGTTGTAGAGAAGGCACCCTCCTCATAGCTCTGACAATAGCTCTGGCAGCAGCTGCACAAACCCCACCAGTTTGGGACACAGCTCTCTCCACCTTGGAAGCACAGTTCTACTGTGGCAAAGAGTTCAAAAGTCAAGTAATTGGCTGGCAAGATGAACAAATGGAGGAAGCGTAATCCTCTTTTGGGGGCAAAGAGGAACAAAACATGGAACCAGAAGAAGACAATAAAGTCAAAACTCCTGCATCAAAAGCTTCCAAGAAAAATATGAAGTATTTGCAGGCCATGGAGGCACTCAAGAAGGATTTTGAAAATCAAGTAAGACAGGGTGGTTAGGTGGCACAGTGAATAGAGCACTGGTCCTGAAGTCAGTGTTATGGGAATCTGAAGATCTTCCCTGCCCTTGGGCCCTTTGATAGGCTTAAGTGACTCTGAGAACCTGATATGAAAATATACTCTGCCCCCTAATCAGCTGAATGTGGTCACATGGAGCTTGTGGCGAGAAGCTTGTTTTTCAGGAATGCCCACACCTTATTACTTTGTGATTGGGCATTTGGTCAAGATGGTTGTGACATTCTCTGATCCAGGAGAAGGCTATATATACCCTGATATGAGTTTTTGCTTTGAGGCTCACTTTGGAAAGAGTTGTATGATTTGGCCAGATGAGACTCGGGGAAGCTGTTGAGCCCCCTGGCTTTGAAAAGCCAGATGCTGGTGCTTCCTTCTCTGGTAACTAACTAGGTATGGATGTAACAGTCAGATGGCTGGAAGCCTATCTGCTGATCTGTTTCTTTGTCTGCTTGTAACTTCTGTTTATATTCTCTGAAGTTCAGGGTGCCGACTTTTTCCCCTGAACAAGGTAAATGATATATATTTGATTGATTAAAGTGAGATTGTTAATCCATTTTGAGTTGCTTTCCTTTAGAAAAGCAGATCTAAGAACATGTGCTAGCAGCCATGCTGGGTATGCTAGAGTGCTTACTTATACACAGCTGGAGAGACCAAGAAAAGCTTCCTCCCTAAGTTGAGACTTGAAGTGAGTCTTGAAGAAAGCTGGGAAAAGTAAGAGGTATAATTGAGAGACAACATTCCAAGCACAAGAGGTAGCCAGTAAAAAGGTATGGTGTGTAAGAAATGGCAAGTAGGCTGGTGGAGTTGTATTATAAGAGTGCATGGGAGGGAATTAAATGTAAGAAGACTGTAAAAGTAAGTAGGGTCTAGGTTATAAAGAAGTGTCAAAGTCAAACAGAGTATTTGACATTTTATCCTGGAGGTATTAGGAAATCACAGGAGTTTATTGAGTTGGAAAGGGAGGGAGTAAGACCTGTTCTTTGAGAAATTCATATTGGTAGCTGGGTGGAAGTTAATAATATCTACCTATCTCACATGGGAGTTGTAAAGATAAAATGAGGTACTATATGTAAAAGCACTTTAGAAAACCTTGTGGTATATGAAAACTCCAGCTGTTGTTACCTTGTATGGGTTTCCAAAGGGTAAACTCTAATACCGGTTCTTATGAATACCCACATACATACCTTCACCTCCAAGTACAGTAGTCTCTCCATATTCTCTAATCCCATATTGCCTTATTTCGGGACATAACTTAGCTGAGAAGCATTATGGTTTTATAGAAAGAAAAAAAACAAAAGGAAAATGAATAAAAATAATATTACAAATAAAAGAGACCCAGAGTTCCAGGCCTTATTTATAGGTGATAAATCACTGATAAAGATGTAATAATTTCTTTGTATTTGAAAGCTTCAAATTCAGTTTCCAGATAACACTAATACCCTAGTGTTGACATGGCAGCTCTCTCATATATATTTCCTCAGACTTAGAATCACCTCATCAACATTCAAGGCACTGCTGAACACCTGGCCATGGAAAAAATGTGGACCTCTCACCAAAGTGCACCTGTCAGCATTAAGACACAAGTAAATGGAACTACCAAGGGAGCAGCTTCAGCCTATTGGCAGACCTTAGCAGACTGACACCTGGTCATAAAAGTCAGCAGATGGACTCTACCAATCTCTGGATTTCTGGTTATTGTTCCTGTTTCTTGTCATCTTAATGTTGTATACTGATAGACTTCAGAGTATTATGACTCTGGACCACTGTCAGACCTTGTTATTCATGGAACCAGGCCTCAGCAGCTGTGGTTTTTCTCATATACTATGAGTTACATAATTATTCCAAGTTAGAGGCTAGAATCATTCATTGGTCCAGGACAGTGTTGTGTCTTGTGTATTTATAGCAAAGTAGCTCAGCCTAACTTCAGATGATGATGATGATGATAGCTACCATTTATATAACATTACAACGTTGGAAAAGTCTTTTACATATGTTATCTTACTTGATCCTCACAAAATACCTGTAAAGTACAGGCTATAATCATCTCCATTTTACAGTTGAGGAAGCTGAGACTGAGAGAGGTTCAATGACTTGCCCAAGGTCATACAAGTGTCTGAGGCAAAGTGAGCTCTTCCTAACTCCAACTCCCCTTCTTTTCCTACAATGCCACCTAGCTTCCTATTTCAACCTGTATCAGGTGGGAAGAATTGGAGATTCTTGAGACCTTTTATTGTGTTACTATAGTTAAGTAATAACTTACTATAGTTAAGTAGTAGCCAAGACCCAACTCAGAATCATGTCTGAGGTGCAACATTCTAGGACATCACCTTTCCACAAAAGTGGATAACAGTTTAACATGTATATGGTGCTTTAAAATTGGCAAAGCACTTCGTAAACAATGTTTTACTTGATTGCCAAATAAACTGTGGAAATGACAATATAGTCTGAATTTTAGACATGAAGAAACAGACTGGAAAATTAAAGCAACTTATTTGGGGTCAAACAACTAATAAAAACCTGAAGCAAGATTTGAACTCAGGTCTTCAATTTTCCAATTCTAGCCTTTTATCTACTAAGCCACCCAGCTGCTTCCTGAAAAAGTTTAAGAAATATTCCATGGTCTTAGAACAGATAACTGCATCAAAAGGTGATTCCTGAAGGCTTTGAAGGCTGCATTAAGCCGACATATGTTGTGAGTTAATGACTTAAATGTTTCTATAGCCTCCAAATTTCTTCCCTGCCCCATCTATCCCCTGCAATACTATCATTTGCATATTGGTCTTAGATTCCATTGAGAAGTGCTGTATCTATCATCTGGTGTAATCTATTGGTATGATCAATATTCTTCATGAACATTTAAAAAATTTTTTTTCCTCCTATATCCTCCACCCTCCACTCTCAGTTCTTCTCTAATAGCCTGAACCATGCATAGGATAATGCTCCCATTAGTCTCTATGTCTTACTAGGGCTATTCATAATTATAATAGTTCACTTGTATCCCATCATTTCTTGATGCCATGACAAGCAGTGAGGAATAGTGGGTAGCATACTGGACTTGCAGTTAGAAAGAACCTTTGAGCAAAGTCACTTATTCTCTTGGAGCCGGAGGCAATGCTTTTGAGACTATAATTTGTAGATAGGTTGTGATATGAATCCATGATTCTAGAAGTTCCAAAACTGAAAAAAATCACAGGTCTTTGATATATTGACATCTCCCTTATTAATATGCCTTTGGATATTTCTGACTGTTCCCTCTTCCTCTGTGGCATTTACCTTCATATAGACAATAGTCACATTTCATTTTGTCATCATTTAGTTTAGTTATGTGCATAATTTAGTTTAAGTAATCTTTCCTCATAAATCACTCCCTCCAGTCTATAAATCATTTCTTTGCTCTTATCTAGATTCTTCTTCCCACCCCAAATTTAAGAATTTTCCGTTGGTGAATAGAGGATGAAAACAGTGACTACATCCAAAAGAGTACATGGAGAACAGAATCAATTATCTGTATAATTTAGGTAAATTCGTCACCAGATTTTATTTGACATCTGATGGGTTGAGAATAAATATAATTAAAAAATAAAATACCCCCAGACAATTTCACTTGTGACAGCTCAGTGATAAAGTGCACAGAATGCTGACTCTGAAGTCTGAAAGGATTGAATTCAAATCCAGCCTCAGATACTTAAAAGATGTGTGACTTTTGGCAAGTAACTTTAACCTTTGCCTGCCTCAGATTGCTCAACTGGAAAATGGAGATAATAATAACACCTAACCAGCAGGATTTTTATGAGAATAAAATGAGGTAATATTTACAAAACACTTTGTAAATCTTATAGTGCTATATAAATGTTGGCTGTTTTTACTGTTATTACAATTATTGAATTGTGAAATATCAAGGTTTTTATGCTAACCTACTCTTGCCAGAAATTAGTTAAAACAGTATCTTCAATGGTTTAACTTTTATAACTGACCACCAAGGTTTTTTTTGAGCACATTTTTTTTTTAATTTTCTTTGGAGTGGGGGGAGAGAATCAGCCTGGGTTAGGGCTCATAAGAGAGAAGTGTACTCATCTCTCCTGAGACTGACTTTGTAACTGGTAGATTATAGAGTCCCTCTGCTTCTCTCCTGCTGCTCTTTAGCCTTTGGACAATGGAAATAGACAACTAATCATGTACCTCGGACCAATAATATTCAAATGGCAAATAATGTTTTGCTATTTTGAATTTTTTTCTCTTGACTGTCAGGAACCTAGGATGGAACAGCTACATAATGCTAGGTCCTACAGTTCAGTCTACACCTATTTACGATGTCTACATTTGTAAGTAATGTAATGAAGTTTCATTAGTGACTTATGTGCACTGAAGTAATTATCCGGTGATAAAACTCACTGACTCAAAGGTTGCTAAGGGTAGAGTCCAGAGTCTTCTTTTATGGAGTCTGAAGCTCATATGGCCTATTACTTTGATACAAATAGGGAACATGTTCAGAAACACCACATGAGTTGACCAAGGCCACAGTAAGTTAATGCAAGAGCCAGGACTAAAACTGAGGTCTTCTGACTCCACATTCTCTTCCACTATGAACATACTGACTCCAGCTCCAATGCCTTTATTCTGGGTTAATTGTTTTCCTAGTAGTTACACCATCAAATTTTATCTGGCTCATTCATCTTCATTCTCATGTTCCAAAGTAAAACTTATTATCTTCCCTGCAGCCCCCCAGCTCAACTTTCTTCCAAATTTCCCTATTACTGCAAATAGTACTGCAATACTTCCAGTCACGCAGCTTCACAATCTTGGTTTCATCTTCAACCCTCCTTTCTTACTTACCTCAAATATCTAATCACTTGTCAAATTGTGTAATTTCTCAAACCACAACACTTCTTAATATATTCCACTTATCTGCACTCCCACAGCCACCACTATAGTTCAGATCCTCTCTACCTCTTAATTGGACTATTGCAATAGTCTTCTAATTGGTCTCCCTGCTTCAAGCCTCTTCCCAATCCACTTACTTATTCATGCAGCTACTGAAGCAATTTTTCTAAAGTGTAAGTCTGCCCATATCAAACACTTTCTCCCTCAATACCATTAGTTCCCTTTTACCTCTAGAATGATAGAAAGAGAGAGAGAGAGAGACAGAGAGAGAGAGAGAGACAGAGAGAGACAGAGACAGAGAGAGACAGAGACAGAGAAAGAGACAGAGACAGAGAGAGATAGAGACAGAGAGGTAGATAAAATCTTTTGTTTGGCACTGGGGTATTTTCTTGGCTGGCATCCTGACTCTTTGTTGTCTTTTCAATTTCCAACTTTATCTCCCCTTCAAGAATTCTACAAAGCAATCATATTAGTCTCCATGATCTTCCTCTCCAAAATCTATGGTTTTGCATTTACTACTCCCCATATCTGGAGTGCTGTTACTCTCACTTCCAACTCTTAAAATCCCTGGCTTCCTGCAAGATTCATATCAAACACTACTCTTAGAAACCTTACCTGGTTCTCTAGTTCCTAAAACTATCCTCTTTAAGCTTACCTTCTATCTGTTCTGTATTTATCTTATATGCAGTGATAGATACATGTTGTTTATACCCGTTGTCTCCTCCACTAGACTGTAAGCTTCCTGAGAGTAGGTAGTTTTTTATTTTGCTTTTTAGCCCCAGAACTTAGCATAATGCCTGATATGTTGTAAATACTTCATTAATGACTGGACTTTCTTGATTAATTGATTGGTTGATTGATTCTCACACAGGAGAAGGAGGTTTTTTAACTTTTAACTAGGATCTCAGAAAGTCCTTGTTGATTCTAATCCAGCTTCATGGAAAATTGAGAGTTGAGTCCCATTACACTTCTTAGGGCAACCCCTGTTTAGCTCACAGATTTGGCTTTTTCTCTCCCTTTCCTTCTCACCAGATATTTTAACAGTATCATCTCTTCATCAAAAAAAAAGGGGGGGGCTTCATTTTCAATACCCCTTTTCATAAGGATGAATCTGATTTATCTAATAGGAAAAATGAGTACTGTCCCTATAAATAAGTAAAATTCTAGGTTGGTTTAAAAAGAAAAGGACTCTTCCCAAATATATCTCATTGAAGCTAACATAAGTACTCATTGCACTTCATTTCATTACAGATTCTCATTATTGTAGCCACTTTTGGTGGAAAGGCAAGAAAGGAGAAATACCATTTCCAGAAGTCCGATGGATAAAGTGCTCATGTAATATATGCGAGCAATCTGTTGGTCCTCTCTCAATCAGATATTAGCACAAATTAAAATGTTAGCGATTTGCTTCTTTCTATGGGAGAGATCCAGGCCCAATCAAAATAAACTTCAATATAGGTGAGTTTCAGAGGCAGAATCAACTCCAGGAGTAGTGTTAGGGGACAGAATTTGGCAAAGAGGAGTCTCAGTAGCTTAGTCATTTGGATAAAAAATATAGAAGGTATTAATAATGTGACAGTTTTTTTAATATTGTTTACTGACCTCTTCATGTTTTGTTTCTGATTCTTTTTCCTATTTCTGAGGTCAAGAAAACACACAGCTGTTTTGCTGGTTCACCTGAAACAAGTACTTATCAAAAATAAAACCTGGCAAATAGCCTGAGAGCTTTTGTCAAACCATCTAACACCCAAATCTGCAGGGGTTATGAGGTAAACTCTTCATCTAAACATGTATAAGTCTTTATTGTATTCTTCAAGGAACACAGAGCTACCTAGCCTTAGGCATGGATTTTTCCAAGCTTGGGGAAAAAAAAACACACAAACAGCCTTTATGAATGATAGAAGTTTCCAATTCATAGGTCAATCACTTCAGTCTCCATAGACTCTTGTGACCTGATACTCATACTAATAACTTCATATTCCACTCTAAATTTATGATATTCACCAACCAAAAGAATGACGTAGATGCCAAGATCTTACACATACGCACATATGTATATATATGTAATATGTACATGTTATATATACACTATATGTATGTGTGTTTGTGTGTGTGTGTATGTGTGTGTGTGTGTGTGTGTGTGTGTGTGTGTGTAATGGCCACAGGATCACACTGAGGAATTTACAAATCATTTCTATTTCCATCATAAATACTATAAACATTTTGGTTCTGTTTCTAGAGGTGATAAGTAAAAGCTTACCAAATGAGCAAAAGTTCCTCTCCAGATGCATTAATTAAATCATGGTAATTAATATCATCATTATCCTTTTAAAAAAAAGCAGGATTGCTCAAGCTTACTAATGCTCCTCACCAAAGTACCATTAATGGTTTCTGCTGTCTCTCACAGTATGGTTCATCAGCTAGTTGATATAATAATGTTGCATAAAACACCTTGTTATTTCAAATATGGGGATGAAATTAATGTCTACATCTCAATTTATAGAAAATATCTCAAACCACATTTTAAAACTTTGATTAAAAGTATATATCTCAGAGTACCACCCATACATCACCATCACATAGGGAAGATACTTTATATTGAATTGATTATTGATAATGTAATTGTTCCCTTTGGAAAGAAGAGAGGCAAAACCTGAGTTGGCTTAAAGCAAGAGTTCTTAACCCTGTGTGTATTCATGTGTATAATAATGCATGTTTGTTAGGGACCCCTTCAACAATCTTAGGGAATGTATGGAACAATTCTAAGAATATTTTTTAAAATTCATTAAATAAAACATATAAGATTACAAAAGAAACCAATTATATTGAAATACAGTTATCAAGCTTAAAAAAATTTACTGACCTCTGGTTTAAGAATTCTCTGTGTCTTAAAAGCGTTTTGACTTAGTTATGCTAGCACTGAGTGCAGGACTGATTGCTATTTGAAAACTCCATTGTCTATACCCACCTAAGAAGCAGTATCATCTTCGGTTGCAAAAGGATAGTGACGAAACCTCTCCCCTGCTCACAACACCTTGGGAGCCCTGAAAAATTCCAAAATCCTAGAACTAGCCCTGAAAACAGAAGCGCTGAAAAGCCTGAAAATATGGTCAGTGGCCTCCCTTCTTGTTGAGAGACTATAAAATTCTATATCCCTCTAAAATTCATCTGTGGACTTCATTGGTTATATTACCCATTTTCCTGTGTCTTCTACCTCTTATTTTTCCATTTCTGTACTCCTCTAGTCAGCCATTATGTCCAATATGATACTGGAATTCATTGGTAGGGAGTGGAGTCCAGATGTAGTCCATGATGATTTAAATCTCTACCTTTATTTCTCTTTTTTCTTTAAATTCTGCATACATCTTTAACTCGTATTTTATCTATAAATCATTCTCTTTGTTTGTCTGTTAGTTTACCTTGAGGGTGAGTCTTTCTCTCTCTTTAAAAAAAAACCCCTCTAAGCATGACTTGATTTATTTATGTATAAATTCCTTGGCACTATTATTTATTTGACTGTTTCTATTATTTGGTATGTCTAAAAACCCTGTTTTCTAATCACATCTTTTTGAAATTTTCTTTTAGAAAGCCCTAAAATGCCTCCCACTTGATGAGTGTCTATCTTTTTCATTAGTGATTAGGCACAAATTTAAAGGGTTTGTCATTCATTTCATGTTATAGCTTAAGCCACTTGGATTTTTTAAATAATGCTATGCCATTCTTCTTCTGGAGTTTCTACTGGCTGTAGAATAATCTTGCCTTATTCAAATTTCCTTTCATTTTTTATTTTAACCTTCTTCCCTGACTATTTTTAGAAATATGTTCATTACCCTACAGGAAAGTAAGGGTGAAGTGGAAAAGGATTGGGGTAGAAGAGAGGGCAGACTAGGGAAAGGGGTAATCAGAATGCATGCCATCTTGGGGTGGGAGGAGGGGAGAGATGGGGAGAAAATGTGGGACTCAAAATCTTGTGGAAATGAATGTTGAAAACTAAAAATAAGTTAATTATTTTTTTAAAAAAAGTATATTCATTTTTTTTCTTGAAATTGAGAATGTAAGATCTTTATCTGAAGATAATTTGTGGATTGTTTTGATTGGTGGTTTTAAAAAAAATCAATCAATTAATAAATACTTATTAAGTATGTATTGTGTGCCAAGCACTTTGCTAAGCATTGAGGATACAAACAACAACAATGACAACAAAGACAGTCCCTGCCCTCAAGGAGGTTATGATTGTAATGACAAGCACAGAAGTAGTTCATACCTTGTTTCAGCTATTGAATTAACACCTTGTTTCAATTCAAGTTTCTTTTGAGCCTTGTATCAAGTCTGTTAAGAAACAGAACATGTGAACCCCACAACTTGTGAACCCTAGAACTTGTGAAACTCCTGGGGAGGAGCTAATGAGTATGTAAGGAAAGCCCCAGGGCTAAAGAAAAAAAAAAGAATTGAGAAGAGGACTCTTGTGGTGTCAGAGTCAAGAAGGAGGAAACTTGTGGTATCCCACACTCTGTCTGCTCTGTCTGTGTTGATGTTTATTTGTGATACTTTGTACAGAAGCCCTGGGACCTTACTGGAAGCCTTGAAAGAGGATTTTCTGGTTGTATTTTCTGGTTCCAAAGTCCTGGAAGAAGCTTTTGGAGGTCCTAGGACTTTACTGATGATTTGTGCAGACCTCTTGGACCTTATTTGTGGGTCTGTGTTGACTTCTATATTGATGATTTGTATTGAGTTCTCAGACCTCGTTGGCGGGTCTGAGTTGACTTCACACACAGATAGTGAATTGATGATGGTGCTGGCAATGTGCATGAATATTATTGTGGCTCTGTCAAGGTTTGTCTTCCCAGAAACAGGAACTGTAAAGGGCTTGAAGTGGACTGAACACTGTGAACTTCAATATGGAACAGGAATTGGATGAAGGACTGGATAAGGAGCTAGACAAGGAACTGGAAGCTGCCTGCCTTTGAACCCAGGTGATAGTTGGAGCTGGGACCATGGAAGAGAAACCATGGAAGCTAGGAGCCAGCCTTGAGTCAAGCTGAAAGAAGACTTTACTTGGATACTGTGTACTGACTGAGAAGATTATGATTTACTGTGACCCACGGGTAGAGAACTTTGACTTTTGTACTTTGTGATTGAATTAAGGATTTTGTGATTGACTAAATGAATGTACTTTGTTGAAAATTATTGTGACCACTTTGGTGAAAACTATATGGCCATTTTGGTGATAAATTGTTGTGAATGCTATATTTTGATTTTCTGTGATAAGTTGTAACATTGTGAATGCTGTACTTTGATTTACTGTGAATGTTTTGCCTTGATTTGTTATAGAATAAATAGTGTTCACTATACTGTGTAATTCAGAACCTTAAAAGCTGTTCATAGTAGAATTCTTCTGGAAAGCTGCTTGTGCTTGGCTTTATAATGATCTAATAGGAGAGACAATATGCAAACAAATATAAGCAAAGCAAGCTATATTCCATGCAAATAGGAAATAATTTGCAAAGGAAAGGCCCTAGAATTAAGAGAGGTTAGGGACTGCTTCCTATAGGAGGCATAATTTTATTTGGCACTTAAAGAAAGCTAGGGAAGTCAATAGTTGGAGTGGAGGAGGGAAAGTGCTATAAGCATGGGGACCAGCTAGGGGAAAAAATGCCCTTAGTCAAGAGATGACATGCCTTGTTTGTGGTATAGCCATGAGGTCATTGTCACTAGTTCAAAGAATTGTTGTTGTTATTTAGTCATTTTTCAACCATGCCCAACTCTTCATGACCCCATTTAGGGTTTTGTTTTTTTTGGCAAAGATACCAGGTTTGCCATTTCCTCCTCCACCTCATTTTGCAGATGAGGAAACTGATTCAAACAAGGTTAAATGATTTGCCCAGAGTCACAGATCTACTAAGAGTCTAAGCACAGATTTGAACTCAGGAAAATGAGTCTTCCTGATTCTAGGACCAACACTCTATCCACTGTACCACCTAGCTATACCAGATCGAAGAGTACATGTCAGGTGGCATAGTATTATTACATTATCATGATGCTCCCATTCTAATAATCTTCTTCTACACCCCCCCAATTTCTACTGTTAAGACATTATGTTGTCTTCCCCCTTTAAATTGTCAGCTTCTTGAGGGTACAGATTGTCTTTCTTTTTCTTATTTATATCCTCAGCACTTAGTAAAGTGCCTGGCACATAGACGACACATAGGGTTCAGGATTTTTATTTGTTTATTTATTACTTTTAGAAAACTTAAACTTTATACTCAAATGCCTCTTGGCATTTTCTGGATTGGATATCAATGCCTTCTTAAAGAAGAATTTGTTTTAGTTAAACAGCAGTATATTTCACTTGCCTTATGCAAGATTTTCCTACAATTCCATATTTTTGTATTTTAAATCTGTTAATCTCCTCTTTTAAAATTAACTTCTTTTAGTGACTGATTGTTTATTATTTTTGCTAACCTACACTCACTGGAAATAAGGAAAAATAAAACTTTTATAGGAAATATTCATAGTCAAGCAAAACAAATTCCATATCTAAAAGTGTGTGATTTATTTTTCATCTTGAGTCTATTACCTTTAATTCAGGAGGTAGCTCTTTTTATCATTAGTCTTCCAAAATTATGGTTGATCAGAATTTTAAGTCTTTCAAAATTGATTATTGTAAAACTTTTGTTATTATAGTATAAATTGTACTCCTAGCTTTACATCAGTTCATACATATCCCCAGGGTTATTTGAAACTATCCCTTTTATTACGTTTACAATATGTGTTCTATTACATTCAAATACAAGTTCCAATTCTTTGTCACAACACAAAAGAACTGACATATATGTGTATATTCATATATGTATATCTCTATGTATATACACACATTTATATAGGACAAATCTATGTGCATATACACAAATACATATACATAAAGGACTGTTTCTGCTTTACTTATTCTTGATGGTTTATGAGTCTAATACTGGAACTGCTAAGTCAAAGAATCTTCACAATATAGTAACTTTGGGGTGTATTTACAAATTGCTTTGCAAAATCTCTGTACTAAATCATAGCTCCATCAATAGGCCATCAATATAACTGTTTTTCTCTAGTCGCTCCAAAATTTTTTCATTTTTATACACATTGTCATTCAGATAGCTATGAAAAGAAACCTCAGAGTTGCTTTTATGTGGATTTCTTTAGGGATTAAGTGATTTGGAGTGTTTCTTTGTGTAGCTATAGGGAGCCTGAGTTTCTTCCAAAGAAAACTATATGTCATATTTTTTGACCATTTATCAATTGGAGAATGGATCTTATTCTTCTAAATGTAAATCAGTTCCTTATATAACTTTCAAATGACATGTCTATCACAGAAATTTACAGCAAAAATGTTCCTACTTACTGCTTCCTTTATATCTTAGCAAAATTTTTAGTGGTTTGTACAAACAAAAAACAAAACATTGAATACAAATTATCCATTTGATCTTCTGTGACTCTTGTTATCCTTTATTTAATCCTGAATTTTTTCATGCCGAATATTTAAAAGTAATTTATTCTCTTTTATTTTGGCAAGGATTCATTTAAAAACAACTGTTATTTGAGCTTTTTATTTCTGAATGAAAAGTTGTCCTACATACATATTCACTACTAATTTATTCTCTTAAGGATTTTATTACTCTTTTGAACCATTCGAAAAGTTTTGAATTTTCCATGTTTTCCTGGGATTTCATAGGATTATTTTTTTTTCAGTCATTGGTTTATGTTCTCTCTCTCTCTCTTTGGTAATATTTGATAAGGCTTTTAATCTCATTGAGGCTATAGTACTCCTCCTTCCATTCAGTTTTAAGATAATGTCTATTGATTTATCCCCTTGTCTGTTCTTACCGGTTTCTTCCTTTTGAAAGCATAGATGTTTGTCTTTTTTTCTTTATCTTTCACTGATACACCTTTATTAATTCCTCCATTTTCTATTTATAAGCATATTCCTAAAGTTATGATGAAAAATTATTTAGTTTTGATATGAAGATCAGCAGTAATAATATAAAAAATATTTTGCCATATATAAGTATTATCATAATTACTATTAATACTGTAATTATTATTGTATATAATTTTGCTTTTGTTTTAAACTGCAAGACACTTTAGAAATCATTAAGGCTAACCCCATTTATAATAATTCATATGGATAGTTAGTAGCAAAATCAAGATTTGAAAAAAATGTCTTCTGATTACAAATCCCAAGATCAATATACTAAAACATGGTGCTGACAATCCTTCAACACTTTCACCTAGGAGTTTTTTTTTCTGTTTTCTATTCTATATATTCTATTCCTTATATTTACAGAAAATATCTACAGACTTAAATGTAGATTTTTCTCCCATAAGCATTAGGAATATATAAATACAGACATGCACTTAATATACCTTATAAAGAAGTCAGCAATCCAATTCAACATGGGTTTATTAATTAAAAATAAGATGTAAGGCACGTGCTAGGTGTTAAGGATACACACACAAAAAAAAAAAAAACCCAAGCAACAAAACACCTAGTCCCTGTTCTCAAGGAGAAAACATGCTTATGCCAAAGGAATGAAAAAAGGAATGAAAAAAGGAAGGAAGGAAGGAAGGAAGGAAGGAAGGAAGGAAGGAAGGAAGGAAGGAAGGAAGGAAAGAAGGATTATTTATTGTTTCCCCCATAAGTTTGTGAATCCTTGGAGGTAGGAACAGTTTTGGCCTCATTTGATATACCCAGTGTTTAACATAGTGCCTGGCACATAGTAGGCAATTAATTAATGTATACTGATTGCTTAATTGAAGGGAGAGAAGAAGAGAGAAGAAATAAAGAGTGAAAAGAGAAAGAGAACAAAAGATAGAGATAGGTAAAAGAAAAAATAAAGAACCTAACTTTGCTTCCTTTACCTAAATTTTCTTTTTCCTATGATTAGTTCTTAAGGTTTAGTGGACACCAACCCAGGTACTTCAATCAGGTACCTTGAATTCTGATGAAAAGCAGAAATAAAAACAAACTGATTCCTATTCCTTGTAATCTAATTTTACAAGTGTTCCTGAAATTTCCACACAACTTTACTAAGATAATGACAATTAAAATGAGGTAAACTTCAGAAATGTTTTTGACAGCATCTCACTAGGCTGTACTTTATATGAGGTATGTGATCAGAGTTCAGTGACACTTGTGTGTGTGTGTGTGTGTGTGTGTGTGTGTGTGTACGTATCTGCTGGATGAGAGAATGTGTGTAGATCACATATTCTTATTGTGCTGGGTGAATTTCATCTTCTCTTGTCAATCAATGACAATAAGAACATGGACAAAACCAATGTATGTCACCAATGTATTTCATTATCCCAGCAATTTAAATGTTAACCTGGATATTCAGTATCTCCCTAGTTATTTTGAAACAGTAGAGTTTTTTTTTTAATATGAAGCAATAATGCCTTCTAGAAATAACTTCTAGTTAAAGTCAGTTGTCATATTTCAAAAGAAATTAGGGTCTATAGAGATTTTCTTTTCCCTTTTATACTCTGCTACTTTTAATTCACTACTTCATTCTGCTAGGTTAGAGGTTACTCAAACCTCTCTGGAGGAAATGAAAGCTTGGATGACTTTAGTCTATTTAAATTCTCTTTCCTTACCTTTAAATACTTCTACTTGAATACTTCAGTAATCTATAATTTTGTCTTTTGGAATTCTCTCTTTACTTGTCCATACCATAACCCTTCTGGGACTTTATAAGTGATCTTTAAAAGCAGTTATGACTGAAAAAATTTCATCATTTTGAGTATATTTTGGTGATGGCCTTCCCAAAAGTTAACTAGGGTGGTTCTCCAGTGACCTACAAATAGTCCACTAGTGGCTTAATAAATGAATAGGTAGCCTTTTCATAATTTGCTGTATTGATATATCCTTCAAGAAATTAAGATTGCAAGACATTAATGAAAGAATAAAATGATTCTCTTAAAAAGTGATATGAAATCATGTCAGTGACTGAAACAAAGCCATGAACCATCTGATGAACATCATCCCCAATATTACTCCTTCTAAATAATGATTCACTTTTAGGAAAATTTCTAGCTATAGTTGTTCCTTCCACATCTCAATTTTCCCTTTTGTGGCTTTAATATATCATGGGTCAGCATAAGAAATTAAATGGGGAGGCACAGCTAGTATGTCAGAGTAAAGGCAGGGATTTGCCTGAGCTCTCTCCCAAACACCTCCAAATATTTAAAAATGACTCTAAACAAATTCTAGGGCAGCAGAACCCATGAAAAGATGGAGTGAAACAAATTTCCAGTCTAAGACAACTTGGAAATTTGGCAGAAAAGGTCTGTCTCATCTGGGTCAGATTGGAGCACAATCTAGCACAGGCCATACTAGAACAGCCCTGGTCACAGCAAACCAGAAGCAGGCCTTTGAAGTGACTGAATCAGCAGTGACAGTAGCAGTGGCTACTTCCAGAGTTCTCAGCCCACAGATGGTAAGGGAGTTGAACACTGGTCAGAAAGAGATTACTGTGGTCTTTTTGCTAGCACTGAGGCAGGATCCTGTTGCTTTGGCAATACTTGGATCTGGGTCCCAGGTCTGGGTGGAATTTCAAGGGCTAAGGGGGTCACTAGTATAGCAGAGCTAGCAGCTACAGTGAAGGGTTGACCATTGTCACAGTTTCAGGGAAGAAAACAATGCTTGTGGTCACTCATAGACCAAAGCACAGATCAGGAGATGACCAAACACCTCTCCTTAGATCATAACACCTTGGAAGAACTGAAAACTTACAGTTCCCTAGAAGTATTTCTGAAAACAGCTGCATAAAAGCCCTGGATAGTGTTGTACCCTCCACTCTGGAAGCAGAGCCTTACTTTAACAAAGAATTAAAATCCAATAATAGTCTGGGAAAATGAGCAAACAATGTAAAAAAAAAACCAACTCTGACTAAAGAAAACTACTATGGTGACAAGGAAAATCAAAACATACATTCAGAAGAAGACAACCAAGTCAAGGATCCAACATCCAAAGCCCTTAAGAAAAATATGAATTGGTCTCAGGCCATGGAAGAACTCAAAAAGGACTCAGAAAATCAAGTTAGAGAGGTAGAAGAAAAATTAGGAAAAGGACTGAGAGTGATGCAAGAAAATAATGAAAAGCAAGTCAATAGTTTGCTAAACACACACACACACACACACACACACACACACACACACACATCCCTCAAAAAAATAATATCTTAAAAAAAACAGAGTAGGCCAAATGGTAAAAGAAGTCCAAAAAGCCAATGAGGAGAAGAATGTCTTTAAAAATCAGAAGTGACTAAATGGAAAGGAAGGTTCAAAAGCTCACTAAAGAAAATAATTCCATAAAAATTAGAATGGAGCAATAGGAGCTAATGACTTTATAAGAAATCAAGAAAAAGAAAACAGAACACAAAAATGACAAATTAGGAGACAATGTGAAATATCTCATTAGAAAAAAAAACTGGCCAGGAAAATGGATCCAAGACAGATAATTTAAAAATTATTGAACTACCTGAAAGCCACAATAAAAAAAGGAATCTAGACATCATCTTCCAGTGAATTACCGTGGAAAATTGACCTGATATTCTAGAACAGTGGTTCTCAACCTGTGGGTCACAACCTCTTTGGGAGTTGAACGACCCTTTCACAGGGGTTACAGGGGTTGCCTAAGACCATTGGAAAACATGTATTTCCGATGGTCTTAGGAACCAAGACACCACTCCTCTATCCATCTCCAGGTGGGTCCACCCACATGCAGATACGCCCACATACAAGTATTAAAGGGTCATTAGGAAGGTTGAGAACCATTGTTCTAGAAACAGAGGGTAAAATAGAAATTTTAAAAATCCACAGACCATCTCCTGAAAGAGATCCCAAAATGAAAACTCCCAGGATCATTATAACCAGTTCCACAGTTCCCAGGTCAAGAAGAAAATATTGCAAGCAGTCAGGAAGAAATAATTCAAGAATGATGGAGCCACAGTCAGGATAAGATAAGATTTAGCAGCTTCTACATTAAAGGATTGGGAGGCTTGGAATATCATATTCTGGAAGGGAAAGGAGCTAGGATTACAATCAAGAATCACCTACCCAGCAAAACTGAGTATAATTCTTCAGGGAAAAAATGCATATACAGTGAGCTAGAGGACATTCAAGCATTCTTGATGAAAAGCTGAATAGAAAATTTGACTTTCCAATACAAGACTCAAGAGAAGTATAAACAGGTAAATAGGAAAGGGAAATTGAAAGGGACTTAAAAAGGTTAAACTGTTTACATTCCTACATGGGAAGATGATATTTGTAACTCTTTAGACCTTTATCATTATTAGGGTAGTTAGAAGGAGTATACATAGACAGAAGGAATGGGCATGAACTGAATATGAAGGAAAGATATCTAAAAAATAAAATTGAAGGGTGAAAGAGGAATGTACTTAGAGAAAGAGAAAGGGAGAGGTAGAATAGAATAAATTATTTCATGTAAAAGAAGCAAGAAAAAGCTTTTACAGTGGAGGGGAAGAGGGAAAAGGTAAAGGAGTAAGTAAATCTTATTCTCATCAGAATTGGCTCAAAGAGGGAATAATAGAATATAGTATAGGAATCTATATTACCCAACAGGAAAGTAGAAGGGAAAGAGGAGAAGAAAAGAGGGAGTGATAGAGGGGAGCAAAGATTTGAGGAAGGATTATTCAGAAGCAAATTACTTTTGAGGAGGGACAAGGTGAAAGGAGAGAGAACAAAATAAATGGCACAAATAGGATGGAAGGAAATACAGTTAACAATCGTAACTTCGAAAAAAAAATTGAAGCAAGTTTCTCTGATAAAGACCTCAGTTCTCAAACATATAGAAAATGGAGTCGAATTTATAAAAATAACAACTATTACCCAATTGATAAATGATGAAATCATATGACCAGTTTTCAGATGAATTAATCAAAGCTACCTATAGCCATTCAGAAAAATACTCTAAGTCACTATTGATTGTAGAAATGCAAATTAAAACAATTCTGAGATACTACTTCCCACCTATTAAATTGGCTAATAAGACAGAAAAGGTAAATGACAAATGTTGAAGGGAATGTGTGAAAAAAATGAGATATTAATTCACTGTTGGTGGAGTTGTGAACTGATTCAACCACTAAATAGAGCATTTTGGAACCACTACTAGGTCTGTATACCGCAAGAGATAAAAAAAGTAAAAGAACCTATATGTATAGAAATATTTTAACAGCTCTTTCTTGTGGGCAAAGAATTAGACATTGAGGGGATGCCCATCAATTGGGAAATGGTTGAACAAGTTATGTATGTGACTATGATGGCATACTATTGTACTATAAGAAATGATGAGCAGGATACTCTCAGAAAAACCAGGAAAGATTTGCATGGGCTGATGAAAAGTGGAATGTGCTGTGTATAAAATAACAGCAATATTGTAAGAAGATCAGCTATGAATGACTTAGCTATTCTTAGCAAAACTATGATCCAAGACAACTCTAAAGGACTTACGATGAAAAATGCGATCCATCCCCAGAGAAAGAACGGGAATACAGATTGAAGTATACTCTTAAAATTTTCTTTATTTTTCTTGAGTTTTTTTGTGTTTTCTTTCACAACATGACTATTATGAATATGTTTTGCATCACTACACATGTATGACCTATATCTAGTTGCTTGTCTTCTCAATGATGACAGGAGTGGAAAAGGAGAAGGGAGAGAATTTGGAACTCGAAGTTTTAAAAAGGAAGGTTAAAAATTATTTTACATGTAATTGCAGAAAAGAAAATGCTAAATAATTATCATCAACCAAAAAAAAAAGAAATTAAATGGGAAATTTGGGGGAGCTTTGCAGAATTCACAGATAACACACGAAAGCCAGCAGATGACCGAGTCTATGACCAATTTTACAGTAAGGTAATTTATACATCCCATAAAAGAAAAAGAAGAAAAACAAATCACACTTCTCTGGTACAAAGAGATGGTCAAAATTTTTATGCAGATTTTCCAGATCAAGGGGTGCTGTGCTCCTAACTCCCACATAACTGTACAGAAACTTACATACTAGGAATGGAAAATCAGGATAGTAAACCTGAAGATGAAAAGCTTTAGAGAATTGGGGGGAGGGGAAGGGGATAATAGCTGCCTTCAAGTATTTGAAAGAGCATCCAAATGGAAAGGCAATTGTTCTTGACCCAAATAGGAAATCGAGGAGGAGTGAGTCAATTTTTCAAAAAGTTAGGCTTAATTTAAAGAAAATTTCCTGACTATTATAATTATACCAAAAGCAGGATGAAATACTTCAGATGGCAGTTGGTCTTCCTAGACTGGAGGCCATTAAGGTAAGATGAGATAACTACTTTTTAAAATATTTTATAGAAGGAATTGTTTTTCCTGTATGAATTAATTTAGATGGTTTGTGGGGTACTTTCTAATTTCAATATAGATTCTGTATCATCATATAAAGGCAATTAGTAATAAACTTAAGGTTTAGAAAAAATTTTCTCATCATTATAAACCAGTAATTTCTTATTAAGTCCTGTTTACTCATGCTTTGAAAATATTCTGAATGGTAGAAGATAAAAAATTGTGACGAGGTAGTTAGGAAGCCGAGGATCTACTGTTGCCTCTGATACTAAATGAGATACATTACTTGGGGAAAGCTCATCTCTCTGGGTTTCTATATTCATACCTATAAAACAAACATATTAGCCTAAATAAGCCCTTAGTTAATTTCTAGACCACCAGCTTTTTATTCTAGGTTTCCATTTTTAATTCTTATTTTTACAGAGGGATGCGAAATTTACTATCCAGTAAATGAACTTCCACTTTAATTTCCCCATCTCCTCATGGACCAATTTAAATGAACATTATCCTAAAAACATGTTTCCAGTTAAATCAATCAATTTAGACAGCTAAATTGGATGATTTGGCAAAAAAAAAAACAAACCATAATGGAAATAAGAGAAGGTTTTCGACCTGGATACTTCAATGTTCTGAGGTGTTCTATCATCTCATGAATATGGTTGAGTATTCTCCACTGGTTCATATTATAACCAAACAATGCCTTCTCATGCTGTGTGACCTTTAGGTATGTCCCCTTTTAAATCCTCCACAAGGCTTTCATCTAAATCTCATAGATCTTTTATATATGTTGACATTGTATGACTACTAATGAAAAGCATAAACTATCAATTAATTATTCCTCATTCTTGTTATCTGACCTAAATATATCCTTTTAAGGTTAGATCTATATAATTGATAAGATTCATAGAATTTCAGATCCTGAAGAAACTTTAAAAATATTGGTCCCAAGTTCTTCATTTAAAATGAGTTTTCAAAGGTTATAAAACTAATTTATAACAAAATCAGGATAGAGAAAAATTAGATTCTTCATGTCTCTTTACAGTGTTTTATTTCAATGTTTTGCTTAACTAAATGTGTTTGTATAAAAACAATTGAAATAGTAACCAAACTTTTTGTTTCCACTATGGTGTAGACCACAGAATCTCAGAATGTACCTCCAAGTCTATTTAGTCTAAACTGTGCCTCGATTAGAATCTTCTTACATCCTATACTAAGTATTCATGCAACTTTTGCATAGATACCTCCAGTGGGGGAACCCACTAAATCAAATTCCACTCCAGCAATCCCTGAAGTACTTGTGTGGGGAAGCTCTTTACTAGTCAGGGAAGTCAAGAGTTAATAAAAAGCAAGAGAGTCTTAAACACCTTTAAGTCATTAAATAATGTGCATGGGGATTTGTAAAGCTTGTCAACAATCCTAAATAACTAGTTATTTCATTTGCATGCAAGGCACACCAGCAATAATGTAGACATAGTTCAAGATTCATGAAGCCTAGAACATGTAGTGTATTATATATAACTCCAGAGAAGACAACACTTTTTACATAGACACAGTGGTATTACTGTAAAAATAACAGCAAGCTACCATCTTATTTTCCGTATTTCCTACTTGAGGAAATTTAAACCCTTTCAACTCTCTCCCTAATCTGGCCAGACATTAACTTTCCAGGTGACCTTCCTACTACTACAAACACAGACTTTTCCATAGGCAGTTTCCATTCTTCCTTGTCTTATGGATGTGATGTGCTCACCACTTCTATACTTTTTCATTCATATTTCTCTTTCCTTCACCTCTCCATAATTTGGAAAGTACTTCCCCATTTCCATTATGTATATAAATTCTATCTAGTTTTGCCTTTGTTACAAAGTATTCCTTTACTAGATTATGGGTTCTTTAAGGGAAAGGATCTTGTTTTAAGAATCTTTTTTTTTTATCCTTCATATCTCCTAACATAGTTCTAATTCCATAGAAGGAGATTAATCAATACTTATTAACTGATTTAAATATTTACCAAAAAGTAAATGGTATACTCGAGGTTGGGAATACATAAAATATTTGAAACTTTTTTGCTTTTATGCAAAGCTGACCTATTCCTATCCCCTTCTTTCTTCATGAAGACCAATGCATAAGAAGTTTCTTTTTGGTTTATAGAGACTGAAATGAATAGTTATTTTCTTTTTTTAGCTATTTTACCATATCTCCTCCTGAACTTCTGACATAAACTGCCATTCACCGTCAGAAAAGCTGTCAGTGAACATGAATCAATCTTTCCATTCAGGATAAATTAGAACTGAGTTATAGAAAATAGTTCTTTCTAACTCCAAGAGGACTGCTTTTCTTTGAGCTACCACTTTGCTTATAAAGTAAAGTCACCTGGAACACTAGTACATGAACTGCAATTGTTATCAAGGATCTCCATTAGAAACTCAGTTTCCAAATAAATAAATATGGCTCCACTGGAGAAAACTGGTTGTCTTGGAATTCAAGCTAGCCAGTGAAGAGAAAATTTGGGTTCCAGTTCTGTTCAAAAATGTTATTATAAAGTTCAGGGACTAATGATGTAAACAATTATGTACAAATAAGCTATATAAATGGATAAATTGAAGAAAATCTCAGAAAGAAGGCACTAGCATTAAGGGGACTGGAAAAGGATTCCTGTACATGTTGGGGTTTGCATCTGCTACTTTACCTGTTTTCAATGTAGGAAAAAGATGCTTCTCTCAGGATAAACGAATCACTTCTAATCCTATCACCGTGATGCTAACTCAAACCTTAATTGACACCACTTCCCTCAGCTTCCTCACCTCTCTGATTAGAGTGATAAAGAGTAGAGTACCAAACATCTCCCAAAGCCTTCCTATATAGAAGGCAGATACTCCTCCATCTTTGCATCTTCTGTTCTATCAAGCTTCAATTCCATGGAACAAGAGGCCTCTATACCAGGTACTCCCTGAGTTCACCCATACTTTACTGCCTTCTTTTTTATATTGGTCCCCCCTTTAGATGATAAATTCTTGAAGGCAGGACCTGTCTTTTTTATTAACTGTATCCCCAGTCCTTGTGCAATGCCTGGTGCATACTAGGTGCTTAATAAATTTCACTTGGATTTGTTTGAATTGAAGGTGAGATTCGAAGTGTGGGAATTGAGTGAACCATGCTGACTCCACCTTGTGACTTCATTATAGATTAGCTTAGTTCCCTTTCTATTCTATTATGTGTCTAGCCTAATTTCTGTCATGTGAGAAAATTTTATTTAGTCATGAGAGTTATGAGAAAACTTTATTGCATTGTTTGAACCTAGCCTTGAATGACTGGGAAGCTAAACCATCTCTACCTGCTGCTTAAGTCTTTAACTAAAGACCTAATTTATGCTGATCAGAAACTCAGATCCAAAAATTGATGTAAGGAGTTTTCTCACAATTATATATCTCAAGCAACCTACATTTCTTATCTGAAAACCACCCCAATACTGGTCAGTCAATTATTGTTTTCATGTTCCTTTGACTGAATACAGACACTTGGGGGGAGTGGTACACCTTTTTTTCTGACTTCAAGGAACTGCATCTGTTCATTCTCCCTCTGTTCCCCCTCCCCCCCGCCAACTTGTAAAGTCCCTAGTATTTCTTCTATTTAGAAATCAGATTATCTAATTCCCCACCCTAGTTGTCTTTTAATTAATTGGCCTTATTTGATTAGTTATTTAAATACTTAAAAATCTGTTTTACTCTGCATTCAGGGTCTTTGGACTGACTGGAGTGTCTGTTAACTCATTTATTTATATATTATTAATGTAATATTACTCAGTTATTATTAATTATCCAAGACAAAATAAAAGCAGAGAATGCAGGAGGCAGATAGGATGAAGATGATCATTCCAGGTGTTGGGGAAAGTAAGTGAAAAGCCACAGATTCAGGACACTTTAATTACCTTTTGTGAAGAAAAATGAGGAAGCCAGTATCACCGGACGTTAAATTATAGAGTATGTGAACAGAAGAAATGCATTAAAAAGATTAAGTTAAGAAGATGCAAGTTTATAAAGGGATTTAAAAGCTAAACAGGATTTTATATTGAATCCTGGATGTAAGAGGGAGTCACTGAAGCTTATTAAAGGATAAAAATAGGAATGAGTGAAGATTAGAAAGATCTCTTCTTAGCTGAGTGGATGGTAGACCAGAGTGGGGAGAAATTTAAGGCACGGAAGCCAACCAGAATGCTCCAGCAATGAGGAGATAAAGTCCTGTACTAGAGTAGTGATTGTTTCAGAAAAAAGAAATTGAGAAGATTGGAAAATTTTGAAGAAAACTAATTGATTTTGGTTTCTTGGATTTTGGATAAAAGGAGAGATTAATGGTAGAATTTTTAAAATGTCATATTTGTGAGATATGTGACATTTAGCTTCATCTTACATAAAAAAATATTGAATTTTCAAGATCATTCTCCTACTCTATAAAGGAATAGTTTGAAGGTAAACAAGAATTTCCCCTTCTTGCCAACCTACCACCTAAAATTATTTCCCTTGTGCACCTACTTCTGATGGATAAAATTATATCATGGTATATTCATTACTTAGAGTTAAAGTGCTGGTTACTATGACATAAAAATTCCACTAAGATGAATGCTACATTAAATAAGTTACTTTAATTTGCATTTATTTTTTAACACATATGATAACTTTTTTAAAGGAATTTTTATATAAGTAAGGCAGAAAAAAAGTGAGTGTAATGGAAAATTTGGTTAGCAAAGTAGAAAAGAGAAACATATTGAAAACAAAAGCATATTGCCATCTAAAATTTCTTCTGTTTTAAAATTTTGTCTAGAGCTCACCATGGAAAATGAGTGGGGTTAGAGATTATTGCATTCAAAGCATTTTTTTTTTCATCATGGTGAAAGAACCTCAAGAGAAAACAGAAAATCAATACTATATCCCTGCCCATTTGGAAACTTGTCATTAAAGTCTTCTTTTCCCCTGTGGCATGGGCTACATATTATAATTTGTTTTAAATAAACCTCTTTGAATTAAACTACCACAACTGTTATTCACTTCTCCAATAATTTATAAAATTACTATAATTATTACTTTAAGGCTAATATCTTTAGTGCTTTACTATTCAATTGATGGATAAGGATAAAAACTTAGCATTTTGAACATCTAAAGTTCTGTACTTAAAAAACGATCAACTTCTAATGAGTGAATTCTTTTTTTAAAATTTATTATTTACTTTTAGTTTTCAACATTGACTTCTTCAAGTTTTAAATTTTCTCCCCATCTCTTTCACTCCCTCCCCAAGATGGCATACAATACGATAGTGCTCTACACATACATTCATATTAAAAACTATTTTCATACTTGTCATGTTGCATAGAAGAATTACAATGAATGGGAGAGATCATGAGAAAGAAAAAATAAAACCAAAAGGAAAACAGTGCTTTGTTCTGCATTCTGATTTCATAGTTCTTTCTCTGGATTTGTATGGCATTTGCCATCATGAGTCCTTTAGAACTGTTTTAGTTCCTAGAATTGCTGAGGAGGGCTAAATCTATCAAAATAAATCATCACACATTGTGACTGTTTCTTTGAACAATGCTTTCCTGGTTCTACTCACTTCATTCAGCATCAGTTCATAAGTCTTTCCAGGATTCTCTGAAGTCCACCTGTTCATCTTTTCTTATAGCACAATGTGTATGAAAAAATTGTATTTTACAGACAAGAAAATACCTGGGCCCATAGCATTAGAGCTGGAAAGAAAATTAAACACTGAGCAGCATTTTGTAAAAATTTATGTTGGAATTATCCCTAATTCAGTTGTCTCTATAAAGTCAGATAAGAGCTCATATTAGCATTAGAAAAAAAGAGATAAATATATGTATTTGCACATATACTAAAACAATTTAAATCTGAAATATTTTTTAAACAGTAAATGAAAATTTAAAATGGGAAATGGACAAGAGAAATGATATAGATACTAGATATAATATTTATATTTAGAAGTTTGATGAATGATAATAATTGTCATAACAAAGAGACCATTATATCCTAGAAAGCACCTTATTCAGAAAATATTGTTCTTGTTGTACTTGTCAAACTGAGACACAGCTTTCAAAGCCAATATTAGGTTAGAAATTAAATGCATTTGTAAAACCTAAAGAAGAAGGATCATGGACTGTTATCATCTCATAAAGCAGAGGGAGTCAGTAGAGGATTTAATCAGTTTTTACAAAACTTGACAGAATAGTTACTTAAACAAAATCTTTGAAGGGGATTCAAGGTTGAAATTTAAGGTGGGATACAGCAGGGGGAAGTCAGATGGTGTACTAGATACAGCACTAAGCTTGGAATTAGGTAAACTTATCTTCATGAAAAATCAAAAGTATGAGAGAACAAGTATTCTTCTACAAGGGATATGGAAATTAGACCAAATCTTTATCATTTCACGATCAATTGAAAGGCAAAGAGAGCATAATATCCCATAATACTTATAATTTATTGATTAGGAAAATAATTCTTTGGTAGAACAAAATATTCCATTAGTGGTCCCTTTAAAATAATGTTTCCCATCAAAACATTAAAACTATTCAAAAACCTATGGATAGTACCACAATAGAAATAACCCTATTGAACATCTCTCTGAAAGTAAAGATGAGACAAGTCTTCAAAATAGGAGACATACACTATCCAAAAGGTACTCACCACTATAGTGGATGATATCTAGAGCAAAGTCTAGGCAAAAGTGGAATTCTTTGTGGATGGTAAGGTCTTCTAGAAGTTACTGTTTTCACATAATATTGTCCCAGAACATCACAGAACCACTTAGAATAATTCTATAATTAGACAAAGAGTTTGATCTATTGATTGACCCAAGAAAAAAGGAGTGGATGAAGAAAGTGTATTGGCTAAATTCTAATAAAAATATGTAATTAGAAGGACACTACAGAGAGATGGCAACTATACATACACAAATATATATATATATATATATATATATATATATATGTATATGTTTACACATATACATATAGTATAGATACACAAATTGAATACAAGGACCCAAGGTTTAAGAGAAACTAAAGAGTAGGCAAGATGCCTTTAGGAAAATTACAAAGCTCCTTTTGTAACAGAGACTGTAATAAAAGAAAAGACATTTTTTAATACTAACATTTAACTGGTGTTGATTTTTTATGGAATATAGTACCTGGAAAAACCTTAAAATGAGCATCACAGAGGGAAAATGGAGTTTCATATGATAGATATGAACAAACTTTGTCATCCAATGAAGAAAGGATTCTGGAATATAAGAGGGCTTAAAGATGTCATGGAGGAGTTGCATAAAAAAGATTGCTTAGTTTTATGTGAATGAAAAAGAGGCACAAATATATTGCCAAATGTCACATTCCTATCTTACAGATTTCAGGAAAAAGGAAAGAAGGTCTCCATACGTTAGATGAACCCTCTCTGGTAAACTTTTGCCAAGAAATAGATGAGATTTTCATAGGATTGGCAGGCAATAATGTATCACAATCTGCCTTTTTTGGAAGGTCTTAACAAATTGATGAGTTCACAGGCCTATTTTTGTGCCTGAGTAACCTGATTTATTCAAATACACCATTGATAATATTGAAAACAACAAACAGATATTTGCAAAAGACAGATCATGGAAACAGGCTACAATAATGTCCTGCTGAAGTTTAACTGATACAAATCAATTGCCTTAGCAAGAAGGCCAAAAAGAGCCTAAAAAGTACTTTAGTCAACAAACACATGACTTTTGGAGAAATGAGGCAATGAGTGACATTTCAGAATATAAATTACTTTTAAATATCTTATGAAGGAGAGTAGAAAAAAAGAGTACTATCATATAATTAAACAGGAGAATTGGGATTACAAACAATTTAAAGGAAATTTGTTGAAATATTTAGGTTAGCAAAGTAATCTCAAGGTCATTTAAAGGTGAAACTAGAAGACAAAAAGTAAACAAAATAAAGATATAAAAGATTGCAATGAATTTTTCAATAAACCATTTTTTATTATGGAAATGAAAGCTATCATATTTTATCTATGAGTTTACAGTCGCAGATTTGCTACCTCCATAGGAGTTAGAAATGTTACTAAATAGGACAAAGCAAGAGCTAGACTAAATATAAATAATGATAACTTTTATTATTGTTACTACTATAATTATAAATTGTTTTATGGTTCGCAAAAAGCTTTCTGTATACTATCTCATTTGATCCTAATGACCCTGTGAGGTAGATGCCATTTTAATTCCTATTCCATAGGGGAAAAAGCTGAGGTTAAGAGAGAGAGTCATTTGCCCAGGATTATCAAGCTAGTAAGTGTCTTGAAATCAGATTTTTCTGTCTCCAAGTCCAATACTCCATCTATAACCAGGACAGAGAAAAGTTAGACTGGAGGTAACAAAATTGTGAGAAAATTGAGGGATTGATTTACAAGATATCTAAAATGGGAAATGGGGGAAATAACAAAGGTGGGAATAAAATTATTTTACCAAAAAGATGGGAGACTAAGAGAATATTGACTGCTGAATGATTTGTCTACTTTCTCATCTATATTAATTTTTTTTTCACAATAAGATATATTCACATCAATGCCATCTGTGGTAAGGGTATTTGTAGGGAATAGGAGAGCAATTAAAAGTGATGCTCTGTGGTAGACTATATATTTTCATTGACTAAATTATATAGAGAATGCATGATTCCACTCTTCTTACTCTTTATTAACTACAAAAAAACCCCAAAATATTTGAATGAACAAAATAGAGCGACAGAGACAGAGAGAGACAGAGAGAGAGAGAGAGAGAGAGAGAGAGAGAAAGAGAGAGAAATATTGATCAACCTATTCATAAATGGATGAGAGCAAGCAACAACATTAACCATAAACTATGAAGAAGAATCAGAGTAAAGTATATCTTGGAGGAAAGGAGTAGGGAAAAAGATGAGAAGGAGGAGGAGAAAGGAAAGGGGAGAAGAAGAAGGAGAGGGAAAGGAAGAAGACTGTTCACAACATAAGAAGAAGAAATAAACAACTGGAAATAATGTGGGAAGATGGCAGTTTATTAGGAACTTGAGGAACCCAGATCACCCTTATGCACCCTTACAAAAGCTCTAAACATGCACCAAAAGAGACAATGGTAAGAACAGAGATATAGTTACAAGCTCTCTTAATTCATTAACTCACAAGAACGTTGTAAGAACACTACAGAAAACATAAGTAGAGACAAAACAGAGTAAACAAAAAGTAATATGTGTAAGGAGAAGACATCCAGGAGAGGTGATAGAGTTATAACAGAGTCTACAAAAGGATATATGGCAAGACCAGTGCCTTGGGTAACATCCAGCACTTCCTCCCCCCATCCTTCCACAATCAAAGCAGGACACAAAACCAGAACATCAGCCCATGTATCAGAGAGATAGCTGCCAGGCAGTATGCCTGAGGAATAGTAGGTGAGACAGCCCTACCATAACCCAGGTACACATTGCCCAGGCAACCCATATTTGACCTACTCCAAGAACCAAAGTAATAGAAAGGACAATAATGCAAAAGCAAAGCACGAGGGAATCTCCTACTTGTTACCAACACAGCCAAAAACTTCTACTTGTGACCTGTCAGGCTCATAGATATGAATGGAGCTAACTGTGGAATGAAAACTGTGTCAAGAATGAGTCAAAGCAGAAAATAGCATACCCAGTGAAGAGATATGGAGTGAGAAAAGGCCAATAGATAACACAAATGAGGAGAGTAACCTTAAAACATGTCAAATTAAGCTTCAGGGAATATATCCTGGGCATGAGAGCTATGGGAGAAGTTGGAAAAAATAGATTTTTAAAATGGGACTTACAGGAAAATGTCAGCTATCAAGGAAAGAATGTAAGGAGAATTAATAACAGTACATCTAGTGAATAAACATACCCAAGAACTGAAACCCCTGGAAATTAGAATAGGCCAAACGGAAAGCAACACCCCTTCTTTGCAAAAAATGGGCCCTATAGAAAAAAAAATAAAGAAGTGGGTTAGATTTGGGCCTTGTGCTGTACTTTACCAACTCCTGTTTAAAGGACTGGTCATGAAACATTCTACCCACTTCTTGACTTAGAGTTGATGGATTAAAAATAGAGAATAATACATATATTTTCAGACATGGACATGTGGGAAGCTTTGTTTTGTTTTGTTTTGTTTTGTTTTTGCTTTACTATACATTTTTGTTATAAGAATTTTGATTATTTTATCAAATGATGTGACCAGAAGAGAAAGGGAAGGAGGGATATAGATGAGAAAAAAATGAAAAGAAACAAAAGAGGAAAAATGCAGAATTTTTCTAATACACAGAAGAAAAAAAGGGAAGGCCTAAAAGAATCACAGATAAATAGAACAGCTTTGAAAGCTGCACATTGTGATTATTTTATATTCAAAAAGAAAATTATACTTTATATAATACAGATTCAAAATTTCATATAGATTATCTTATTGTTTTTGCCCAGTACAATTTCTAAGCAAATTCTCATTTGGGAGGTATTTGTTAAATTCAGTCATAAGCAGGAGTTGTCCAGGATGGGCATAAAGGAATAAGTTATGTCCTGCATCATTGGAAGAAATAGACAGATCATTTTGGTCCCAGATCCCTTTCAGTATTTGAGTGTTATGTAATTTCAAGTTTTTCACTAAGTCAGATTGAGTGCCATCATACATTAATCAGATTTATGATGAAAAAACTATATGATTAAAAAGTACAATTTTCAAGTTTGTTTTTTCTTCCAGGTTTCAGGGAGGCTCTGCTGCAAAATGCATTCTATCCATTAGACTATGGAAGACAGTAGTGTTTGACTTCATTGTATGATGAGAAAATCACGGGACTATGTGTATTTCAACTGCTACTTGATCTAGAATCCCTTCTTTAATATCCCAATAAATGATTATTTAGGATGCTTCATTGCTGTTGTTACTACTATTTTCATTATTAATATTTTACTCAGTCCATTTTTTTCCTCTAAAAAGCTATAATCATTAGGAAGGTTTTCCTTTTAGAAAGCTTAAATTTGTTTCTTTGTGACTTTTCTCTATTATTTTGCCCTCTTTGATAAAGCAGAACAGGGTAATCAAACCTCCATATGAGAGTCCTTCAAATACTTGAAAACTACTCCCATACTCCTTCACTCAATCCCCTCTTTCCAAGATAAATGTCCTATTTCCTACAAACCATTCTCTAAATTTGTTTTAGTGACCTTGAAGCTATTCACCAATGCCCTACTCTGGATATTACCCTGTTTATCAATATCTTTAAAAACGTAATTTGTGCCTGTGCACACAAAGAATACTAACCATTAGACTTACTAACATGCACATTTGACCAAAACAACCCCCCATCCCCATCCAGAATTCTGTAAAATAACTTACGACTACTACAGTAGTTGGCTTGAAGCCCAGCATTTAAACCTCATCATAACATAAAACAATTTGCAAAATAGCTAAACTCTTTTTTTTAACCTTTCACCTAAAATTTATAATTTCCAAAAACCTCATAGTACATGTCTACTGGTAAAATGTTCGGGCTTGGGCAATCCACAATGTCTGTTGCCAAATTCCCTAATGCAGAACCTTAACTTTCTGCAAAACAGCTTTAACTTGATCTGATACCATGACCTCTGTGCTTTCCAAACTTAAGAGCTTACTTTCATGCTCATAATAGGCAATTCTTTGCCTAAGACCATGAAAGAACAAACTCCAAAGTAATAGATCAAAGTCTGTTTCAGGCTTGCCTAAATAGGACAAGATCTAATGGTCACATGGTGGCAAGGAGGGCTAAGCCACCCAGTTTCAGGATGGAAGAAACAGACGTGTATATCTACAAAGGAAAAGAGAGTGAGGGGAAAGTTCAATCCCTTCTTCATATGCACAGAATCTTCAACTCTTCTGAGATGAGTAATGCATAGCTGGAAGAAGCCCCTTAAAAGTCCCAGATGATCCATCCTGGTCAGGGAGGGCAACACTGAGCACACTTCATGCATAAGATCTCTTTAGCCTTAGACATATTACTTACTTAAAATGATTGGAAGAAGTAATTTATTTAGAAATGGATTTTTGAAACTTCATATTCCCAGAAAGAGGTAGGAAAGGAAAGCCACTTTGAAGAAGGGGAAATATGGCTGGAACAAAAGTATTATGTTCATTACATATTATGTGTCGGGCAGCAGAGAGGAAGCATAAACATATTCAAAACAAGTCAACCTAGTTGCCTACAAAAAAGAAGAAAATACACTCTAGGATGTCTATAGCATATTTAGGCTAAAAATCAAATAAATAAAGAAACAGGCAAATAAAGATAGCTAGGCAAATAAATAAATTGTTACACAAATAAATTGATAATGAAGTAAAACAAAATCTTAAGCCTTGGGAAAGAATTGTAGGACCCCCTTCAAATCATCAAATAATGCTCTTATTTTATCTAGGAAAGCTTAAACACCCTACCAAAAATCAGTATGCTAAAATTCCCCACGACCACCACCAATCCCTTGCACTCCATGGCTGACATTGGCACATTTCAATCCAGCCCCTACACTTAATTGTCCTCCTCATCCCCAAAGAACTTGATGTGGGATACCACCAGTAATCTGTCCTCCTAATTTTTAATCAAAGTTAATGCTACTCTGAAGTCCCCAAAATAAGCTTTCAAAACCATTGCCAGGCACAGCTGGGCTCTCAGATTATGAGTGGGATATCTTTCATGGTTTTCAAAGAAAAGATGCTTTCTTCTTCCCCATCTCCGTATCCTTACTCACATACACAAACCCCTTAGTACATTTCTGCCGTGTGACTAGAGTTGAAGAGGCCTACAATTAAATATCAATTATTTAGCTTTTCAATTAATAATTTATTCAGTCCTTTGGAAATATTTACTTGCCCATCACTCTATTAGGCTAGCTACACAGCCATAATCTACTTATTCACTAAACCCATTATATTTAAGTTGGTAAACACATTCAAAATGAATATTGGCCTTACTACTTGGAAGGATATGATGAAAATTTACTCAACATGAGGAAGTAGATTTCAATTTAGAGCTTCTATCATTTGTGGTGTATGTTTGTGTTTATGCACATATATATATATTTATATGTATATATATGTGCATATATATGTATACATGTATATGTATATGTGTGTATATATGTATACATATATATGTGTATATATATATATATGTATACATATATATGTCAATGACATTAAAAAAGCATTTCAAATGAGGCAAAGAAATTCCAAAAGTGAAAATAATTAAAGTAAGTATGTATTAATATGTAAGTGTAAGGTAGAGGGAACACCTGAGAAAAAATATAAAGTCAATTAAGACCTCTATAACAGTAGGAAAGAATAATTCCAATGGTGATATTAAAAAGCTTCCAGTTAAGATTTCAAAATGTGTAAGTATGAATTTTTGATCTGACATGATTATGTGACAAACATTGAATTTGGAAAATATAATTAAATACTATCAAGGGTCTTTTAAAGGTTATTGTAAGTATGTCAATTCCTTGTGCTATTGTAAAAAAAAAAAAGAGGGATTTCAGAGCAGAATAAATCACATATTCTTTGTAAAAATGATAAATGTGTGTCTAAGATGAAGGATGACCTATTGACACTGAAAACAGTTGTAATTACATCATTGTTCTTCCAAACTTTATAATAATAAATCAACTTTTCAAAAACCAGTTTTATGCATCAAATTCTAGGCAAAGACCAATTTAAACAATTGTAATGTCTTAACTGGGCAAGAGAAAAAGACATCAAGGAATTTTGACATTACAGTGTGGACAACAATGCATTGGATATATATGTAAATTAAATAAAATATTTGTGAAATATACATTTGTATACATATACTTTGAATAAAATATAGTAAAATTAACTTAATTGGGGGAGAACTAGCAATGGCATGGACCAGTCAAGAAAGATATCACATGGGGCCTGGCACTTGAAATGAGTTTTGAAGGGTATCATCACCCAGTCACCAAGACTTGAAACTTGAGAGTCCTTCTTGACACATCATGCTCCCTCTGCACTATATCCAAACATCTTCAAGTCCCCTCAGTTTGACCTTTTTAAATGTTTCTCATATGCTCCCCCTTCTTACCTCTAACTTTTCTATCCCTCTGGAGCAGGCTCTTATCACCCCATACATTAGAATACTGCAATAGTCTGCTGGATGCTCTTCCTGATTTAGTTGGGTCTCTATTCTAATCCACCCTCCCATCAGCTGTCAAATTCACCTTCCTAAAGCCCAAGTATAGCCATGCCTCTCCTCTGTTCAAGAAACTCCAATAACCCCCTACTATTTCTAAGATCAAATATAAAATCCTCTCAATGGCTTTCAAAGCCCTTCATAACCTTGTCCTTTCCTATCTTTCCATACTTCTTACACTTTACTCCAAGAACTCTGCAATTCATTTGATGCTTGACTTCTTGTTCCTTGAAAAATGATGCCCCATCTCCCAGCTCCAATCATTTTCACTGGCTACCCCGCTAGCTCTGGAGTGTTGGCCCTCATTATCTCAACCTCCTGAATTTCTGGCTTTATTAAAGCCTTACCTTCTGCAAGAAGGTTTCCCTAGTCCTTCTGAATCTTAGCATCTCCTCTCTGAGATTATCCCTTCCCCAGTTTTTCTTGTAAATTTCTTGTTTGTATATTGTTGTTTACATGGAGACTCCTCTCTTACTCTCCTCCCCAGTAGATTGTGATCTCCTTGAGAGGAGAGACATTTTTTTGGGGGGGGTGTCTTTCTTTGTACCATTATTATTATTATCATTATTATTATGATGATTATTTAGCACAGTAGTACACAAATCAGGTGCTTAAAAAAATGCTAGCTCACTGAATAAGTATGAGGCTAATTTAAGGTGGAAAGTGCATTCTAGTCTCTGCAGAGCAAATCAAGCAGAGAAAGATAAGGGGAATAGTAATTTATGTAACGTCTACTGTAAGTGTCAGGTACTGTAATAAACCTTTTACAAATATTCTCACTTGATCCTTACATTAACCCTGCAAGGTAGGTGTTATTATCCCCATTTTACAGTAGAAGAAACTGAGAAAAGCAGAGATTAAGTAATTTAGAGTCAATCAGTACGTAAGTTTCTGAAGACAGATTTGAATTAATTTCTTCCTGATTCTAGGCCCAGAATTCTGTCCTCACACCATTTAGCTGCCTCTACTCAAGTGGAGATGGAATATGTTATATGAAGATAAGGAGGACCATTTCACTAGAATATAAATTGAATGAAGCAGAAAAAAAATGTGTAATAAACTTAGAAAAGTAAATTTGAGCCAGACTGTGAAGCTCTTTAAATGGCAGAGGGGTTTGTTATTTTTTTTTTGAGATCCTCTGATGCCAGTCCTTGGAGCTTTTTAAGCATGGGGTTTCTTGTTCAGCCAACTAGTGCAATCACCCAGGTGAAAGGAGGTATGAAGACCTGAAGGGGGCAGATGTGAGAGTTATCATGGAGACAGAAACATTTAGGTTTGACAACATTTTGATAAAGGAGGGAGTGAGAGAGAGTGAACAATCAGAGATGATTCTAATATGAAGCTGGGTGACTAGAAGTATGGTGTTTCCCTTGATAGAAATATGCATTGCTTGGAAATTGTGATTTCAAGAGCCTGAAAGGAATTCTTAAGTCTAAAATTGTATCACTAATTTATGAATATGGGATCACAGATATAGAGTTGAAAAGGACTTCAGATATCATTTAATTAAACCCATGCATTTTATAGATAAGACAACTAAGGTCCAGAGAGATTAAGTAGGCAGCTGGGTGGCACAGCGGACAGTACAGGGGACTTGTAATCAAGAAGATTCAAGTTCAAATTTGACCTCAGACAATTACTATTTTTTTTTTTGACCCTGGACAAGGCAAAGTTCTATTTGCCTTGGTTCCCTCAAGTGTCAAATGGGAATAATAATAGCACCTACTTTGCAGGCTTGTTGTAAGGATCATACGAGATAATTTTCATAAAGCACATGCAAAGTGCCTGACACATATTAAATGCAATAAAAAATTCTTATTCCTTTCCCTTCTCCCATTAAATTATTTGCCATAGGTCACACAGTTTTAAAGTGACAAAGACTGAATTTGAACCTAGGTCCTCTGACTCCAGTTTCAGTGTTCTTTCCGTTTACAAAAACTTAGCAGCAAATGATTGGAAATTTTGAGTAAAAAATGGAAAATATGGGGGGAAAAGGAAAATGAAGAATAGGTTAGACTGGCACTGACTCTTCTCAATGTAGTCTGATGTCTGTTTTCACTACTTTCCTTAGTTGAGTTGAATTTTCATTCTTTGAACTTTACAATAAACACACAAACACACACACACACACACACACACACACATTTCAATATACAAAGAGCATTGCATATGAAGTTGGGAACTTCCACTATACACAACTTAAGTATCTATTAAATTTAACATAATACTAACAAAATTACCCTGTTGTTTTTGTCTCCTGAATTTCTCACTCATCCAAATTTTGCTAACCACCTCTTTCAATAATATGTCCTTGCTGTTTCCTGAAATCAAAGTCAAATCCATTGGCCTAAAGTTCAGATACTCCACTCTCTTCCTCTTTTGGAAGTTGGAAAATTTGGTCCTTTCCAGTCATGTGGCACCTCTTCATTAACACTCCCCTAAAACTGGCAGTGGCTCAGTATAATATTTGTCAATTCTTTTGGTAACTTTAGATATGAATATTCTAAACTTAGGGGAATGAAGACATAAAGGGCTCTCAGTATGTCACAGCTCCTGTTTTTCACCTCCCTTTTAGCCATGCACATTTTGCATTTCCAATGCAAAATATTTATCCTTTACAAAGAAAACTGAAGCAAATTAAATGCTATCTCCCCTTTCTCTCTGCCTTCCATTATCTTGATGTCATCTAACCCAAAGAGTAGTCCTTTCTTTTCCTTTCCCTTTCCACTATTTTCCTCAAAATAACTTATTTTCATTTGTCCTTACAACTGCATAAACCCATCCTGAGTTTTTGTCTTGACTTAGCTTTGCCTCTATTATTTTCTGCATGTCTGAAAAATTCAAATATGACTGGGGCTTTCAATATCAGTATCTATTGAGAATTTACTACTTTCTTCCTCATTGGAATTGTTTCTCTCTGAGTCTTCAGAATTTAATTATTACACTGTCTTAGGCTAACTAGCTCTCAAAATTTTGAGCCTTCAAGATAAAAACTCTCATATTTCCAAATCCTTTGAAATTCCTCTCAAAAAATCTAGGGTCTGTAGTTGATTATGCTTATCTTTCTTGTTCTTTATTACAAATTCTAATACCATATATTCCCCTTAAAGTGTTCATCAGATTCAAGACCCACATAGAGATCCCTCTTTTTGGTCTCTCTACCTTTTGAAGGATGAAATTATCATTAAGGTAAGTAGAGACATTATTAGCAATTAGTTTTTGGCAGAGAGCTCCACCAGATGTCTGGATAATTGAATTCTGCATTCAAAGTTGTGCTGTGTCTCCATCGAACACTTGTGATCTGTTTATCTCTTTATTTCTTCTCTTTATTTAAGCAGTCTTTTACCAGGGGATAATATTGCTTCTGTTTCTGCCTCTGTTCATCTTTACTCAAGTTCTCTTCATCATGCTTCTGTGCTTACATTTCTGTGTAACCTTATATAAGTCTATCTTCTTCCTGTATAATATTACTTCTTCCCCCCATAATCCATGTCCTGTTCCTTTGGGGGGGGGGAATTCTGGGGGAAAGGATATCATATCAGTAATAATGTTAATGTCATCTGCCAAGAGTCTTTCTGGCCAAAGTAGAGGAGCTGGGTAATTCTCAACTTGCCTGAATGACAATGGGATGAGGACAATTGATCTTCTCTACCTGATTCTAACAAAAACAAACTATGTGTTGCGGTAGAAATTATGGAAAGGTTATGGGGAAGTAACCACTTCATCTTAGGTGGGTGACAGACAAGGAAAGGAAAACTGGGAATTGCCTGATATACACCCCAAGTTTGGGGAGCTTTCAAAGGGTCATAAAAGGGAGAGGTAAGATCCAGCAGCCTAAAATCGTATGAACAAAGTTGTGCAGTTGTTATCGATAATGCTGTCGTTAATAATGGTAGTAGTAGTAGCAACAATAACAATAATAGAATTTATGTAAAGCTTTTATTTGCAAAATAAATACCTGATTGAATCCTTACAAAAAAAATCTGGGAGGCAAGTGTTATTATAATTATTTTACAGATGAGGAAGCAGAGGCAGACAAAGGTTCATTAACTTGCCTAGGGCCACACAGCTAGTCTAGTAAGTGTCTGAGGGTGGATTTGAAGTCGTCTTTCTGATTCCAGATCTAGCATTCTATCTACCACACCACCTAAATTATGGTAGTAGGGACAAATAACAGAGGATGCCTTTAAAAATAGTAGTTCCATCCTGTGAAAATAGTGTTAGAAGTATTAAAACCGAGAATGATTTGTAGCTTCTAATGGTTGACAATAAATTTTGGGATAATACACTAGAAAGCATTTACTGTGCTTTTATATGTGTAAAGAACTGTGGGAGTCACTATAAGTAGAAAGACAAAAATGAAATACACAAACATAGCTAGGAGGAGTTGATATAAGTATCTTTTATTTTTTGTTAGATACTATTTCTATCAATTCATCTATCTATGAAATATATTTGCACTTAATTGTAGCCTGCTTAGGGAAGTGAGTAATGGGGGAGGGAAGAACAAAGTAAAAAGTACACAGAAGAAAACAAAAGAAAACTTACAAGGAAGCAAAGAAAAGATAGATGGCTCAGAATACAATGGGTAGTATTTATTATATAGGCTTATTTGAAATGGAAATTTGTTTTCTCAAAAAAATTAAGTATTTTTGCCTGTTGAGTATTGTCTTCTGATGTCAAAAATAGGTACATCTCCTCATGAACCTCTCCAGGTATTATCTATAACACTGACTTTCAGGAGTGAACCAGAAAACTTGGCATAACCAAAACCACCAGCGACTCACTGTGGACAGACAGAAGCCCCCAACTGCCACCCCAGCACCTGAGCTCTAAGGAGGCCACGATCGTGCCACCACTGTGACCTCTCTAAATGGATATTTGTTGCCATACATTTTGAATCATCTCTCACGTTCTGCTATGCACATGGCAATGTTTTTTTTCTCTTTTCTTATTTTGTATTTGTTTAAATTTAGTTAACAAAATATCCTGTTTTGTTTAGCAGAATCACTTTAGTTCAAAAGGGGAAAAATAGTCAAATATTTGCATATGATATATCAAAGTATTTTAATCACATACTCCTTAATCTGAAGGGGGGGGGGGCTACAAGGTTAGGGTGGGGTTGATGTTGACATCTAGCCAGGCAGAGCAGGTACAACTTTGACGTACAAAATATCTTATTTTTCAGTGAAGACAAATGTCTTCATTGTCATATTTATTCCTGTGAATCCTTCCAAAGGACTAGAGTTATTCTCTAACATGAGAAACTGGGTGTTGTGGTTACCCCGTGTGTTGTAGAATAAGCAGAAATAAAACAAAGATCTGAAGTCATATTGGTAAAGGGACAAAAAGTATTCACTCATTGTAGAAGTAAGAAATATTAGCTATGGAATAGAATAACATACTTTGTAATAATGTAATAGCAAAACAACATCAATATCCCTCAGGAAAATTGTCACAGCATACAGCTTTATGCTAAATTGTAGCAATCACATCAATGGGTCCCTTTTAGCAATACATGTTGTGGCTTGGGATGTTCCAGGCTTGAATGTTCATGTGGTGATTTTCATGGAACAGAATCTTAATGGGAACTGATAAGAATTTTCTTGTTCTAGCTACAGAAGTAGAGTCAGTTCATGGAGTGGTAACTTAGAAAGAAGAAAATAATTGCGCAGTATCAAAATTAAGATTAAGTTAACAGAAAAAAATTCTTATTAACAATAGGTGTCTCAGGGGCAGCTAGGTGGCGCAGTGAATAGAGCATTGGCCCTGAAGACAGGAGTTCCTGAGTTCAAGTCTGGCCTCAGACACTTAACACTTACTAGTCGTGTGACCTTGGGCAAGTCACTTAATCCCAATTGCCCTGCCTTGCCCCTTCCAAAAAAAGCAAATAATTAAAAATTAAAAAACAATAGGTGTCTCAAATTAAAATGGGATCCTTTAGCAAGTAAAAGCTATCCTATCCATCTCCAACTATGACTACCATTATAGGTATTTAAATTAAGCCTAGATGACCACTTGTCAGGTGTGCTATGGAGAGCATTACTTTTCAGGCCTAAGTTAAATTAAGTACTGACGCTACTTTTAATGGTGAAATTCTGATTTCATGATTCACTTAAAAAGACAGACAATGCCTATAGTTTTCTGTGATGGACCAGATGGCTAGTTTAGGATTTAAGTGATAAAGAGCTATGATGGTTCCTGGAACTGTAATTAAAATTTCTAAGACTCTATCTGCTCTTGGAAGAAGACTATTATAGATAAGAATTCAATGGATTCCAGCTCATGGAAGGTACACAAGTTTGTGGCTGGCTTGGTTTGTTTGTTTGGTTTGGTTTTACTGTTTATTTTGTGGTAGTCATAATGTATATTATTTCTTGACTCTAATTCATTTACTCTGCATTATTTCATGGAGAAATTGTGGAGCAGCTAGGTGGCACAGTGGGGCAGCTAGGTGGCACAGTGAATAGAGCACTGGCCCTGGAGTCAGGAGGACCTGAGTTCAAATCCGTCCTCAGACACTTGACACACTTACTAGCCATGTGAATTTGGGCAAGTCACTTAACCCCAAGTGCCTTCCAAAAAGCAAAAAAAAAAAAATTGCAATGCTTCTCTATATTAATCACATTCATGGTTTCATAGAGCAGAGTAATATTTCAGTATGTTCATGTACTACAATTTGTTTTATCATTCCCAAATAGATGAGTATCAACTCCCCCTGTCCCCTCCCTCCCAAATCTTTGCTATGAAAAAAAGTGCTGCTATAAATATGTTGGTGTACTTGGAAACTTCTTATCAGTGACCTCCTTTGGGTATAAACCTAGTAATGAAATATATGGGATAAAGCATAGAAACATTTTACTTATATATTTTGCAAAATTGAAAACTGCCTTCCAAAATGGTTGTACAGATTCACAGCTCCATTATCAATGCACCAGTAAACCTAAAGTCATACCACCTTTCCAATACTGACTATTGCCATCTTTGCCAATTTGAAGGGTGTGAGCTAAAATCTCAGGGCTATTTTTTTTTTTGCATTTCTCTAATTAGTAGTGATTTGTGGCAATCTTTCATGTGGTTTTTATTTTGCAATTTTTCTTTTGAGAATGGTATTCTCATGTCATTTGGTGATTTTCCTATTGAGGAAAAAATATTTGTATATACACAGGCTTATAAAAATTCATACATACATATATAGTATGTTTTGATATGTCTATCCCAAATCTACTAAGATACATAAATATATCTATATATACATCTAGATGTATATATAATTAAGATATAAGTGTATATCTATATGCTATCTATATCTAGAGAAATAGAAAGGTAGATTCTTGTTTTTATTGTTTACCCTTCATTATCAAGTAAGACCAACAGCATCACGAGGGTTTTATATTGACTTGCACATGATTCAGATTTGAGTGAAGCAGAATTGTACAAACTTGTCAACTTTACTCTCTAGTCATCAGAGTCCAGTGGCAACACAAAGGTCAAGATGAATCACACAGAGAGAAAGAGACAGAGAGAGAGTGAGAGAGAGAGAGAGACAGAGAGAGAGAGACAGAGACAGAGAGACAGAGAGAGAGAGAGGAAGAGAGAGAGAGAGAGAGAGAGAGAGAGAGACAGAGAGAGAGAGAGAGAGAGAGAGAAAGCTTATATAGCAAACCTTTTCAGAGAAATTTGACAACTTCCATTATTATCCTAGGTGCAATCATTTTCCCTAGGCAGAAGCTTTTCAGTTTCATGTAAACAAAATTATTTATTATGTCTTTTGTAATTGCCTTTGTCCCTTGTTTGGTTAGGAATACATCTCCTACCCATAAGAGAGAAATTTATATGATCTATTTCAATTTTGTTTATACTATGATTTTTAATGTTAAGGTTTTATAACCATTTAGAATATATTATGAAATATGATGTAGAAAATATTGGTCTAAGCCTAATTTCAGTCAAACTGAATTCTAGTTTTCACAATTTTTAATGTAATTCTTCCCTATGTAATTTATGTTTTCTATTTTATCAAACACTAGGTTTATTGAATTATACTGTTTCTGTCTCCCTTGTCTAGTCTGTTCCATTGAACTATTTCTCTTTTTTTAAATGAATAAAAGATGGTTTGATGATTTCTGTTTATAGTACAGTTTGTAATCTGAACATGTTATTGTCGCTTTGTCCCTACCTTTTTGGTTTATTTTTTCTTTCATTTGTTATTTATGTATTTTTTAACCTTCTTTTCTCTTTAAATTTTCAGTTCCAGATTCTCCCTTCTTTTCTCCCTCCCCATAATCAGTTATGCCACTCAGGAAGGAGGAAGTATCCCAGAAAAATTAATCAGATATGATGCCTATCCACTAAATATGAATTGCAGACTAATCACAGAATTGCTTCTGTCATGTGGCTGTGACTCAATTCTGATGCTATATACCAGTATGATCACAATGGGTGAGATGATCAAAGGAATGGGAAATACACACACACACACACACACACACACACACACACACACACACACACATACAATTTACTCTTCTGAGAGCATATAAAGCCAAGCACAAGCAGCTTTCCATAGGATTGCCGCTGGGAACAGCTTCAAGGTTCTGATTACACAGTATAGTGAACTCTCTATTTATTCAGTAATAAACTAGGACAAAACATTGACAAAACCAAAGTACAGCATTCACAATGTTATGACATAACAACTTATCACTAACGTGGCCACAAAGTTTTAAGCAAAAGATATCATTCAGTAAGTCCTTAACTCAATCATCCTTAATGAACTGTCCTCCTTAAGGGACACAAAGTTAAAACATCAAAGTTCTACACCCCTAGGTCACAGTAAATCATAATCTTCTCAGTCAGCCTTAGGTATCCAAGAAGAGATCTTTTCATCTTGACTCGAGGCTGGCTCTCAGATTCTATGGTTCCTCTTCCTGGTCCCAGCTCCTGCCTGAATCTACTCAACTGTCACCTGGATTCAAAGACAGGCAGCTCTCACCTCCTTGTCCAGCTCTTTGTCCAGTTCCTCATCTAGCTCACAGTGTCCAGTCCATCTCAAGTCCTTCACAGTTTCTGTTTCTGGGAAGACAAACCTTAAAAGAGCCACAATAACATTCATATACATTGCTGACACCATCATTAATTCACTATCTGCTTGTGAAATCAACACAGACCCATCAACAATGTCTGAGAACTCAACACACATCACAAACAAAAATTGACACAGACAGAAGAGAGAGACAGAGTGCCACCACCATAAATGTTCCCTTCTCAAAATCACTACCACAAGTAATCTCTCAGTTCTGCTTTTTCCCAGCCTGGGCTTCTTCTTTTATACGGTCATTAAGCTCCTCCCTGTTCTACCCCTTCCTGTTGCATCAGCAACAGGAGTACACAAATTCTGTTTCTTAACAAAGACTTAATATAATCATGGGCAAGGCTTAAAAGAAACTTGAACTGAAACAAGGTGCTAAATAATTAAATAGCTGAAACAAGACATTAACTACTTCTTTGCTTGCCATTACAGAGCAGCACAACAGTAAAGAACAAACACTGCAAACAAAGGGATATCCTCAGGTCACCAAGAAAATGACTATCTGCTAAGACAGTCTCTGAAGCCTGAAATGGTTCCATACTTCATTTAGTCACTTTCTTATTCTCTAGCAGGTAAATACTTGAGAACAGCAACAGAGCTCTGAGGCCAATCTTTCCACTTCCTCTGGGAAAAGACTTCATGACTGTCCCATTTAAATCTGCTCACTTCAGGTAGCTCCCAGGTATGGGTGGGAATAGTTGTCCTTCTCCCTCATAGATGCTCCTTCTCTTCCACAGGTCCTTTCCCTTTTGCTCTAACATCTTTGGGATACAGAGATGTAGTGCTATTGCTGGGTCAAAGAGTTTGCTCAATTTTATAAGATCTTTAGGCATAGTTCCAAACTGTTTTTCAGAACAATTGAACCCTCTACTTCCATCAGCAATTCATTGATATACCTATTTTCTCTCATCCGCTACAGCATTTGTCATTTCTGATAGGTTTGAGTGGAACTCGTAATTGTTTTTAATTTGTCTTTCTCTAATTAGTAGGGATTTAGAGAATTTTTTTCATATAACTATAGATAGTTTTAATTTCTTCTTCTGAAAACTGCCTGTATATATGCTGTGAACATTTGTCAATTTGGAAATGGCTCATATTTTTTACAAATTTTTCAGTTTCCTATGTTTGAGGAATGAGGACTTTATCAGAGAAACTGTGAATTTTTTTTTAGTATTCCTTCATTGTTTATGATACTTTTAGCAAAATGTAATTTTTCTGATATCTATTTCAGATAATCCCATTTTTGCTTTTGCTTTCTCTGAAATCATTATTGCTAACTGTCTTTTTTATTTCACCTGCATAATAGAATCTGCTCCAGCACTTTATTTTAACTATCTATGTCTTTTCTGTTTCAAGTGTGGCTCTTATACACAACAAATCATTGGATTCTGATATCTAATCCATTTTGTTATTTGCTTCCATTTTATGGGTTAGCTCCTCCCATTCCCATTCACAGTCATGTTACTGTGTATTTGCCTCCATTTTATTTTTTTCTGTTTTTCTTTCCCTCTCCTTCTATCCTGTACCTTCTCAAAAGTCTGTTTTGCTTCTAAACCCTGCCTTTCTCACTTTTATCATCCCTTCCCCATATCTCATCCCCTTTCCTTTCTATTCCCTGTTGGATAAGATAGAATTTAATACCCAACTAAATGTGTATTAGGGTGTATGGGGTGTTGAAAGAGAACTACTAGCTGGTATGAGGGCTGACAAGCCCTTTACAGGACTGCTTATCCACCTTCAGCGTCCACTTGCTATCCATCTCTCACCTGTGACTCCAAGAACAATGGGCAGTGGCCACACTCCAGTAAAATCTTCCAAGCGGACAAGATAAACAGGTGTTGAGGGTAACCAATAGGCCTCAAATCATCAGGTGAGTTAGGGGGTGTGTCTACAACAAGAATGAAGCATGTGAAAACTTCCTTAGTGGAATAGGTAGATATGAATATAGCATAGAATCTAATATAAGCATGGAGTCCTTGGGAGAAATGGAGTTGGAAACAGCAACAGCAATGGTCACTTACCACTAAAGCCTTGTGTTCTCATAACCTTCTTATCACCAACAGTGTCTTTCATTTACCTAAATGCAATAAAACTTCACAGATGCACCTTCACAGCAAATATAGGCATTTAATGGACTATATCATTGTAAGAAGAGACAAGATGTGAGAGGGACAAAGTTGATGTGGGGCACAAAATGCTGGATAGATCATAGACTTATCATCTCCAGACTAAACATCTCCAATCAACAAAAGCAGTGACCCCAAGGCAAAAGAAATATCACAGATCCAGGGATGAAAAAAGTGCTTGTGGTTGCTCACAGACCAGAGTGCAGGCCAAGAGAGTAGTAAACACCTCTCTTTAGATCATACCACCTTGGAAGAATTAAAAAATTACATGCCCCTAGAAGTATCTCTAAGAAGAGCTACACAAACCCCTTAAAGCTTGAGACAATGTGCCCTCCACCTTGGAAACAGAGCCCTACTTTAACAAACAGTTAAAAGTCAAAAAATAGATTGGGAAAATGAGCAATGAGAAAAAACTGTGACTATAGTTACTACAGTGAGAAAGAAGACCAAAACACACATTCAGGAGAAGAGAACCAAGTCAAAGCTCCTACATCCAATGCCTCCAAGAAAAATATGAATTAGTATCAGGCCATGGAAGAGCTAAGAAAAAAGGACTCAGAAAGTCAAGTTAGAGAATAAAATGAAAAATTGGGAAATAAGAGTGATGCAAGAAAATCGTGAGAAAGGAGTCAATAGCTTGATAAAGTGTTGAGGGCCAGTCTCTGACCTGGTCCATAAATGGGAAGAGTCTGGTGCAGGATTTCTCCCAAGCTGGCTCCCCTTGAAGGCTATTATATGTCTTAAGATTGGCTCGCCATTCTTCCTGACTTGCAGGAGTTTAGGATGTGAAAACCAAGTAGTGACCCAGACATAGATGCATGCAAAGGAACAAGGACATTAAAATATAAATTTACAAAAGTGAACAAGGGCATTAAAACATACAGATGTGTGTAAATGAACAAGGACATTAAACGTTTCCTCAAGGGAACCTAAGAGATAATTGCTTTACATTCATTATATAAACCTTGCTCTCGGACCAATAAATGAGAACTGCTATGACAGAACCTGCCTGGCTCATGTCCATCATTCCATGCTTCTTGGTTTGGCCTGTGCCCATTTTGATGCAGGCATCAGTAAAGGAGACCAAAAAATATATTGAAGAAAATAACTCCTTAAAAAAGAGACTAGGTCAAATGGTAAAAAGAAGTCCAAAGAGGAAAAGAATGCCGTAAAAAACAGAATTGGCCAAATGGAAAAGGAGATCCAAAGGCTCACTGAAGAAAATAATTACTTAAAAATTAGAATGGAGCAAATGGAAGCCAATGACTTTATGAGAAATCAAGACATTGTAAAACAGAACCAAAAGAATGAAAAAATAGAAGACAATGTAAAATATCTCATTGGAAAAACCACTGACCTGGAAAATAGATCCAGGAGAGATAATTTTAAAATTATTGGTCTACCTGAAGGCCATGATCAAAAAAAGAGCCTAGACACCATTGTTAATGAAATTATCAAGCAAAATTGCCCTGATATTCTAGAACCAGAGGGCAAAATAGAAATCCAGTAGAGATAATTTAAAAAATTATTTGACTATCTGAAAGTCACAATTTAAAAAAAAGAGCCTAGACATCATCTTTCAGGAAAACTGTCTAGATATTCTAGAACTAGAGGGTAAAATAGAAATTGAAAAAGTCAACGAATTGCCTCTTAAAAGAGATCCCAAAAGGAAAAGTCCTAGGAATATTGTAGCCAAATTTCAGAGTTTCCAGGTCAAGGAGAAAATATTGCCAGCAGCCAGAAAGAAACAATTTGAGTATTGTGGAAATACAGTCAGGATAACACAAAATCTAGTAGTTTCTAAATTAAGAGATCTGAGGACTTGGAATATGATATTCTGGAAGTCAAAGGAGCAAGGATCAAAACCAAGAATCACATACCCAGCAAAACTGAGTATAATACTTCAAGGGAAAAAATGAATATTCAACGAAATAGAAGACTTTCAAGCATTTGTGATGTAAAGACCAGAGCTGAACAGAAAATGTGACTTTCAAATATAAAAATTGAAAGAAGAATGAGAAGGTAAACAGGAAAGAGAAATACTAAGTGACTTATTAAAGTTGAACTGTTTACATTCCAACATAGAAAGATGATATTTGCAAATCATGAGACCTTTCTCAGTATTAGGGTAGGTGGAGAGAATATGTGTGTGTGTGTGTGTGTGTGTGTGTGTATCTATATATATATATCTATATATCTATATATAGATATATATACACACACACAAAGAAAGAGAAAGACAGAGAGAGATGGATAGAGATATATAGATAAATAGATGGATAGACAGATAGATAGATAGAAGGCACAGAGTGAGCTGAATATGAAGGGATGCTAATCTAAAAATAATATTAAGGGATGAGAGAGGAATATATTGGGAGAAGGAGAAAAGGAGAGATAGAAACTTTACTCTCATTTTATTTGGCTTGAGGACATAACATACATACTCAACTGGTCTTATCCTAGAAGAAATTAAGGGGAAAGGAGATAAGAGTTGGAGGATGATAAAAGGGAGGGCAGAGTGGGAGAAGGGGTGGTCAGAAGCAAACAGTTTTGAAAAGGGACAGGGTCAAAGAAAAATATAGCATAAGTGGTGGGTAGGATAGGATGGAATGAAATATAATTAGTCTTTAACAACATAACTATTATGAAAGTGTTTTGCATAACTACACATGTATAATATATATTGAATTGCTTGCCTTCTCAATAAAGGTGGATGAGGAGGGAAGAAGGGAGAGAATTTGGAACTAAAAGTTTTTTTTTTTAATGTTAAAAATTGATTTTATATGCAACAGGAATTAAGATATATAGGCAATGGGGTATAGAAATCTATCTTGTCTTTACAAGAAAGTAAGAGGGAAGGGGATTGGGGGTGGTGATAGGAAGGAGGACAGACTGTGGGAAGGAGTAATCAGAATGCATGCCATCTTCGGGTGGTGGGAGGGACATATTGGGAGAAAATTTGGAACTCATAATCTTGTGGAAGTGAATGTTGAAAACTAAAAATAAATTAATTAATTTAAAGAATTAGAATGGAACTAGTAGAAACTAATGACTTCATGAAAAATCAAGAAACAATAAAACAAAACCAAAAGAATAAAGAAATATAGAAGACAATGTGAAATATCTCATTGGAAAAATAGCTGATCTGGAAAACAGATCGAGCAGAGGTCATTTAAAATTCATCATACTACCTAAATAAAAGCCATGATCTAAAAAAGAGCCTATACATCATCTTTCAATAAATCATCAAGGAATGCTTTCCTAACATTCTAGAACCAGATGGCAAAATAGAAATTGAAAGAATACGCTAATTACTTCCTAAAAGAGACCCCAAATGGAAAACAACCGGGAATATTGTAGCCTAATTCCAGAGTTTCCAGGTCCAGGAGAAAATATTGCAAGCGGTCAGAGAGGAACAATTCAAGTATCAGGGAGTCACAGTCAGGATAACACAAGATTTAGCAGCTTCTACATTCAATGATCAGGAGGTTTGAAATATAATGTTCTGTAGGGGAAAGGAGCTACAATTACCACCAAAGCATCACCTACCCAGCAAAACTGAGTATAATCCTTCAGATGAAAAAATGGTTATTCCATGTGATCGAAGACTTTCCAGCATTCTTATTGAAAAGACCACAGCTGAATAGTAAACTTGACTTTCAAATACAAGACTCAAGAGAAGCATAAAATGGTAAGGGGGAAAGGGAAATAATAAGGGACTTAAGAAGGTTAAACTGTTTACAATTGTACACAGGAAGATGATATGTGTAACTCATAAAACTTCTCACTATTATGTAGTTAGAAGGAATACACACACACATGCATGGATAGATAGATAGATAGAAAAATAGATAGATAGAGGGTATATGTGTGAGTTGAATATGAAAGGATGATACCTAAACAAATTAAATTAAGGAATGGGAGTGGAATATATTTGGAAAAAAGAAAGGGAGAGATAGAATAGGTTAAGTTATCTGACATTATCAAGAGGCAAGAGAAAGCTTTTACAATGGAGAGGAAGAAGGGTTGAGGTGAGGGGGAGAGAGTGAACCTTACTTTCATCAGAATTGGTTGGCGCAAAAAGGGCATGCACACTCAAATTGGGCACAGAAATCTATATTATCCTATAGGAAAGTAGGATGGGAATGAGATAAGTGAATGGGGGGGGGGTGATAGGAGGGAGGGCAGATTGAGGGAAGGGGCAGTCAGAAGCAAAACACTTTTGAGGAGTGACAGGGTGAAAGGCGAGACAGAATAAAATATGCAGGGATAGCATGGAAAGAAATACAGTTAGCAATAGTAACTGTGAAAAAAATTATTAAAGCAAGTTTCACTGATAAAGACCTCATTTCTCAAACATACAGAGAACTGAGTAAAATTTATAAAAATAAGATTCATTCCTCAACTGATAAATGACCAATTGATCATATGATCAGTTTTCAGATGAAGTAATCAAAGCTATGTATATCCATATGAGAAAATACACTAGCTCACTATGGATTGGAGAAATGCAAAGTAAAAGAATGAGGTATTGGAACGTCATGCACTAGCAGATTCCCAAAAGAATGCTACTGTGAACAGCGTTTAAGGTTCTGATTACACAAGATAGTGAACACTCCATTTATTCCATTACAAATCAAGGCAAACATTTACAACAAACCACAATATAATATTCACAACAAATCAAGGCACAGTACAATATTCACAACATTACATCTTATCACAGAAAATCACAATACAGTGTTCACAACAGCTTAACATTAGAATGGCCACACAGTTTTCGCTACAGTGGCCACTGTATTTGGGACAAAGAACAAAAGAATAATCATCTGGTTTTCCTAAGTGGGGAGGGGAACCCTTCTTACTTAATCATTCAGTCAATTCAAAATGCAATAATCAATACTTAACCATTCAATCAATTCACAATACAATAATCAATCTTCCACTCATGGGGCAACCATAGATCAACTCAATCAGTCACTGATCTAGATTCACAATTACTAAATATCATTAATCTCTAAGTATGGTCATTAGAAAATTACACAAACCTTCCACCCCTAGATGTCTAGTAAACTTGTTCAATATCCAAGGAGAGGACTTTTCTTCATCTTAACTCAGAGTAGTGTCTCATATTCCCTGGATCCCCTTCCATGGTCCCAGCTCCTACCTGAATCCACCAAACAGTCACCTGGATTCAGGGGCAGACAGCTCCCAGGTCCTGGACCAGTCTTGTAGGCAGTCCCTGGCACAAGCTGAAGTTCACAGGGTCCAGAACATCTCAAACCCTTCACCACTTCTGTTGCCAGGAACTCAAGGATCAGCCAGGCCACTAACAAACAAAGTCTTATCCTGGTCATGTTTCTTCAGTCTTCCAGCAGTTCTTCTGGCCGTAGGACCCAGTAGAAAACTCAGCCTTCCAGGCAGCAGCAGCAACACTGGCCACTAGGAGGAACATTATGATTTTCTTTGTCTCTAGAACTCTTCTTATACACACACATTGGCCTCCTGTCTCAGCCAACCCCCTCCTGCCACATCAGGACAGGAGAAGAGCTCACACCTTCCATACTTAGCCCTAAGTTACTAAGTGCTAAGTATCTGCTAAATTGATTACTGTTACAGGTACTACTTTGTACTTATTAGACTGGCTAATAGGACAGAAAAGGTAAATGACATATGTTGGGGGGATGTGGGAGAAATGAGACATTAAGGTGCTGTTGGTGGTGTTGTGTACTGATTCAACCATTCTATAGAGCAATTTGGAACTATTCCCAAAGGGCTATAAAACCATGCATACCTTTGAGCTAGCAATGCTACTACTAGATTTGTATCCCAAAAGAGATTTTAAAAAGGGGAGAGGAGGGAAGGACCTATATATACAGAAATATTTATAGTAGATCATTTCTGGGGTCAAAGAATTAGAAATTGAGGGGATGTCCCACAACTGGAGAATGATGAACAAGTTATTGTATGTGATTATGATGGAATACAATTATAAGAAATAATGAGCAGGATGCTCTCAGAAAAACCTGGAAAGACTTGCATGAGCTAATGAAAGTGAAATGTACTGTATACAAAGTAACAATAATATTGTAAGATTATCAGCTGTGGACGACTTAGCTATTCTCAGCAATACAACAATCCAAAACAGCTCTGAAAGACTTATGATGAAAAATGCTATCCATCCCCAGAGAGAGAACTGAAGGTGTCTGAACACATATTGAAGCATATTTTTTTTACTTCATTTTTCTTGAGGCTTTTTTTCTTTAGATTATGTTTTCTTTTACAAAATGATTATTATGGAAATATTTTGCTTGACTACACATGTATACCTATATTAAACTGCTTGCCTTTTCAATGGGAGAAGGGGTAGAGAGGGAGGGTGGGAGAGAATTTGGAACTCAAAGTTTAAAAATGAATGCTAAAAATTATTTTTACATATAACTGGGGAAATTTAAAATAAATAAATACATATCTAAAATATACATGTAAATAGTTTTGTAGTTGGAGTGGACTTTAGTAGCCATCTGGTTCTACCAATACCTAAAATGGAATCTTCACTGCCACATATTCGGCAAACATTTCATTTTAGACCTGGCTGGAGGAAGTCTAGGTCCGTGACCCTAAGAGCTCTGGAATAATTCAGTTCCCCATGACACCTGATTCCTTTTATCTAGTGCTTTTCAATTTACACAGGTAAGAATTGGGTGAAAAGCAGACTCCAAGGTGGATGAGCAACCCTGAAAAGGGCTCACAAATCCTCTCACCTGCAGTACTCATCCTCCATGAGCACCCTATACAATCTCACATGTGGATCCAATAATTTGGGGCATGCACAGCAATCACACCTGGTTAAACTATCTCAGCAGATATGATAAACTAGGTTGAAGGCCTCAAACCCTTCAGTGACTTAGGGGAATGTCTACCTGATACATTTGAAGATTTCCCCAGTAGAATGGGAGGATGATAGCAATTTCTTCCAGTGGTCATAAAGGTGGCTGAAGCAGGTGCTATGGTGTGCTTAGATCTCTGTCAGACATTGAAGACACCAAGGTCATCCACTGCATAAGGAGCTATTGTCAATCATTCTGACTTTTTTTTTTAAACAAGTTTTGGTCTGGTTTATTAAAGTATAGTTTTATACAGTTTACTTTTCACTGGTCTGTTCTGGCATGCTTCTAATGATATCAGAATCACCTGGATCAATGATAGCCAATGTACGTATTCTGTAGTACTTCCCACATGCTGTACCCAGTTCAATGTTATTGCCACTCTAGTGATGTACGCCAGTTTTGGCCAACATAGCATAATATTCAATCTCTGATTTCCTCAAGGCTGGGCAGTTGTTGGCTAAGATAACCAATTTGCTTTGCCTTGTCTGATCATTTTCAGGGTCTATTTATAGCCTACCATGTATTTGCTGCTTTTCATGACCAGCTGGAGCCTCGAGTTGATGGACTCCAGTGACTTTTTTGTCTTCTTTGCGGCCACCATCTTCCTGCCTGCAGTGCGAGAGGACCCTCATCCAGAGACGTGCCTCCAAGATGGCTGGGAAGTGAGAAAGCCATTCTGACTTTTTTCTTGCTGCTGGACATCCATGACTCTGGAAAAGAGAATGAGTCTTGTTCCTCAGTGCAACTTTGCTTCACTTAAATCCAATTCATGGGCAAATCAAGACATCACCTTGTAATGTAACTGGTCCCCTTCAAAACAAAAGATGAACAACAATTTATACAGTGTTTTCTTCATAACAATCCTTTGAGGTAAGAATGTAGTCTAATATCTGTAGTGACACTTTGAAAAGTAATTGCTCCCTTCTCACATGTTTCTTAGCTTATCTGGGCGTACACTAATTAACACATGCCCAAGCTTTGGTGTCACAAGCAATTAATGACCTAGGACTCTAGCAACAATAGAGTCTAACACCATTTATTGTGCAAAATTATGCATAAGTGAATATTTCCATTGACCCTTGTCCACACTTTTTGTTCATTTCCTATTACTCCATTTCAGCACATCTTACAGGCACCTAATGTCTTCCTGATACCCTTTTAACATGTAGAGTCTTTCACAATGTCCTACTAGTACTTGCGGACCATGTCAGTCTTTTGATTTTTCACTCTTTCCTGCCTGTTATCAGAAGTTACGTGTTGTGTGTACTCTTCTAGCAGGACTCTGCTCTCTGTTACATTACAGGGAGTAATAGCAAAGATTACTCCATACCAAAGTTTTAGTTAGTGTTATCAGCCCATGTAAATAATGATGCATCCTAATTAAATTGCATAAATATCAAAAATGCCCTCAAGGGGTTTTCAGGCAGCATGAAATGTCAGTGAGATACATATTATTGATCAAGTCAACCTTAAAATTCTCCTCAAATCACAGAACATTATAGTAAAGGCTGCTCATTCTATCTCAATATAAAAGTATATATAGAATATATAAAAAGCTGACTCAGCCTTCTCATAATACTAATCATAACAATAACAACAATAACAATATTTTTAAAGTTCTTTGAGGTCTTCAAAGTGCTTGGGAGTTAGGGAATGTTATTATAACCATTTTATAGACAAGGATATTGAAACAGAGGTGAAGTAACTTGCCTGAGGTCACATAGTTAGTAAGTATCTAAGGCTGGATTTGAATGCAGGTCTTCCTAATTCCAGAATGACTAGATAGAGCAGGTCTGGAATTAGGCTCTACTCCAGGTGGGATACTTTGCTAACTGTACCACAAGTAAGTAGAATTTCATAAGTATTCCTCAATCGTGGAGCCAAACGTTCCCTTGACCAAAACTTAGGATCATTTCCTTATATCTTCAGAGTAGGGAGGCCTACTTGGAGACCAGAATGGGGAGGTGAACTTAGATGATGATAGAGATACAGCATTCCTTACAGGTCTTAGCTTTCTGTAACCACTAGGATCAAAAGGCTTTGGCAAATACAGAGCTCTTTCTCTTTATGCCTATGAGTCTTTGTCCATCTATCCTTCACAGGGACCCTAAAATCTTGGCAGAAAACAAATATCTTTCCAAGAATCACTAGGCATAGTCATGACTATTTGCCTTCTTCATCTATACCAGTTTCCATGGATTTCCTGAATTCTGAACCAAGTATACTCTTTTAGACTCTGGCTACTTATTCATCTTTTCTTATAATCTGTTTTGGTCTCTGAGTCATGAATTTGATTCTCTGTACTTCCATAACCCTTTCTAAATGAACAGATAACCTAGCAATGAAACATTATTTGCTGAATATCTCTTAGATTCTCCTTGTTTTCCTTCTTCTGATTTGCCTCATTTAAATGTTGCCTAAGACCCAAAAGGAGTTCTTCCATCTCAAGGTATGCATTATTCTCCTTTACAAAGAGTACTCTCCAATGACAGCTCTCCCTACTACACAGCCCCTCTTGTTAAATTAGGGAATGGTTTGGAAGAAATAGTTTTTATCCCTCTTTTATCTCTTTCTGCAAGACCCTCAAATCTCCTCAGTCTGGCACTTGTAAATCTGCATTGTCTCAAATAGTAGCTTGAATTCATAGGCTGGGTTTACTGGCTGGAGAGAGGCCTGCCTTTAAGGATATTGGAGGCAAGAATTCTCTCTGCAGGTGCACACATGTAGGTTTGGTAGTTAGTATCTTAATAGCATAGCTGAGGAGTACGTGAAACAGTTTGAAAATAGGAATTATGCCTTCCTGACAAAAGCTCACTTGGTACCCAGGGCTGTGTTCTTGCTTGTAATAGCTGTACATGGATGTCCTAATAGGCTCCTTTGTACTCTGATTATAACAGATTTTCAAGCAGATAAAAGATACAAAGACTTCTTTAAACAGACAAATGAGAATTACTCATTATTAGTTCCAAAAGCCACAGATAAAAATCGCTTAGATATTGTGCTTAGCAAATGCTGAGTCTCTTTTTCTGGCTGCAGCCTTGGGAAGCTCAGACATTTTTCTTATCTTGTCTTCTGTCAGTCAAAAGAGAGCTTTGACCCTTCCAGTTATGCACCAAATTCCCTCAGGTAGTAACTCTTTGCAACTTCCATTTGTACCCAGGATTTCACCACCAGAACACTTCCTCAATCTGATTTAGGTCACCAGGTCACATAAATATATTGACAGTTTACAATGGTCTAGATTCCAGAGACAGGGGAATATTATATTTTGAAGGATAATAAAGCTAACCTGCTGTCATAAAGCTTACAAGCTTCTTGGAGAGACAAGACAAATACATGTGCAAAAGATAACCTCAAATATTAGTGTCAAAATTAGTTTGAGATTGTAAGTACCTTAGCACATTAGTGGGCATCCAATGTTAGGATAGGCTTCTTAGAAAAGGTAGCATTTGATCTGGGCCTTAAAGGGTTGTGATAATCTGTATAATCAATGGAGGATTAGAAAAGAACATTCTAAGATTGAGGACTAAGTAAGAAACTAGTGAAAATTAGGTTGAGACAGGAAAGTGAAACAAGACTGTGGAGAACATTTCAAAGAGAAGTTATAGGATAGTTCTTGAATTTAGGAGAACATGATGTTTTGAAAATATTACTGTGGCCTTGGTTGTATGCTAGTCCAATCTCTAACCAATATGAGGTCCTTGGGCAGATTACTTCTCTTGCTTAGCCCCAGTTCTCTCATTTATATAATAAAGGAATTGAATTAGAGCAGAAGTATCAAACACACCTGCCACATGCACATCAGTGCAACACTCCTGAGCAGGACCTGAACCAGGTTAAAATGCAATTGGGAAATATTTTAAAAAAATAAAAACACAATAAAGCATATATAATATTACATTTTAAAGCTGGGTCAATATGTAACCCACAAGGATCCTTATACATATATACATTATAGCCTCTGTTTCTATATAAGTTTGACACCACTGAGCTAAATGATCTCTGAGATCTTGTCTGCTTCTGATACTCTGGTTCTAGGACCAGTAGGAAGAAGGAAAAAATACAATAGAGAGATATTGCAGTGCAATGGAAAGAACACTGGATTGTAGTGTCAGGGACCATGAGTGTGAATCTCAGCTCTACCATTTATTGTGTGACTTTGGGCAATTCAATTCATATCTTTGGGACTCAGTTTCATTTGTAAGAGGGGTAGAAAGGGAGGGGGAGAGAGAGACAGAGAGAGAAAGAAAAAGAGAGAGAAAGAGAGAGAGAGAGAGAACTTGACTACTCTAGGTCATCTTTCTTTCCTTTCTTTCTTTTCTTTCTTTTCTTTCTTTCTTTCTTTCTTTCTTTCTTTCTGCTTTTTGGAGGGGGGGAAGGCAGGGCAATTGGGGTTAAGTGACTTGCCCAAGGTCACACGGCTAATAAATGTTAAGTGTCTAAGGTCATATTTGAACTCAGCTCCTCCTGATACCAGGGCTAGTGCTCTATTCACTGCACCACCTAGCTTCCCCTAAGGTGATTTTTGATTCCAAATATAAGAATCTATAAAATAGTATTATGAGGTTTCAAGCCTGGGAGTTCTGGAGAATGGTAATGTCAATGGCAGAAAATAAGTGTTTCAGGAAAGGCTCCCAACTTGGGGAGAAAATTAAGGATTCAGCTTTCAAATGCTCAACTTAAGTTAAGATTCAAGGGAAGTTATAGTAAAGAGGAACAGCTTTGAAATAGGATCATAAATCTAGAGCTAGAAGGGACATCATATGATTCTCTCGTTTTACAGATGAAAGAACTATGGCCCAACATTGTTTGTTTGTTTCATGGGTTGCATTTTGCCTCAAATCAATTCTCCCCATCTCCCAAGAAATTACTTCCTCAAGGTCAGAGATGCAGTGAGCATTGGAGTTAGGATTCAAACCCATCTAACTCTAGAGACAGTATTCTTTCTGATCTCAAAGCAATCTAAGTTGGAAAATTGAGTAAGTTCTCCTTTGTGCTTTCTGAGTAATAAAGAGAAACTCTAGGCAGGTTCAGAGGAGGGAGAGAATTTTTAAGGTTGTAAATACAAAGATGACTTCCTAGAAGATATAACATTTGAGTTCAGCCTTGAATAATAGTCTTAATTTACGTCTGTTGGGAAGATGGCATGACATTTTGGCTGGAAGGAACAGAAATGGTACAGAGACTTGAAAGGATATACAAGATATGGTGACTAGATTAATCTGGCTGGGACATAAAGAATACCAGATATAAGACTGGAAAGGTAAGCAGGGATCAGATTGTAGAGGGCCTTGAATTTCCTAGAGGTATATTTCATATAATTTGTATTACTAGACTGCAGGCCTATATTATACATTTCTTGAAGATAGGGCCAATGCATCCATTTACACTTCCAGTTACTCATGCTATCTTTTGCACAAGGATTTCAGAAATGTTTACTGAATTGAATATGCCACAGAAAAAGAATGCAACTGTAACTCATTTACATATACATTGCCTTTCACAATCCCCATTTTTAGTAACATGGATTAGAAAACTGAGAGTCAGAGGTTAAGCGACTTACTCATACATCATAGAAACGGCAAGCTCTAGCTTGCAATACTTTCTCCTTGATCTGGGGATTCCAGAACCTGGCTATAACATTTCTAGGAGTTTTATTTTGCGGATCTTTTTCAGGAGGTGATCGGTGAATTCTTTCAAGTTCTATTTTGGTCTCTGGTTCTATAATATCTGGGCAACTCTCCCTGAGAATTTCTTGAAAGATACTTTCTAAGTTCTGTTTTTGATCATGGCTTTCTGGTAGTCCAATAATTTTTAAGTTGTCTCTCCTGGAGCTGTTTTCCAGGTCAGTGGTTTTTTCAAGGAGATATTTCACATTGCCCTCTATTTTTTCATTGGTTTGTATCTGTTTGATAGTGTCTTGATTTCTCATGAAGTCATTTGCCTCCATTTGCTCCACTCTAATTTTGACGGAATTATTCTCTTCAGAGTGCTTTTGAGATTCTTTCTCCATCTGTCAAAGGCGACTTTTTAAGGCATTCTTCTCCTCATTGGCTTTTTGGGTCTCTTTTGTCATTTGAGTTAATCTATTTTTTAGGGTGTTGATTTCTTCAGTCATACTGCTACTCTCTTTTCATGATTTTCCTGCAAAATTCTTATTTCTCTTTCCAATTTTTCTTCCACTTCCCTTATTTGGTTTTGAAAATCCTTTTTCAGCTCATCTCCAGCTTTAAGGCATTCTTCATGTTCATTGGAGGCCCCTGCTGGGGGAGCTCTGGCTGCGCTCTCCTCCTCCCTCTCTCTCCCATGATCTTTCTTTTCCCCAAAGAAGGAATCTAGGGTTTGGGAGCTGTTCTTACTTTGCTTCTTATGCTTATTCTTACTCATGGTTGGTCATTCCACGATTTTTTTTTTTAATCTCTGTGGGGCTCTGCTTCCAGAAGGGAAAGCTCTGTCCCAAATCGCTAGGGTCCTCCCAGCTGCCGTAGCTCTCAGGAAGGTGCTGGGACCCTTCCTACTTACTTCCAGCTTACTGGGTAATGAAGATTCCAAGACCGAGGCCCAAGATGGCGATCCGGATCCAGGCTGCTCAACGCGAGAGCACTGGCCTCAGAACAATCGCTTAGTCCCCCTACTGTCTGTAGGCCGCGGGCGGGAAGCTGCAATGTGGAGGCGGGTACAAAACCTGTGCCTTTCACTTTTCCACTCTGGAGGCCTTTCGGCCGGATTGCTTTACTCTCCTAATTTCGCAAGTCCCACTGACCTAGTTCTGAACACTGCTTGCAGCTGCTGCTGATCCACTCACCAGAGAGGCTCTTCTGCTCCTCCTGTCCAGCTGCCCGGGGCACAGCCAGGGCTTCAGGCCAGGCTGGTTTCAGTTCGCAGTGCTGATATGGTTCCTCGTAGCCGAGCTGACTTTAGTGGGAAGTATCTTTGTGTGTGTTTTGGAGTTCTAGAATTGGTTTAGAGTCCTGTTTTATGGGTATTTTGGGGTGGCTATGTGAGAGCTGCGATATGTTGCTGCTGCTACGCTGCCATCTTGGCTCTGCCCCGAAAACCACAAGCTCTAGAAAGCAGAATTTGAACACAGGTGTGTCTCCTAATTCTAAATCCAACATTATTTTCATTTTGGCATGTTGCTCCATTATTTTCATGTTAAGCTCATGTTTTTTTAATGCTCTCAAGTTCCAAACAGACAGGTAATTTCCGTAACATTTTATCTGTTGTTTTTGTTCATTTTTTTCAGTACCATCCAACCCTTTGTGACCTTTGCATTGGGTTATTTTTTTTTCTTGGAAAAGATACTGGAGCGGTTTGTCATTTCCTTCTTCAGTTCATTTTACAGATGAGGAACTGAGGCAAATGGAGTTAAGTGATTTGCCCAGGGTCACACAGCTAGTAAGTGTCTGACATCAGATTTGAACTCAGAAAAATGAGGCCCAACTGCAGGTCCAATACCCTATACACTACACTACCTAGCTGCTCCAATATTTTATTTAGGTTTTTCATTTATTTGTTTGTTTTGTGGGTTGCAATTTACCTCAAATCAATTCTATCCATCTTCTAGTCGGTAGCCCTTCTCTGTCTCACAGTTTACCACAACACTGGCATCTAGGAAAGCAGCAATGAAAAATATTTTTGCTGTCACTATAAATGAATATTTGCCAACCAGTGACTACAGCAGCCTTTGGTTAGGAAGGGGGAGTAAATATTGGCTTTAGATTCTGAAACAGGAGGCTCTAATTATGAACCACACACCTTAAATCAGAAGATTAATTAATTATAAAGAACCAGTAAAAGTCAAGCTACCCCATTAGCTTAAATGCCTTTTGTATGAACCTGTGATTTATTAGTGGTAAAAGACTGTATGTAGACTTTTTCTCCTCAAATTAAGTTAGAATGACTAATTACTAGCTTCAGACATATGATTTATACTAGGTCCTATACTCTAGGGCAGTTTGCTCCTGGGCAAGTGATGCAAACTGAGCATTTTTAAACTTATGATTGTTGTCAAGCTACAGGCTCAATATTCTTCTCTTGGAGGTCAGGAACCATACTGTTCTATTATTATAAATCACTTTGACTTTTAATGAGTCACTGGAAAAATAGTTACTCTCTGACCAATGAGCTATTCTGAAAACTGATGCTAGGGTCAGGCATCTTTGGACAAATAATGAGACATTTTAGTTTAAGGGACCTGAACATTCTTGTACAGAAAGACAGCAATGCAATGAGTCCAAATGTGGTTGAATTCATTATAAGAATCATTGAATGAGAACAGACTTTCAAGAGACCAGCTGATTTATTTCTCCCTCTCCCAGCAAGAAAATGTACAAGGCTGATTCTGGCCAAACTCTGTGTGATTGCTATCTAGTCTGCTTTGGGAAGAACTTCCTTATTGCCCACACCTCAGTATTGGATAGTTCTAGTTTATGGAATCAGGGCAGACAGTTAGTATTAAACAAAATAAGGCAATGCTGAAAGTGAAGGCTACGAAATAGGCATAGAAGGTGAAACCCAGATATCTGCCTTAAAGTTGTCAATCAAGGTAGAACAAGGAATGATTTAAAGTCCAACACATGAAGAACAGAGCAAAGTAGCAATGGGATAAACCAAGGTAGAAAAGTAGGATATCTCCAGAAACCAAAGAGTAGCTATGACACTGTAAAAGACACCCCAGTAGTCAGAAAATTTAGATTGTGAACAATTTGGAGTCAGGAACTGTCTTTTTACCTCATTTTGTATCCCCATAGCACAGTACCTGGCACAAAGTAAATGCTCAATCAATGTTTATTAAATGATTGATTGATCCAAAATAAGTGGGTCTAAGCAGCAAGGAGAATGAGAGGCAAATAATAATAATAATTAACAATTCAGAAAGTGTAGTAGACTAGACTTTCAAGGGTCCCCTGGCCCCATTAAGGAAATGCTCCCCTCTTCTAGGTGGTCACTAGGCAGATATGCAGGAGGAGTATAATCTTGTTTGTTGATGCCTCCATTGATCTTATGAATAACTAAAGAAAATTCAGGGTAGTTAATTAGCAAGTCTTGTGCCTCTGAACATGGTCCTAGGACGAAGTCTTAATGAATAATTAGCCTTGGGCTGTGGTAGGGAGTGATTGATTCCAAAGGAGAGTCCTTGCATTCTGGTTACATAAGAATTTCTGCTATCAGGAATATAAGCCTTATGATTTTCTTGTATCTTGGCTCTGCATGAAATGGTTCTGTAATAAACAGACTATAGAATATATTCTCGCCATACAACTGTGCTGTCACAGTAAGAAAGCAGGCACAGAACTTCTTTTGGAGGAAAACTTGATCATGAGGCAAACTTCCTCTTCAAATGAGAAACATCTTATACACTTCTGGAACTGACTCCTTGTAACAGTAATGCAATATTCACAACACCCACAGTGGTTATGTATATGCTGGTATAGTTGTGAATCACAAAATGTAGCAGACTCTCCACATGGAAGGTAGAACCAAAGTCTTTATTCAAATACCAGAAAACTGAGTCACAGAACCAAGAAGCCAAAGTCACTACAATAGCCATGAATTTGATACACATGGTTAATGTAGTGAACACCCACATTCCCAAGACTTCACAACAGAACAGGCTCCCTCAAGCAGGGATCCTCCTCTCTCACTCACAGTAGCTCCTCAGGCTGGTTCTTGGAAGTTCTTAGCAGAAATTCCCAAAGGAAAGGTCTCAGCAGAAGTTGCAGCCTCCAGATGTTCACTGAGAGAAATTTTGACTGTCCTGCTGGTGCTCTTCCTCATATAGCATATAGCTCCTCCCCATTCTGTACCTTCCTGTTACATCAGCAACTTCCTCCCAAGGGGTTAATTACTTCTGTGTTAATTAAATACCTTAAACAAGGTGTTAACTTGAAACAAGGTGCTAAGTACCTGCTTACTTGCCAATACAAAGGGGCATGGAAGATCTTCAGATTCCATTAACATTATACTCCTACAGGAATTAGGTGCCTTGCTCAAGATCACTGGGATATTAAGTGATCAAGGTAGGACATGAATCCATGTCTTCTGATCCTAGGGCTAATGTTCTTTTTGTTTGCTTATTTTACAGTTCATCATTCTGCCATCTTGAAAATCATTGTCAAACAACTGAAGAAGTAAAAACAACCCCAGACTGGGTTAGTGCTAAAGTTATCCCAAGTTGCTTTAAAGGGCTTAAAGTGGCCTTAGAGGACTGTGGCATGACAGCACTCACGTTTCTCATACCTAGGATAATATAAAGCTAATTCATAATTTCTAAGTCACATCTGACTGAACTGGATCTCCTTAAGTCATTAGTGGGCTAGATTGGTATGCCATTGTAAACTCAAAGATTTCTATCAGAATTAGACTAGCTTCAAGAATAGCACAAGTCAAATTGGTTTACTACATTTTACAAGTTTTCTGTCAGCATAATGGCACAAAGTGAGTTCAACTCTAACTTTTGGCAGACACACAAACACATTTGCTAAAATTATAATTAATGAGTTCTTTTAGGATAAGCTGGTATATAGATTTAGGCCATATTTATATTTAGCTTTTCAACCTGACTTCACCGTAGCTAACCCAATCATTTTGGTTTTTTCATCATGGGAATTCATTGTCACAGCTAAATTAGCAGGAAAGGGATAGAAAAAAAATACATTACTTAGCTATTCTTTGCTTCAATGTTTATAAAGTCCTTGCCTGAATAACTCTATGAGTGAAAGAACAAGTATCATTACCCCCATTTTACAAAAGGAAACTGAAGTTCACGGTTGTGTTTGAATTGATCAAGATTATGGGCCTACTAAATTCTGGAGCAAAAAACCACGCAGTTAGATTTTCTAGCTTTTAGTCTAGCATTCTTCTTATCATATCATGTTGCCTCTTCGTTCAACCCCATTACGCTGAAATAATTTAGTTATCCATGACAAGGCCATAGACTTTCCACATTAAAACATAATTTTATCTTGATTTTCTTGTCTTTTAGATTTTGCTCTTATTGTCCCTATATACAGAGTGATCTTCCACATATTCTCCATCAATACTTGTATATCTTTTTTTTTAATTTGCCTTATTCAAGAGAACTTCTTTGATCATACCACCTAGTGATTGATCAATGCTTTGCCTTTTATTCCTTGACATTTACATAGAGATTAAAAGATGTTATCTTTAGGAAATTTATTTTTTTCATTTTTGTCTATTCCCCTGACCCCCAGGTAGAGATTTACTTCTTCCTACTCACGTAGTTACCACAGCAACTTATGCCACCTTTCACCTAGATTATTTCAATAGGCTTCTGATTGGTCCCATCTCCAAACTGTCCCATCTCCAAACAGTTTCCAAAATAGTTTCACTAAAATATACATATGGACATGATACATTGCTCGAGAATCTTTAGTGGTTTCCTATTTTCCCTACGTTAAAATACAAACTCCTTTATTTGGCACATAAAACTCTGAAAATTTTGACTATTATATACATTTGCAGACTTATATCATATTATTCTGATCATCTGTTTTGCAATGCTGCTATATTCTATTCTCTGTCCCCAGCCCAATGTTCTAGCTCCCAAATACAGTGAGATCTACTCCTAATTGGTAAGAACACATCATACTGAATTAGCTTCAAAATCAACCACAAATGATTATGCATTCATTTATTCAATTACTTTTTCCTCCCCAACATACTCTGCTCCTTTCAACCAAACTAGCCTGCTTACTGTTGATCATGCAAGACACATGATCTCTTTTCTCCCTACCTTTGCACAGGCTATTCCAAATACCTAGAATGTACTTCACCCTTAACTCCTGCTCTTAGAAATCCTACATTCATTCAAGGATCAGCTGATAACATCCGTAACATGAGACCTTTTCTAAATACCCCAGTGGTTAGTGTTCTCCTACTGAAATTATTTGTGTTCACTTCATACATATTTCTTGTTTATTTGTATGTGTAGAAATTACACACCCACCCCACTTGAGTACCCACCCCACCTAACCTGAATTCTCCTTTATTCCCAAAGACAGAATCTGTTTCTTTTTTTTTTTCTGTTTTCTTCTTTTCCTTCTTTCCTTTTCCTGTCTCCACTTATTTCTTTAATTATTTTTTTAAAAATTGTATCAGTAGTTACTAGTATAGTTCCTTAAAATTAGCAGACAATGTGTAAATGATGGTTGAACCTAATAGAATTGCTTCCACCAACAGTATGATTTTCAAGAATGGAGCCAATGTTGTCTACTTTTACATTGCCTTCTCTATCTAGCACAGGGTTAAGCACATAGTACTTTAGCAAAAAAGTTATGGTTCATAGCTTACATCAAAATTCTAGGCCCCACCAGTTCAGCAGTGGTTTGTCCCTACATTGGCACAGGTCATGAGTCCTATGCTCTTTAGGACTGAATCAGTCAATAAACATATTTTATTTGTCTACTATGTGCCAGACACTGTGCTAAGTGGTAGGAATATAAAGAAAGCAAAATATAATATTTGTCCTTGAAGAGCTCACAAACTGATGGAGAATCCTTTTGAATTCCTGTGATTGGAAATTCATCACCTTAGAGCCAACATGATGAGAAGTTTCTCTGAGTTAGCTAAGCTGGTCTCAGACAACAGAGACAATCTGTGTGTGGGCCCATGCTCAAAACCTTCTTAGCTTGGTAGGAATTGCCAGAGGTTATATTCTATTGGCATTGTCACTGAGAGCCCAGGGTCACAGTTATGCAACAAAAAGGTTTCAGAGTAGGACTTTGTAGAAGAAATTTTAATAAATGGCCTAGATTGTTTATGTCCACCAATGTCTAGGATTCAGTGATATGTAAAAACATTGGTGAATTATTGACAACATGAATGGGTAAATACAATTTTTTCAACTCATGTGGAAGAACAAACTCAAGACCCGAGTGGGCAATGACATTCAACAGAAACTGTATAATCTTTAAACAGTCTGGTAGGTTTTCCTAGTAGGGTCATCATTAATTTATGGGTGGTTTCCCTATGCAATGTTTTATTTCTTCTAGGTGAGAAGTGATTGAAAGCTCTCAATTCCTTTTCACTGCATTGAGTAATCAAAGATCTCATTTGAGTACAGACACATGTTACATACGCATGAGGGCTTGGTCTGAGAGATGTGGAAACCGTTGATAGCATGGAATATGCTCATACCTCATCTGTAATTTTTTGTTTCAACTTTGGGTCCCATAGCCCAGAATTTGTAAAGGAGTCTGTCTTTTAAAATGGCAGCATGGGCATACAGAGGCATGGAGATATCAAGTTGTGAGTGTCATATAGCTTTCAATAGCAATTCTGAATCTGTGACCCTGACTCTCAGAACAGTGGTCTTTATACATACTTCCAGTTGTTAATTCTGATTATCTCCAACACTTCATAAAGTTTGGCCATATATCCTTTTCCCTATATCACTGAAGTAATTTTGTCCATAATATTTGAGAACTTAGGCATGTCTGTTAAATTCTTTAACAGTCATTGCACGAGAAGAATAAACTGTTTAGATCTTTAGCCCGAGTGATTCTAAAACTAGCAAAGGACATCAAAGACAGAAAGAAAGATCCAAAATGTGCTAAAAATTTCTATGTAGTCCTTTCCATCATAGCAAAAAACTGAACAAAGTAGTTATTCACTAATTCTAGATTTCTGAACCAGCTGTGGTATATGAATGAAATGCAATATTGTTCTGTAACAAGAAATTTTTAAAAAGTGAATTCAGAAAAGTATAGAAAGATGTGTATGAACTGATGAAGAATAATATAGGCAGATCCAGAAGAACAATTTACACAGTGATTAATAATAATAGAAAGGAAAATGCTATTAAAAGTTAGCTCTATTCACAGTAAATGTTGCAGTCCATCTTGGCCCCAGAGAACAGATAAAAAAACATACATATTTCCTGGAGAGAGGTAAAGGGTTATACAGACAAAATATTACATACAATATCATGTGTTTCATCTCATGGACAGTTTTTGCTTAAATGTTTTGTTTTTCTATTACATAAGGTAAAAATAAATGTGTGGTAAGAGGGTTTGTATTTATAAATAATTATTAATAGTGAAATAAAAGTTCTTGATGAAATATTTTAAAAATATATTTAATAGCTACAGTTCCACTGAAATATGTTATGAGAGGATTGTGTGGAACTGGATATATAGGATTAGCTGAGAGACTCTGTCTGTAGAAACAGGCAAGAAATGTATTATCTCGACACTTGGGCTCCTACTATCTTTTGGATTTTATGATGTTGAGTCTTGGTCCGCGGTCACATAGAGAGCAAAGTAATGGCATGTAAATATCAGAATACTGAGCACATGGTGAGAAGACCAAGTGATATTTAACAATTGCAGCTAATCATCCATTGGATTATGAAAATGATACTGATACAATCCTCTAATAACTATGAAATGTTTATTTTTCTCCTTTTTCTCTTTAATTACTTAAATTCTCTGAATCTATTTTTCTTTCAGACTTACTTTTGAGGCTATATCACACCTCAAGTATGATAATCAACACGAGGTTGAAGGGGAAAAAGTTAGAGAGTGAGTAAATTGAAATGTAGGTAACATTTCAAAAGTCTATAAAAAATAAGAATTCATGATTGCCCAAAGTGAGCCTGGAATTATAACATCTGCAAATGTGTTCTAAAACAAGGGTGAGTCCCAAAGCAATTGATGGCTATTCTGTGTAGGACTGCAATGGTAATAGAATTTGGAGATGCCCCTGTATTGGCTTGGTTTTTGGGTTGAGTGTTAAAACCGAGAGCTTGTGAATCCCACTAGTGGGATGGACGTCCAATTTCAGCAGCAAGTAGCCATGCAAGAAGAGATCTTCGCCCCCTACCCCAAGGTTTTGGGACCCCATTTGTTCGGGGGGGGGATGATGGGAAGTTTGTGCTCAAGCCCCATGCTAAAATATTGTTTTCTGTGTTTATTGTGTGCTGTCTTTGTTATAGTGTTGTAAAATTCTGTTGACATCAGTTACTCCTAAAACTCCTATTAACCTATGAAATGAAATGTATTATTAATGTATTTTTGTCAAGTAAGGGACATGAAAGATCTTGGGGTCAAATGTAATGATACTGGGATTTGAAGATCTTCTATGCCCCTTGTACTTGCTGATGTAGCAGGAAGGGGTGGAGCAAGAGAAAGCCGGAACCGAGCTAGAGTCCATGCTGTGGTGACTGGAAGCAGTGGTAGGGGCAGCAGCTGCGGTTACAGCACAAACTCCTTTTTCTTTGAGCCTGCCAGAATCTCTGCTAAGGACTCCTCCTGAGGACTGCCAGGGACAGGGACTGCGGGAGGCTGGAGCTGCTGGGAGCAAGCTACCTGGACGCTGAGCAGCTGTCGTGAGTGAAGAGAGGAGGATCTTTGCCTGAGGTAGCCTGTCCTGTTTTGAAGGCTTGAGAATGTGGGTATTTACTACTTTAACTACATGTGCCAACTTCATAACTACTGTGTTGGCTTTGACTTTCTGGTTTTGGGACTCT
>CM053581.1:82465125-82499730 GCA_028627135.1 Pseudochirops cupreus
ACTATTAGGACAGGATTAAGATAGGACAAAGTTTTCCAAATGATACTTAGACAAGAATGTCTCTTACAGTATGTTGCAAAAGCAACCATGAAAAATGAATGGCTTCTTAAGGTAGCTGTCATCTTGATCTGAGCTTTGAAGGGATGTAGGAGTTTCAAGGGTTGAAGATGAGGAGGGAAGAGATCCTAGACATAGGGGACAGAGTATACAAATGTAGGGAGGTGAGAGATAAACTGTCAAGTTCATGGAATAGCAAACAGACCAGATAGGCTAAAACAGAGTTCATGAATAAAAGTAATATGAAATAAGTCAAGAAGGGTATTGCCTAAAACATATATCAGTGAATATATATGCATACATACACATATATGTACACATAAGGACACACACATTTTGCACATGTACACACACAAATATACACAGATGTATATAATGTATGTGTTTGTGAAAAGAAGCTTTCCAATGATTCATCCAATTAAGGAATTGATCAGTAATGCACAAAAAGCTCTGGCAATGGTTAATTTAAAATAAAATAAAACCTGTAGTTATTCCTAGGTTATAAGCAGTAAATGTTAATAAATCTAATGTGATTCCTGATAGAGATATACAATTTGGATAGTAGGTGTTTAGGGACAATAGCTGCATTTTTCCCACCTACAAAGAGGGATACTCTAGTATCGAAAGGTAGATCCATTAAGGAAGTTGAAAGACAGGTGAAATATGTGTGGCTATTAATATGTAAATAATGGGGAAGGGTGGGAGAAGTCGTCTTTGCAAGCAAAGCAAGATAGGATCCCTGCCTGTAGAAACTAATTAAAGTCCTTTTAAGAAAAAAGAAACTAAAGAATTTTATATTTTAAAAAAGAGATTTTTAATAGATTGATTTTCTCTGTCATGGAAGGAATTATCACATTTAGTCTTACTCAATCCTGTATGAGCTTCTGGTTTTTGTTTGTTGTTGTTGTTTGTTTTTTAGAGAAGGGTATTCAATATAGATGGAACACAGAGAGAAGATTAAGTGACAAGAGAGGAACAAAGGAAAACATAAAGGAAAAAATTCCATTTTCAGTCAAGGGACTCATCAGCTGGATATCAATGGCCATTTGCTGGTAGCTGTCCATTACTAGATTCCTAAGTACTGTACTTTGCGCAATAGAAGACTATCTGGGCAAGACACCTGTTTACTTAGATTCTGCAATAAATTGGAAAAACACTAAGCTACTCTACCTTAGAATCTCTACAGAATAAAGGAGGAATGAATTCAGTTGCAAGAGACTTTTGTGTCAGAACTGTGAATTCACCATTGTAAGTAAAAGAAGTATTGTACATAGAAAGTTCCATTCATTCACAGACATTTACACATGTCTAAAACACAAGAATATACAGAGGATAAAAGCATGGGAAAAGAAGGCTTTTAAAGGAAAATATTTGTTGATAAAGAGTGGATTCAAATTAAAAGTGATACATATTTTTGAAAGTAGCCAAGTCTTATATTCTCATAGAAACAAAGGGATCTTTGTGTTAATATACCTTATTTAAGGAAACTGAGGCCCAAATATTAACCCAAAGTCACATTGTGTTTAGTAGTGGAGTCTAGAAATGATGTCTACCTCTTCTGCTTCAAATGCTCTGGTAGTCCATAGTCTGATGCTTAGGTGCCTGGAATGATGCCATCTGCCTTTACAGACACGATGAATTTCTATACCAAAGAGATGAAGAAACTAGCAAAAAGCAGCCTGATCTAAGATAACAGATTTGTTGAAGGTGCCATGAGTTCACGGCCTATGGTCTGATGAAGGGAAAAGCATCGCCCACTGACTTATCTTGACTCAAAAGGTCAGAGAATCATTCTTATATTCCAAATCTCATAGGAAGAAGAGGTATGGGGGCAGAGATTGTCATTGTCATATTTCCATGGAGTTCTGGCTGAGCAGACAATCAAAATATCATAAAATAGTCTACTTTTTTGTGGTAGAAATGAAAATGCCCAACAAATACTGATGCCCTGTCTGACAATGAAGGGTAAACAAGAGAATAAGTTACAGTTACATGGGGAACTTAATCAATATTTGTTAATCAATAGACTGATTATTCGTTTTAAATTTGGCAGAGATAGATCTTCAACAGTTATCTTTCTAATTAAATTTCTGATGGTTACTATGGCATGCCTTCATATAGGCTTATGATTTTGTTCTTTAAGTACTATTACATTTTGTTTTTCTGAGTGACCTATTATTTTGGTTTCTCTCTCCAAAGTTTCTCTTCTTTCCTTCAGTATCTTCAGTTTTCTGAAATGATTACTTGCCCTGGCAATGGCAGAAGTATGTTTGAAATATCCATATTAAACAACAGTAATATCAGGAACCTAAAAATATATTCCTATTGAAAACTATCAATCAACTATGTTAATTGAAATCATACAGTCAAAGAAAACCTCAGACCTCTAAGTAACAGAGTAGTTTTGTTGTTTAGTCATTCAGTCATGTCTGACTCTGCAACGCCACGGATCGTAGCACACCCGGTCCTGTGATCCTCCACTATCTCTTGAAGTCTGGCCAAATTCACACTTGCTTTAACTTCATCATACCTCCCTCCATACTGGGTATCCTCAAATCCCTGAGTCTTTTGTGTTGTTATGTGTTGTCTTTTCCTATTAGACTGTGAGCTCCATTTGGGAAGGGATTGTTTTTCATTTTTTTAATTTTTATTTGTTTGTTTTTGCCTTTCCCTCTGTCACCAGCTCCCCATTACTTAGTACAGTGCTCAGCACATAGCAGACACTTAAAAATGTTTATTGTTCGACTGACATTTTTTAGGTAAATTACTGGACAAGGATTAAGAGATATAAATTCTAGGCGTTGCTATTAAACATAATGTGACTTTGGGTTAACATGTGGACTTCGGTTTCCTTAACTGAAGTATCTTACAATGCAAAGATCCCTTTGGATCCGTGAGCCTATTGCACATATCTGTTCCTCAGTTTCCTTATCTGTAAAATTGAAACAAGAATAATGAATGATAATAGCAATAATAATATTCCTCCTACCTAGGCACCTAAGAGGCACAATGGATAGAGAACTAGACCTAGAGACAGGAAGGCCTATGTTTAAGCCTGACCTCAGATGCTTACTAGCTGTGTGACCCTTGGCAAGTCAGTTAACTTCTATCTGCTTCAGATTCCTCATTTGTAAAATGAAGGTCATAATAACACTTAGCAGCCAGGGCCCTGATGAGAATAAAATGAGACAAAATTTGTAAAGTGCCTTGCAGACTTTTAAATGGTAGGTATTTTATTTCCTACCCCATGGAAATGTCGTAAATTTATAAGTTTAGCCATGTCCTTGTGGGAGTCAGAAAGATTCAAGTTATTAAAGCTAATGGTCAGTCAATGACCAAGCTTCAAAGGTCAGTACTCCAATCTTTGGTAAACTGATACTCTATTGAAAATTAGTAAGCCATACAAGCAAGATGGTGAATAAAACAGTCATTGTGAAAGGGATAAGGCAACCAGAACAAGTGAAAACGATAGTAAAAGAGGGCTACACTGAGTCATGGAGTGTAGAGATGAGGTCCAAGTCTAAGGCCAGTCAGCGAGGCAAGTCTAGTGTTAGACTGGAGATAGAACAGTCATATAATCCTTTCTCACTGCAAAGGAAGCTGAATGTCCCTGTGGGCTATTTACTCACTTTAACTTCCTGTCAGCTTGAGAAGCTTTAGCTTTTGTTTTGAGTGTACACTTTGGTTTCAAAGCTTTTAACGAGACATAAAAATGCAGGCAACGTGAACCCAAATTATTATCTTTTATTGACTGCTCAAATAAATACATAAAAGCAGAATGGGGGAGAGGGTTATATATTCTCCTTTCTGGAGAGGAGTGACGTATTACCCATCTGAGTTAGGCTAGGGGCTTCGAGTCATTTGGAAAAAGTGAAGGTCATTGCTGTTGAACAATTCAGGCTTGGTAAAGAATCCAATTCGGCACATATCTCTAGAAATAAAATCATGAGCTAGAAAGAACACTAAGCTTCAACAGGACCGAAGTAGATCTCCCACAAATCCCCCCCCCCCATCTTTTTCTTACTTTCCTTTTCCCTTGTGCCGTATTTTGCAAAGAAAGTCAGTCATCCTCACCTGCTCACAGGAAAGAAGGGGTACCAAGTTAATTTGAAAGGGAAAGTCATTGCTTTATAGAGCACTGCCACTAAAGCTATGACTACACTAAGAGGGGAAATAAGGTATTTAGGCATGCTCAAACAACTCCTTTTATTCAAAAGATATTTTAGTAATATTTTTAATAAATATATTATTTATAATATGACAATAAAAATAAAATAATATTTCATAATAATAAAAGATCAGAATGCCTTGCTTGATTCTGACAAGAGGAAACCAGGAAGACCAGAGTTCAAATCCTACCTCAATCACCAGCTAGCTACATAAGCCTGGGCAGGTCACAACATCTGTCTATTTATATGTTCTCATTTGTAAAGTGAGCATTCTAATAGCACTGACCTCCTAGGGTTGTTCTAAGAATAAAATGAGATAATATTTGTAAAGTATTTTAACCTTAAAGCACTATATAATTTCTAGCTATTGTTAGTTAAGATTATTATACATATATTTTCACATAAGTGCACCAGTCCTGGAAACAGGCAGTTTTTGAGTAAAAAAGGATTCCAGGAAGGAGAAAAAATATTGATTCATTCTCTTTTCTGCCCATATAAGCTTTGAGGGTGGTCTGATTTAAATAAACACACACACATACCAACACAGAAAGAGAAAGAGAAAGAAAGAGAGAATATTTCTAAGATTCAAATCAATCTAATAAGTTAATACTCATTTATTAAAATCCTACTAGGTGAAAGTAAAGTGGACTAATAGATATTTTGCCCCAGAGACAGGAAGACCTGGTTCAAGTCCTACATTGACAGGACCTGACATACTGGATGTGGGACCCTGGATAAGTCACTTAAATTTTCAGTGCTCTAGACAACTCTCAGATATAATAAAATTCAGAGATACTGCCAAACTGAACTGTCAGAAGGAGTTTTCTCCCTAAGAGTTCACTATCACAGATCCATTTCCAAATGTCTATAGTCTATAAGACAGTTTGTTAAATGCTGGTAATACAGAAGCAAAAATTCTCTGACCTCAAGGAACTTTCTGCAGATAACATTTTTAGAGAGGCATAATACCGATGACTGTGATCCTTCCTGTGTCAGTTCTAAAATTTCAATGCTTTTTTTAAAAAATTGTACATAATTCTATTTAATGGAAATATAAAAACAAATTGCATCAGGGAGTATATCATGTCATTTTTTCTACATAGCCTCACTATATAAAAAGCATAGATTGGTAATGCAGCAATCCAGATTCTACCAAATTATTCTCAAGGCTGATGAAAAAATCATATTCCAAAACACGAAGATGCCACGTTGGCATGATCCTGAGATCCCTAACACAATCCTGCAGCTTCTGGATTCATATTGCCTGAGTGAAATGAGTTCATTGTCAACAGCTGATTGCTTTTTAAAGCAGTGGATAATCAGTTGGGTAAATTACCATTTATTGTCTTTAGGACTTATGTACAAGGGGACCACAAGCCCAACAACAACTAACCCAGGGAATTATGCTTCCTGCTTAACTGCTTTGACAATGAGACTGTCTCTGATGCTGCATTAAAGGCTGGAGCTGTGGACCTTGAAGGAAGCAAATGAATATCGACTTGTGGTGATGGAGATGACAAGTCTCAAGAGGATGCCTAATGGTAGCAGAAGAAAGAAACTGAGAAGTAATGACACCCCCAGCATGTTGTGAATAAAAAGGAGCCTCAAGCTGCCAAGAGAGAATAGGGATTGTTGTTAAATGGGTGGTGCACCAGTCAGGCCAAAAGGAAAGAAAGAAGAGAGAGAAAGAGAGAGAGACAGAGAGACAGAGAAAGACAGACAGAGAGAGAGAGAGAGAGAGAGAGAGAGAGAGAGACAAAGGAGAGAGAGAGAGAGAGAGAGACAAAGGAGAGAGAGAGAGAGAGAGAAAAAGGAGAGAGAGAGAGGGAGGGAGAGAGCACTCTTAGAAGTTAGGTATGTATGCTTCCCTCCAGATACATAGCTATACCTGCAGTGAAATCTCTCCTAGCAAGCAAAGACCTAAGCAGGACAAACAAAGTTAAGCCACTGGCAACATTCTTATCAAAATCATGTTTTGTTTTGTTTTGTTTTTTCAGAATATTTAGACAACATATAGCTGTATTCTCTGTTGACTTAAGTTGAAATGGCTCCTTTTTTCCTCAAAAACCAAACCAGGAGAGACAGTAAATGTTTCCATGTTGTCCTGAATGACTTTTTTCTTGGCATTTCAGAAGCAACTGTTAGTTTCTGAATGAAATTGATTTTGCGAGTCACTAAAGAAGAGGACAGCCTGTAATGGTATTTGTAAACTCTGCTGTCAGTATTGTGGATAATGGATGACAGAGATGAGCCAGCCAAATTGTCCAGGAGCTCAGTCTGATTTGGAGAAGTATCAAAAGGATTGACTGTCAATCGGAACTTTCTCTCTATTAGCTCCATTTAATGGGCCAAGAATCTCATCAGAGCATGCTGCCTGTAGATTCAACTATTTTCTCTTTGGTCAGAAACACAGAATAATATTTTGGATTGAAAAAAGATCAACAGAACACAACTTAACCAAAATCCAACCAATGGGAAATGTTTTTTTCTATAGTCTTTCTGGACTCCCATTATCTCACCTACTACCAACATTACTATTGCATCCTAAACAAAAGCAAGTCATTTCTCATTTTTGAGGTACTGGCATTCCTTCACAGACTTTCTACGTGAAGACTCAGCTTAAGTTCTGCCTCTCCTGAGAAGCCATCTCTGACTAACAGCTAATAGAGGCAGCTAGATTGTGCAGTGGATGGAGTGATAGACCTGGAGTCAGGAAGATTTGAATTCATATCCAAACTATGACACTTACTAGCTGAATGACCCTAGACAAGTCCCTTAGCCCTATCTGCCTCACTTTCCTCAGCTGTAAGAAGAAGATAATAATAGTACCTCCCTCCAAAAGTTATTGTGAGGATCAAATGAGGTAATATTTATAAAGTGCCTGGCACATAATAGACACAATAAATGGTTAGTTGTTTCCTTCCTTCCATAGACCATAATGTTCACAATTTTCTCTGAACTATGGCTAAACATAAAGAAAAAAAATTGTTTCACTTATGCAGCTCCTTGATGGCAGGCATTTTGCCATAATGCTGTTTATAACACTTCCTAATACCTAGCATAGTGCTGATGAATTCTCCTGTCTCTATACCTTTGACCTAGGCATCTCTCATGCCTTGGTAAGGAATAAGTGGAGGCACGGGCCTCACAGAAGTAGTGAGAATCCACAAGTAATGAGGAAGCTGTCCTTTTGTGTGACTTGAAGAGAGGCAGAATAGATATCTGTAGCCTCTCCTTCCCCCCAACTCCAACTCTTTTCCAAGACAAGTTTCCATTCCTGCCTGGAGGGGAAGCAAAAGGTTGGGGCTAGCGGTCACACTCTACTCTCTTGAGAGAGAGGATACCAGACTAGAAATACATCTATCTCCTCTCTTAAAGGTTATTCATCTAGGGATATGATGAAGTTCCATATAAATTCTGATTGCTTTGTAATTTCTGAAGGACATGGGGATCCCAAATTCCATATCCAAGCTCGACCCCTTTCCCACCAAATACCTGTTTCACTATGAGTACACATGGAGGATAGCAAAAGAGCACATTTATCCAAATCATAGCAAAACAGAAATGAGAAAAGGTATAACTAGAACATATACCAGAGAACACAGAAAGAAGGAAGTCTCCCATTTGAAGTAAGGTGAACCATCTCAATCAATAGAGAGGTTCCCGGATCTCACCAAAAGGGAAAATGCCCCCAACTCTCTTAAAGTAGCAAGCTGGACATATGGACATAATGGAGACTGCCAGCTCCTTTCATGTCTTCCCAGAGTATTTTCCTTGAGCATCCTAAATTAAGGTTGACCTGTTCCATCTTCTATCTCAAAGCTACAAGCTGTCTCCACCTTGAAGACTAGAAGCTTGAGGAGCCCTAAAGGAGGACTCCTGCTTGAGGAATCTTGAAGAAGACTGGCCATGAAGAGTCCCAAGATGGGACTAAAAGGGAACTCTGGCTTAGAGAGCCTCAAAAGGAACTCACTGAAAAGTGAAGTTCTCTGTCCCTTGCCAATTCTGCCCCAGCTCTCAAAGAGGACAGGACTTTATCTCCACCAATAAGGAAAAAGTCCCATACCAAGGGCTTTGAAAGAGGAGTTAATACTTGGCATGCCCTCCCTTTTTACCTCCACCTCATATAGTCCTTCTCTTCCTTTAATAGGATGCCATCTAATAGATGCCATTTTCTACAGATGACCTTTCCTGACCTCTCACTTGCTAGGTCCATCCCTGCCAAACTTTGTTGTTGTTAATCAGTTTCAGTCAGGTCTGACTCTTCATGACCCCATTTAGGGTTTTCTTGGCAAAGATAATTGAATGGTTTGCCATTTCCTTCTCCAGCTCATTTCACAGATGAGGAAGCTCAGGCAAACAGGGTTAAGTGACTTGCCCACAGTCACATAGCTAATAAATGTCTAAGATGAGATTTGAACTCAGGTCTTCCTCACTCTAAGTTCAGCGCTTTATTTACTTTATCACTTAGCTGTACTCCTGAAAAAATATCTTTAATTTTCTTGCTTATAAGTGTGTTCTTACGTCTTCATTCTCTATATCTGTGTCTATTATATGTATTTGATTTCTCCATCAGTATGTATGTTCCTGATAAGTAGGAATAATTTCGTTCTTTGTTCTTGTACCCTTGGAGCCCACTGCATAGTAAGCACTTTTTTTTAATAGATTGAGCTATCGCTTTTTTATATAGATGCTGAGTCAGTCAATAGGAACAGTCAGTCAAGAAACAGTCATAAAAAGCAATTTGGAGAGGCCCTCCTCATTACCAGACTTCTGACAGTAGCTGGACTACATAATGATGGAGGATCCTAAGCTAAGATATATGAGGTTGGTAGCCCATATGGGCAAGAAATATACTCTTTCCCTCACACTGAGAAGTATATCCTGTTATCTTTGGGCATGCTGGAGGAAAGATCAATTCTCCTGTGCCTGTTAGAGACCTCTCTTGTATGTCCTTTTTTCTTATAACTATCTGGGATATAGTGGAGAGCTAAGAAGGAGGAAATCTAAGTCTTCAAAAAAACATAATGTGACATAAAACTAGGAGAGCCAGAATTAGTTCTTAGCCCTTGTGTCTAAAAGCTGTTTGACTTCAGGGGAAAACAACAACAACAACAAAGACAGATAAGTTTTCGGTGCCTTAATTTTCTCCTTTTAAAACAGAGATACTAGAATTTGCATTAACTACGTCAATGAGTTATTATTAGTTAAGTTCTTTGTTACTTCAAATGCTCTAGTATATGAGTCCCAGGATCACAGGTTTAGTGATATAAAGGACTTCAGAGTTAATCTAATTCAACCTCCTTATTTTACAGATCAGGAAACTGAGGCTCAGAGAGACTAAATGATTTGTCCAAGGTAATTCAAATCCTCTGACTTCAAATACAATGTTCTTGCAATTGAAGTATACTCTGTCTGTGACATTGCTGCTGTCATCATTAGCCAAAATAGATATTACCAAGTTCTAGGATGAAAGATTTAGTTAGAAAGGAAAACTTATGTGATCTCAGTCTATATGAAGAGAGCCTTGTCATTCAGGATCATGCATCACTGACCCAGAGAATTAAATATCTTGCTTAAGTTCACACAGGCAGAATATACATTTTACTCATAGGAGAAGACCTCAGTATTTTCATTCTACACATAATTTTAACAAATTTTGTCATTTCTTATTCAGAGCAGATAAGAATCAAAAGTACAGATTTGCTGATGAAAGAATGAGAACAAATGCTGATAACCTTGATAATGAGAGGAGAAACACATTCTACAACAGACAGTCACAAGAACTCAAATATACAGAAGGCTGGTACTTCTTTCTTCGGGGCAAAAACTACAGTCTGTATTGTAGTGCTGCACAATCAGACATTCACAACCCTGAGTCAAAAAGGAAGAAAGACATGCAAGGAATTTGAAATCAGAAGATGTAGGTTGGAATTCTTTTGTATAAGTTTTCACGGTCATTCCCTGTGTCTCAGTTTCCTCATCCATTAGAAGGAATAGACCAGATTAGTAGTGTCAAACTCAAATAGATATGTATCCCTAGGGCCACATATTGACTTATAAAACCACACATTAACGTTATCTATGTTGCAGTGTATTTTTATTTATTTCATTAAACTTTTTTTCAAATTACCTTTTAACATGGTTCAGGCTGCACGTGGATTTTACTGTTAGCAAGTATGAAACTTTTGGGCCAGATGACCTCTAAAATCTTTTCTAGCTTATAGCCCTATGTAACATATATTTTCATAAGATTTCAGTCTAAAATCTCATTATTAAATGGCAATTAAAGGGGCATGAGATTTGGTTATCTATCATTAGCCAACGACTTGGGATAAATGAGGTTTCATTGAATTTGATCAATTCGCAGAAGGCATACTTCCTGGAAAGTAGAATTACAGTATCATAGCTGAGCCCATCACAAGTCTCTTCTCTATCAATTTGAAAGCCTAAACTAGAGTGTCAGACAATGCAAACAAGTTTTGAATACCAAGGAGTAGATGTTGAAGACAGTGGTTGAGAAAGTTGAGTGTTCTTCTTAGGTAGAATTAAACCAGTCCTCTGATTTATTTGGTACAAGGAAACTCCTATCAATGAAGATGGGCAATTGCTCTTCAATATATAGCCTTAGAGTTTTGTCTTGAACACTGAAAGATTATGTGACTTTCCCAGGGTTACATCACAAGTTAATGAGGAAGGTGGAACTTATGCAAATCTTCCTGACTCAGGCTGGTTCATTATGCAAGAGCATGTTACTCTAATTGTTACAATTAGTACCATTACTGCTACTGCTACCACTGCTACTACACTATTACTAATTGGATCATAGCATCATAGATTAAGAGACAGAAGCTTCATGAATAAAATTCCAAGAGACAAAGTATCTATGTATTTATAATCAACTTATTAACTAGGCTAACCAATACCCACTAAGTTGATGGTCAGTGGCTTCTCTTGGTAACCTAAGATACCAAAGGAGAATCTGAAACACCTTAAATCTGGCATGTTTCACTTGACAGGGAACTCCTCTGACAAGTGAAATTCAACCCAGATTGGTGGACATTAATGAGGGTGTGGGATAAGAATCCTTAGTCCCTTCCCAGGCATTTCTTCATGGAGGAGAGTTCAGGTTCCCTCTGGTTTGGTATCTCCTTCATGACCTGGGTCACCCTCTGAACAGAAGCTCTTTCCCCTGAAGAAGCATCTTACTCAAATTGGATCCTGTTTATTACATAGACAAAAATCAGGTTGCCAGTTGATTGGGGCCCAGCCCACATGCCTTGAGCAAATGCCTTGAGAAGAGCTGAAGTACTTATGACATTTTTTAATAGTGGAGGGGCTTTTCGTTTTAACTAGCCTTTTGACATAGAAGGGGATATTGCAAATTATTTTTAATAATCAAATGCTACGGCATTAAAATTAATTTCTCGCAGAAAGGACTTTAGGGATCAGCTCATCCAACCTCTAATTTTACAGATGAGTAAATGAGAATCAAGAAAGAAAGTCATAATTTTATTAACACCAGTTAGGAATGTGAATTCAGTGGGTTTTGGCATTTGTAGCCTTATTTTATCCTGATGAGAGGATGGGGGAAGGTCAGAGTTATAATACTCATTTTTCATAAAGAAACTGAGGGAAATAAGAGTAAATGCCAGAACAAAAATTCTTATGTTGCCAGACTACAGGAATGGATGTTAATCCAAATCTTGTTTTTTTCTGTTTATTTTTTCACAGGAGAGAGCAGATCTATAGGAATTCAAGTGATATGAAATCTGACTTTACATTTGACTTCCTGACTGTTTAAAATCAGGTCTGCCACAGGGTTCCATGGAAATAGGATTCATGCATGGATGATTCCTTTTCACCCTGTTCTAGTCTCGCATCTCAAACTGCCATTACACTCCACTCATCATTATCTGAGCATCAGTAGTTGCAAGCACCATCTCCCAAATGAAAACTTTTTTATGCTTAGCTTCCAAAATGAAAGTTCTCCATAATCTGTACACACAGACTTGTTCATTGCTTGGCAACAGCATGGCTATACCAAAGATGCCTCCCAAATAAAGACTAGAAAAGCAATAGCTTAAATGCTTTCAGCACAGGCAGTAGGTCTCAAACACACCCACTGAAAAACAACCTTGATACAGGAGGAGACTGGTTGTCAGATAGCACGTGATGATGTTAGGGGTAAGGGCTAATGGAGTTAGGCTTCCTTAGTATTGTATTATGATACCTAAAATTTGATGTTTTTTTAAGGTCTCAGCTAAGTTATAGAAGAACTAGTATAATTAACCAATATTCCTCTAAGACTCAAAGTAATATTTTGAGAAGCACTGCTGATCATTGCAATAGCTAGCATTTTTATAGCATTTTAAGATTCTGAATTTGTTTTACATACATTATTTCAATGAATCCTCACAATCTTTGAGATAGCAGCTAATATTACCCTCATTTTAAAGATGAGGACATTAAGACTGAGAAAATTCAAGTGACTTCCCCAGGATCATCCAGCTTATAAATGTCTGAGGCAGGAATTGAACTCAGGTCACTCTGACTCATTTCATTTCTCAGGAGATAATGCTTGACTTGGAAAGAGCTTGCAGGTTTTTTTTTCTATTTTCCCCCCTAGTATTCCCCTATTCTCATACCAATAACAGCTACTTAAGAATGGGCGAAGATAGCTAGAACAGGCAGAATACCTCAGACGAAGGTGTCTATGTCACTGACAAAGTTGCCTTCATAAATCAAGTGCCAATTTCCTAAGTGCCAGTGTCACTGAAGAGGTAGTGTGCTTCTTCTTTCTCTCCTGGTTCTGAAATTGTGCCTTATGGCACCTTGCATGTCTTTCATAATCATTATTGATGACTAAACTGGTTAAACCAAATGACAGAACCCAAACTGAGAGCCCCCATCATGTCCTTTAATAAGGGCTTCTATCTGTGCACATGATTAATAGGTTTCTTCTCCCTTTTCAACTGAGATGGCAGCTTACATTTAATTTACTTTTTCCTCTCTATTTCTTTCACTTCTTAAAATCTGAATAAGTCATATATGAAGCTTTTACAAGGCACTGCCAAAGAGTAATTATTAATACCATCATTCTTATGGAAACCCTGCCTCAATAGGTTACAATAATACTTAAAGCCTGGATTGTGTGGGATGCAGCCTCTTTGGAAAGGTGGGAGAACTTTATCCAGTGAGAGGTTTGATTAGCTGGATTACCATTTGACTGAGAATCATGAGTGTTATTCTCTGGATTTTGCAATGGCATGCCATATCCCCAGGGACAAAGTCATAAAGATAAGTGTGACTGGAAATGACACCTAGTGTGGCTTCAGTTGAATAGGAAGTAACACTGCTTTGTGCAGGGCAGAATATAGCTAGCATTTTATATAGCACTATAAATTTTGCAAGGAATTTTACATATGGTATTTCATTGGATCCTCATAAATCCCATCTCTATCACTTAAAAACTGTGACTTTTTTTTTCTTTTTGGCAAATCACATAATGGAGAAAAGGAAGGGAACACATATTTATATAGCACCTACTATGTGCCAAACACTATAGTAAGCACTTTATAAATATTATCTCATTTAATCTTCATAACAACCCTGTGAAGTTTGTGCTCCTTTTACACATGAGGAAGCTAAGGTTGGGAAAGGTTAAAGACTTGCTCAGGGTCATTCAGTTGGTAAATATCTCAGACAGGATTCAAATACATTTCTTCCTGACTCAAATCAAGCACACTCTATACCAAGCTGCCTCTAAAAAACCTAAGTTCAAAAAACCAAAGGGTTTTGATATTATTAATAATATTACTATCACTATAAAAGTAATGAAGGCAGCAATTTTGTTCTTTCTCAATTTCATTTGCAAAATCAAAGAGTAATTTTGAAGTAAAAGGATCCTCCTTGTTCCAGGCTATATCTATATCTCTGATGGTTATTTTGTAGAACTTATGAAATGGGTTTTGGAGGTACCCATAAGAGGCTAAAAGGTATTGACAAGGAATTTTCTAACCATAATCTTATAGTTGTCTGAGCCAATAGATTTTGAATCAGCAGCAAATGCAATTAGTTAAAAGAAAAACAAAACCCTAATCTTAGCTAAAAGCACCCTGGTTGCTTTGTGTTATAATAACAGACAGTGTCAGTGTTTCATAGATTCGGCTACAGACTCTCCTTGCCATTAAAAAGACAATTAGTCATTAGACCTTAGCAAATGGGAGCTGAAAGACTAGGAAGAGAGAAATGAAGAGCTAAAGCACCAACGATGTTTAACATATTTTTGTCTTACTTTTCACATCTGTAAAATGGCAAAAGTAGGACTTGCCCTATCAGTAAATAGCTGTGATACCTTGGGTTAGTCATGTAACCGTTCATCTTAATTTTCCTTACCTTTTAAAATGAGGTTGTAATAGATGATGGTTAAATCTATGTCACAAAGCATTGTCATGAATGAAATCATATGAAGCACTTTGAAAATATTTGAAAGTACAGATGATATATTTATTATCAGATTGGGTTTCAGTGGTGATTTGTCTTGGCACTGTTAAGATAATTTTAGTGCAAATATACATTCCACCATGTTGTGTCTGCCTAACTGAATATACATTATGGAAACATTTTTTTTTCCTTCCCCTACTCAATCTTGAAAAAAAAAGAAAGAAAACCCTTCCTTAAACACAAAATTCTTAATGTGCATAGCAGTCTGACCCAAAGCATTTATGAATCAAATGTAAAATAAATTCTCTTAATTACCAGTAGCACTGGCATTGATTTGGCGATGCCCACAGTGTATGTATTGTGGCCACATATCTCATTTATTTCTGTTTATTTGTGGTGATATATTTCATTTGTTTGTAAGATGATACTCATGGATTGGCATTGATCAACTGCTGGGGAAGCTCTCAGAGCTTCACATTCCAACCCTAGCAAATATTTCTTAGCCTTCCAGTCATTCCCCTGAGCCACAATTTAAAGCCAGATTATTGCAAGGCCATGCAGTGAGAGGAATGTTATTTAGTTGTTTTCATCATGTCCAAATCCATTTGGGGTTTTCTTGGGAAAGATACTGGAATAGTTTGCTATTTTCTTCTCCAGCTCATTTTACAGATGAGGAAACTGAGATACACAGGGTTAAGTGACATACCCAGGATCATACAGCTAATAAGAATCTGAGGTTGGATTTGAATTCAGGAAGAGAAATTTTCCAGACTCAAGGTCCAGCATTCTATTCACTGTACCATACAGCTGCCCCAGTGAAAGAGACTACCTTGTTAAATTGAAGATTTATTTCTCTTGCCTTTTGTTCAAGGTTCAGTGAGTACCTTTCTACAACATCTATAACTTTTGGATATCAATCGGTTTGGGATTATAAGGCACTAACAATCACCAGAGCACAAAATGTATAAGAGAAATGTTGAGATTTTCCTGGCAATCCTGAGGAGGTTCTAACCTTGGAATTTGCAGCAAAGTCATGAATACCTCCTACACGGGGTAGGCTCTTTGTTATAGGTTCTTACCACTCCAGATTATCTCATCTCTATTCATTGGCAAAAACAAAAACAAAAACTTACCTTTATTCTCTACAAACTTTACTAGAATGGAAAACGAGGCCCTGATTTCAGTGGTTTTAACAAACATAGCCACATTCAGGCCTATATACACTGTCATATTAATCTTCCTAATGACACAACTTTAATAGTGTCACTCATCCTTTTTAACATTAAACTTCTGCATAAATGTGAATTACTATTATTGATGTCATTGTCAGAAGAAGTCTACTGGACAGGAACTCTGTATTCTCCCACTGTCCCTTCAATAATATGCAAGTAATTTAGTCTGGCCTTCAAGGCTATCTATCTATCTATTTATCTATCTATCTGTCTATCTCTCTACCTATCTATCTATCAATTAAAGCGAAAAGTATCTGTCATTTCTCTCTCTCTCTCTTTTTCTCTTATCTCTCTCCTCTTTTTTCTTCTACCTGCCCTCTCCTTTTATTGTCTCTCTTCTTTTCTTCTCCATGTGGTCTCTCTATTACTGCCCTCTGTTCCCCTCTTTATTCTACTTCTTTGCTGTCTCTGTATATGATGATATCCATAGTTTACTATGATAAACTTTTCCAGGCATTTAAGCCTATAAAAGGGAACATTTTTCTCTAAAACAGAATCAGGTCTCCTTTTTATTACTGTCATTTCAAAAAATAACACACAGAGGTGAAAACAGTCTTGAATAGTGCTGAGATATATATTTATAGGAAGCTGGATGATATGTTCAGTGTTGAAACATACTTTGCATGAAGTGGTTACTGGGGAAATGTGTTTCTATTTATTTGCATTTACTTATTATTAAATATATTGTCATGTTCCCTCATAGATTACATAATATTTCTATACAATAAAATAATCAAGGTCAAATTCGATCATACCTATGGACTTTCTTGTCTAATGTCATACTCTGTGTATCAACAATGCAGTATTCACAATGCCTACATCCACCTTAAGCTATCAGGCATCTACAGGTGGAGGGTATCAAGCCTGTTTTGATGGCTTGATGTACTGCCATAAGTTCAGCATATTGACTACCTCTACCTACCCCAGCACTTTCCAAAGTCCTTCTAGTACATGGGTTATAGGGTACTGCTTTCCAATGTCTTTTTTGGCCCAAATATTTCGCTGTCCCATCAGTAAACCATGCATGTCTCTTTTGTTCTTCAGTTAATCCATCATATCCCTCATTCCATTTTGCAGAAGACTGTACAAACCATTGCTTTGGCTCAGAGGCTGTGTCATTCCCCTCAGTTTCTATGTTTGCTACAGATTCATGTAGAGCAGAGACTCCACTTTTGCCTGTTTTTGCTCTATTTTGAATATACCACTTCCATTTGATTATACTAGCCTCTTGGGCATGTCCAATTCTGGGAGAACCTGGGATGCTCATTACCCAGGCCATAATCAGGATTCCAGGTCTTAATATCACTTCATGGTGCAGAGTCAGTTGTTCAGTCTCCACCAATGCAGCTAACAACTGCTTTTCAAAAGGTGTATACTGGACTCCAGATGAAGGGAATTTCCCTACACCAAAATCCCTAGAGTGTATTTTGGCTTTGTTGTTTTTGCCATAAACTCCAGTTTGTGTAATCATCCTATACAGTAACTTGTAATTCCACTGGAACATTTTCCATTGGCCATAAATCTAGGGCCAATTGTATGGCAGCCTTGGCTTCTTCAAAAGCTTTACTTTGCTCAAGTCCCCAATTGAATTCATTTTTCTTCTGAGTGACTTTATATAAAAGATTTCAAAATCTGTCCCAAATGTGTAATGTGGCGTCTCCAGTATCCAAACAATCCTATGAACATTTGGGCCTCCTTCTTATTGGTAGGGTTGGGAAAATCCAGAATCTTTTGTAGGGTTTGTGGAAGATCACAATCCCTTGTTCCATTGTATGCTCAAAAATTTTACATTTTAAGCTGGTCCTTGAACCTTTGCAGGGTTAATTTCCACCCTTTACTTTTCATATGCTCAATTAGAAGGGTCAAAATCCTCTCCACTTCTTTTGCATCTTTTCCCTGTATCATGATATCATCAATGTAGTGGGTAAGCTGTACACCAGGTAGCTTTAATTCATCCAATTGTTCAGCCACAATCCTGTGACAAATAGTGGGGCTATGCAGGTATCCTTGTGGCAAGTGGGTGAAAGTATATTGTCTGCCGTGCCAAGTGAAAGCAAACTGGTCCCATTGTTTAGGGTCTATTGGGATGGTGAAGAAGGCATTTGCCAAGTCAATAACTGCATACCAAGTCCCATCATATTTCTGGATCCTTTCTATTAAGGTGACAGTATCTGGAACAGCAGCATACAAAGGAGGAGTCACCTTATTCAATTGACTATAATCCACGGTCAGTCTCATCTGATTTTCATGCTGGCCAGACAGGATTATTCTGTCATGTGGTGGTAGGGACTAACACTCTTCCTTCAACATATTCCTTTATAGTAGTGGTAATTACATCTTGCCCACTTGGCATATGATACTGCTTTAAAGTAATTACTTCTGAAGGTTCAGGTAAAGTGATTGGGTCCAATTTTATTTTTCCCACTAAAACTGTATTAATTCCTATCTTCCTTACAGCAAATTGGTATCTTCCTTCAGGTAAATTCAGAGTCATGCCTCTCAATATAACTATTCCAATGATGTATTCAGGAATGAGTACAACAAGCACAGTATATTCTTTCTTAGGTAATTGCCCAATTTTCACTGTTATTTTAACTTGTCTGGCTGATATTTTAGCCCCTCCAAGCCCTGTGATGGTAATGGGAGTTTCATGTTTAAACTTATCAGGGTTTTCCATAGATAAGTGTGGCCTCAGCCTCCTTCCCTTCCCCCAGCCAAAGGAGCAATGCCCTAGTTAAAGTAGGTGATCCATTCTTCCAATATATTGTTAAACCAATCTCCCTAGTATATTTCTTTAATCTGGACTGGGGCTTGGCCTATTTCCTATTCTTCGTGAAGGTGGGGCAAACTTGGATACAATGATTCAGGAGTGCCTGCAGGGGTGGTTCCTGCTTCCCTATTCATTCTAATGTTAAGTACCTTTTCTTGATACATCTTATGCAGCACTTTATGCAGCATCTATTCTTCTAAAATCCACCCATGCTCTCAATAGAACAGTAAACAGTTCCCTTCTTGTTGTGTGAGCTGAAAGAGTTCAGAGTCTGAATCTAAGGTCACAAAAGGTCTTTATTCTTTCTCATGAGAAAGGACTCTGTCCCGTCACCCACATGGTGGCAAGGAGAGAGCAACAGGTAGAAAGAAGCCAGCCCATGGTTATATAATCTTCCAATGCAGAAACCCAAACCCCGCAACTGGCCTTCACGCTTATTGGTAGGGGTCCTGACCCAAACCTAAGTGAGGGAATCTCTCTGAGACAAAGGACCCAGAAACATGTGGGTGTCCAAATAAAGCAGTCTTAACCTTACTTGGCATATCTTCTGCTGTGTTGGCTCTGGGGGAGGGGTCTCCATTGCTCTAAGCCCATATTGCTTGAAGGTCAGGTGACCTAACCCTAGGCCTAGTGAATACTGAAACCACTCTAGATTTGATTTTTCAGAATGGGAAACTTCACTATAAAGTTAGCCCTCACATTGTCAATCTACTTTGTCTTTGAATCGTCTGGCTATTTACTCTTCTCTCTTGAGGAAATTTATCTTTTCCCCATTCTCCTAAGTTACTTAATTGTGAAATCTTATCCAACACTTCTAAAAGAGGGTGCCCTATTTCTCCAATTAATAGAGTCAGAATTAGGTGCTTACAAGCAGGAGGAGCTGTCTTCACTATAAAATTTTATGAGGAACTCCTGGGGGGTGGGGGGTAATCATGATATGCATTTGCATCTCCAAGCATGATAGCAGTTTTCATTACCTCCTCCTTTAGCTTTTTCATACAGTCTCTAAGTGAGTACCAGGGTCTGTCTCCACCAGGACACATAGAGTCAATAGGATATTGCTTTTTGCATCCCTCTGCAGCTGAAGTTAACAGATTAGTTCTGTTGATGCCTCCTCGAATATGGTGATACCTAAAAGCTCGGTGTACAAAAGGATTCTGACTGATGCTTAGAAATTTTAAGCAATCCACACTGTCCATTGTTATTCCTCCAGCACCTTTATCAGTGATTCTTACTATCCAAGACACTAAAGACTCTCCCATTTTTTGGGTGGATCTACTCAATATATCAGCAACCTCCTGTTGAGTGAAATCCTCAATTATCTCTCTGGACTCTGTTTGGCCCTGGTGGTTCTCCTTTCTTCTTCTTCTTGTGATGAGAACTTCTGCATTAGAAGACTCCTCATCTAACCTTGTTCCATCCTCCTCACACACATTCTCCTGGCAGCTGTCAGGGCTACTTGGCCCAGCCTGTACAAAAGCTTCATGCACATTCCTTCTGCTAGTTTTTTGCTTCCTTTTAGCTACATGAACAGTAGCTTGTTCTTCCACCACCTGAGACCCTCCAGTTTGCTCTTCTGAATGCCGTGGCACAGAAGAATCCTCAGGCAAACCAGCTAACTCCCTAGCCATCTGAGCTTTTTCCTCCAGCAGCTTATTTCTACTTTTATACATAAGACAATGACTTGTTAGCAGGACCCAGCCCCTCCTGCACACTCCTGCCAGTTCTTTGCTTGGTTCTAAGGGTATACCTTGCAAACATCTTTCCAAATCTCCAGGTTCTCCCTCTTTTAGCCTTGGCTCCCAGTTTTCACAGGGCCCTATGCTTTTGGCCCATTCTCTGGCTAGAGAGGAATAAGGCAAATCCTCCCATCCTGAGATAGCCATTTCTCCCTCTAAAGCTCCCCTGCTTCCAAACAGAGGCCTGACATTTTGTGATCATGCCCTCGTCACCTAATGTATCAACAATGCAGTATTCACAATGCCTACAGTAACTATAAATATGCTGATATGGTTATTAATCACAAAACATAACAGGCTCTCTACATGAGGGATATAGCTAGAACATTTATTCTGGTACCAGAAAACTGAGTCCCAAAACCAGAAAGTCAAAGCCATCAAAGTAGTTATGAAGTTGGCACATATAATTTAATGTAGTAAACACCCACATTCTCAAACCTTCAAAACAAGACAGACTACCTCAGGCAAATATCCTTCTCTTCTCATTCATGGAAACTGCTCAGCATCCACGCAGCTTGCTCCCAGCAACTGTGGCCTCCCGCAGTTCCTGTCCCTGGCAGTCCTCAGCAGGAGTCCTTAGCAGAGATTTTGGTTAGCTCAAAGAAAAAGGAGTTCATGCCTTAACCGTAGCCACTGCTTCCATTCACTGCACTGCCTCTACCTTGGCTCAGGCTTCCTCTTGCCCCACCCCTTCCTGCTTCATCACCAAGTTCAAGGAACATGGAAGATCTTCAAATCCCATAACCATTACGATCTGATAGTGGCATCAATAAAGATGAAGAAGATGATGGTGATAATACCAAAACTACATGAATATAAAAAATGTTCAAAATAACTAGGAGAATGAATCAAATTCAACTGGAAACAGGATAAGGTGGTGATCTTCCCATTGTTCTGTCTATAACTAGAGTTTTATCAAAAAAAGCTTTCATTGAACCCATAGAGGATTTTCAACTATAAAAAGTTATTTTCTCTTTCTGTCAAATAATTCATATAACACTAAATGTAAGAGAACAATAGTAGTATAGAAACTTGTTCTAGGAAAATTTTGATCTTAATTCCACAAACAAGCTGAAACAAGATAACAACAACAAACATAACCACAAAAACAACAACAGTGACAAAATTAGAACCATTCCCCCAAAATCAAAATTATCATCCATTCCTTGGGGGAAAGGGGTAGCAACAAACTAGAAGAATAGTAATACAGAATTTTGTGTTCTCTGAGATCATCACTATATCTAAGAAGGTCTTCAAGGAATTAAGGAAAGCTAGCCAATTGGGCTTTGATGATAGATAGCATTGATTGGGTTAGAATTACAGTTAGTTTGATGTAATTGCTCCTAAGAGTAAAGAAATAGAGAAACATAGATTACTGAATACTGCCATAATGATCATCTTGGTATTGAAGATAATGGATCCAATGATATTTTTTTTTGTTCTGGCATTACAAAAAGGCAAAATATGCCAAAACAAATTAGAAATATCTATCATCCACTCTCTGGAAATGTTTTGGTTCATATAGTGCTAACCACTAAAAAGGGCAAACTCTGAAAGATCATGAAGTAGACTGCTGATATAAATATTTTCATTAAGTGTAAAAATCACATCATTACAGAAAAAGGAAACAAATTTCACAAGTTAGACGTAAGATGTTCACTCCTAGCTACTATGCTATAACTATCACAAACAGATGTATTGACACACATTTGCCAGAAAGTAGAAAACATTTCAAGACCTGCAACCATAAGTACATGTGGTGGATACTGCATTGGTAAGGACCATGGGAGGAAAAATATAGTTATCAGTGAATACACTTGAAGTCAGACATCAAACATCCAAAAGGCAGAAGTGAATTCAAAGAGCTACTGAAGATCTGCAGAAAGAAAAGTCCTTGAATATATTGTGGGTATACAGAATTGAAAACTTGAAAACCAATTATTCCATTGAAGGCCACAAAAATGTAAAAGGTACCATGAAATCTGGATAAGAAAAGCATATGAGAAAATCTAGATTTCTTTAGTTGGCAAATGCAAGTAAAAGTCAAAAGTTTGAAGGAATAGAAGGAGTAAAGATAAAGATTAAAATAAACAACTGCAACTAAAACTTTACAGTAAAGACTCTAAAATTAAAGGAATAAAAAACAGTAGAAAACACATGAAGAAGGAAGGTATTGAAATTTCTGGTCATCTATATGTTTATATGTAAATCCAACTAAGTAAAAAACATAATCTTGATTAAATATGAAATAGAAGGTGTTTGCAGTGTTACTATAACATACAATAGAACAGTTATGTCAAGAGAGGTAAGTAGAGATTCTGCTTCTTTGGAATATAGCAAAGTGATGGGTACAAGTAAGATCCATATCAATTGGCTCAAATGATTCATGGGGGTACATGAATGAGAAGCAAAGCATTTTATTAGCACCCTCTCAAAAGCAAGCCTGATCTATTTTTTTTCTTAAAAATGATATTACACATCTATTACCAAGAGCTTAAAGTGCCTCTCCAAATATAGGCCAAGAACATGTTAATATCCTTTATATAAAACCCTCAAAACCTGTACCATTTAAAAATGTCTATAAAATTCATAATAAAACAATATACTGTCTGATGAGTCAAAAAGAAAAAAATATGTCAAAGAATCCTTGGAGTAGTAGGAAGAGCAATTTATCAATTCAGAAACTATTGAATATGCTTCCCAAAGTGATATTATACTTACTGATATTACTGCTTTGATGATTATCGTGAAGTTTTTGTCTTACTTCTACACTCATGATTTATGCATTAGTCACAAATATACAAAGTAAATTCAAGTAAAGTGAAAATGCTAGAATATTTGGTACCTACTTAGAAAAATATTCTCTACTTAAAATACACCACTGATTCAATAATTTCAGGAACAATTCATATAAAAAGTGGAATTTTTAGGGAGACAGTTAAAAACAGTTATGGTTTTGCCTAGCCATAAAATCATTCCAATTGCTCCCAAATAAAACCAAGTATAATTTCCATATCAAAGAAGTATTATTAATCATTTGATGTCCATAAATAGTATCAAACAATATAGCCCCACGAAACACTACCACCATCACCACCAGCAACAATAACACATTAAAAAGTTTTATCTCATGGAATCTCTCTCCATAAACTGAAAGTATTATTTGGAGTCAATAAATATAACATTATTGATGAATAACAGGGAACATTAATATTTAAGTCTTTGATCATGATCTAGGAGGTCACATTGAACCAATGGATGAAGATGATATTTTTAAATATCTTAATCTAAAGATCCTAAGAAGAATGTTATAGCTATATATATTTATAGACTTACAAGTGTTCTGAAATAAAGTGAAATGTGAAAGAAAGCATTTAAAATAACTAGCACTTACAAAATGCCATTCCTAATGTGAACCTTCAGAACTATAAAATGGACCAAAATATTTTTGAAATATATGATAAAAGAAATTTTCAAGAAGGACTTATTTATGAAATAATCATAAGATTAGATCTATAGAAACCATTTTATTACATTTTCTTGGGGAAAGGGGCTTTAAAAATTCTCCCATCTTGTCAGGTTGTTTCATATGTGTCCATCATAACTGTTCGTAATAGGGCAGGGTGAACAAGGAGTCCTCATAAAGAAGGAATGCAAATATAATAAAGAAAAAAAGACAAAGAATTTAAGACAAAAGATAATTCGGATACTCCTCCTCCCCAAAGCACACATATCCATACACATATGTATATAGTCATGTGTGTATAAGTATGTAAGTGGGTTAGTTTATACATACATGTACACACAAATACACATATAAATACATATATGCATAAACATGATTGTATATCTAACCATGGTGTTTGATATAGGAGTATGAATATATAATAATGACATATATTCATGTGTGTGTGTGAGAGAGAGAGAGAGAGAGAGAGAGAGAGAGAGAGAGAGAGAGAGAGAGATTATCCACTAAATGGTATAGTGGAAACAATTTTGTTCCTGGAATCAGGAAGACCTGAGTTAAAATATGGTATCAGACACTTATCAGCTGTGTGACTCTGGGCAAGTAACAGTGTCTATTGCCAAAGTTCCCTCACCTGTAGTACAGGGATAGTAATGCTACCTACTTCCCAATGTTATTATTAGGATTAAATGAGATAATAATATAATGCTTAGCACAGTGCTTGGCACATAACAAGCACTTTATAAATGTTAGCTATTATTATTTCAATTTGAAAACAATGTCTATGGTAGGATTATGCAGAAAGAAAGAGGAAGAAAGATAGGAAGGAAGAAAATAATGCTGAAAAGAAGAAAGGAAAGAAGGAAGGAAGGAAATAAGGAAGGAAGGAAGGAAGGAAGGAAGGAAGGAAGGAAGGAAAGAAGGAAGGAAGGAGGGAGAAAGAGAGAGAGGGGGGGAAGGAAGGAAGGAAGGAAGGAAGGAAGGAAGGAAGGAAGAAAGAAAGAAAGAAAGAAAGAAAGAAAGAAAGAAAGAAAGAAAGAAAGAACTACACATATGATTTTATTGGCATGGGAGTTTCCAGGATAAGGAAACTCCCTCCACCAACGCAAATCAACACCTTCTCTGAAATTTATAGTCTTAGAGAATTTGTCTAGAGTACTGAGAGGGTTGACTCTATCCACTGTACAGTATAGCTTCTCTCTCTCTCTCTCTCTTTCTCTCATCATACATATAAACATACATGCACACATATATGTGTGTACATACACAATTGTGTACATTGTATACAAAAAGCTGTTGTTGTTTGTTCTAAAAGAGGACGAACATGACATCACTATACTAGAGTCAAGTTATGCTGTGCCTGACTGTGGCTGATCAGACCAATATGAGCTCGGAATTTTCTACCACATGTTGGGCACAAATAGTCAATGTGAACATTTGGGGTGGATATTTTGCACATCTAGCATTTCTTTTGAGCTACTTCAATTCTTCTTTGCTCATAGAACACAGCATGCTATGCTGAGCAGTCCTGTGCCAGTGTCTCTGATGTCACACAATCAATTCCAAAGTTCTTAAGAGAGAATTTGAGAGTGTCTGTATTGCTTCTTCTGACCACTATGTGAGTGCTTGCTCTGTGTGAGTTCTCCATATAATAGTCCTTTTGGCAAGCATACATTTTACATTTGAACAACATGACCAGCTGGCTTCTGAATATGAGAGAGAGAAAAAGAGAGAGAGAGAGAGAGAGAGAGAGAGAGAGAGAGAAATCCAGTTCTCTGAAGTAGAGTTTGAATGATGCTTGGCAGTTTAGTTTGAGAAAGGCCTTGTCTGGTGTCTTTTCCTGACAGGTGATCTTCAGAATCTTCCTCAGACAATTCAAATGGAAGTGATTTAGTTTCCTGGCATGACATTGGTAAACTGTCCAGGTTTCACAAACATACAACAATGAGGTCAGCACAATAGCTCTGTAAATCTTCAGTTTGGTAATCAGTTTACTACTTCTCTCTCATACTTTCCTTCAGAGCCTTCCAAATACTGAACAAACTGGTGATGTGTGCATCAAACTCATTATCAATCCCTGGAAAGTGTACTGCCAAGGTAAATGAACTTGTCCACAGCATTCAAAACTTCTCCATTTATTGTAATCAGTAGTTCCATATATGGTTGGTGTGGTGATGGCTGATGAAGCACCTGTGTTTTATTGGTGTTAATTGTTAGACCAAAATTAGCACAAGTAGCAGAGAATTGATCCATACTTCATTGCATCTCAATTTCAGAAGTTTCACTGAGTGCACAACCATCTGCAAACAGAAAACCATGCACTAACACTCCCTCTACTTTGGTCTTGGCTTGTAGCCTTTTCAAGTTGAAGAATCTACCATCAGGGCAGTAGCTGACCTTGATGCAGCATTCATCCTAGCTGAAGGCATTTGACAACATGGCTAAAAATGTCATGCTGAAAAGCATGGGAGCTAGCACACAGCTTTGTTTCACTCCACTGGTGTCTGGGAAAGCATAAGAGCATTGTCCATTATTCAGAACCTGGACAAACATGACACATTCAAATATGCCCTACTTAGATTTACTTAAATATTCAAATAGAATTAACATGTTATGGTCAATTTCTGATTCACACAATATGTCTTTATGTATAAACATGGACATGACATGTATGAACCAATGTGTATATTAACACATGCATTCATGCATATATAGTATGTTATTATGTACACATACCTATCTTCTCCCTCCTTCTCTTTGTGCTGAGGGCAGGGTTGTATATTATTTACCAAAAAAATTACCAATGAATCTTGACTCCAGAAGAGCAAAATGCCCCTTATTTGTGGAGCTGCAATTTTAAAAATAACAATTATTAAACCAAGCACACAGAACATCCAAAGGGGAGAAATGTGGCATAATTCTACCATAATTCCCATTGTCATTGTTAAATATTAAGTGTGTGTGTGTGTGTGTGTGTGTGTTCAGAAAACAACAGATTATTCCTCTGTTTGTCTAAACCTATTCTTTCAGAAATCACTTACATACATGACTCCCTCTAAATGTTATCACTTAAACAGGTTCTTGTATATCTTTTTCATGGGATGATTTTAAGTAAAAATCAATGTGTATACTTGGATCATATATATAAAAACATACATGCATATACATACAATCATATGTACATATAACTAGCTTAATGTATAAATATCCATATAAATGTCTATGTAAATATAGAAATTTATGTGTTTGTATACATATATCCATAACTATACACATAAACATAAAAGTATGTGTGCATATGTAACATAAAAGGATATGTTGGCATTGAGAAGAATTATTAGGTTTAGAACCACTTCTTACCACCCTCAGGGAGACTGAGTGTTGGAGTGTTTCAGGTCCTCCTGACTCCAGGGCCAGTGCTCTATTCACTGCACCACCTAGCCATCCCCATTGGAGTGTTTCAATGATACTTTACTCAGTAATTTGTTGTTTTTGTTGTTCAGTCATTCAGTCATGTCTAACTTTATGTAACACATATGTGTGTGTGTGTGTGTGTGTGTGTGTGTGTGTGTGTATCAAAGGGACTTATAACCAGTATGTATCTTGGTTTAGAGACAGGCTGAAGACAGTTAATGGCTAATGATTACATCATCTCAGGATCTCATAATAATTCTTATGGGTTTAAGTGGCTACACAATTTCAGACTCCCTTGTCAAGATCTCTATATAGGTAACAGAATTCTGCAACGAAATACCAGTGTTCCAGGAATACACAAGACAGAAGACAGATGGAAAGTGACTCCCTACCAAGCAATGGAGAGATTGAGTGACTTAAAATTTACAAAATAGCCCCAGACAATGGCAAGTGATCACTAAAGACAATGGCCTGGAATCAACTATTAGATATGTGGGGGGTGGTGATCTGGAGGTGGGTGCTGTTGTATTTTTTGATGAGGCAGTGCAGAGTAGTGATGAACAAACAGCTTAATGAATCCTGATGACAAGATCCTATTCACTTATTGCAGGGATAGTGCAATGTGATGATGATTCTGATGAGGAGATTGGGTATGGGTGTCCACCAGTGAGTCAGGGAATGCATCCAAGTGTATCTCAGCCATAGGAGAACTCTTCTTCAGATGATGAAAGAGAATAAATCCAAAGGTAATCTCGGTTGTGGAGGATCCTAGGGAATATAATGCCCTCATAGAAGAATTCAATAGCCAGCCTTAGCCTTCTACACACTGAGAATGGAAAATTGATGGTCAACTAACTACACACAAGCTCAGAATTTTTTGATAGAAGTGCCAGAAATATTGTATCAACAATGTAGTATTCACAATGCCTACAGTAACTATAAGTATGCTGATATGTTTATTAATAACAAAATATAACAGGCTCGCTACATGGGAAATATATCTAGAATTTATGCAAATACCAGAAAACTGAGTCCCAAAACCAGAAAATCAAAGCCAATACAGTAGTTATGAAGTTGGCACATGTAGTTAATGTAGTAAACATCCACATTCTCAAGCCTCAAAACAGAACAGGCTACCTCAGGCAAAGATCCTCCTCTTCTCACTCACGCAACTGCTCAGTGTCCAGGCAGCTTGTTCCCATCAGCTCCGGCCTCCCGAAGTTCCTGTCCCTGGCAGTCCTCAGGAGGAGTCCTTAGCAGAGATTCTAGCAGGCTCAAAGAAAAAGGAGTTCATGCCGCAATGCAGCCACCATCGCTACCACTGTTGCTGCCTCTACCACTGCTTCCAGTCACCAAGGCACGGCACTCTAGCTTGGCTCCAGCTTTCTCTTGTTTCACCCCTTCCTGCTATGTCAGCAAGTTCAAGAGGCATGGAAGATCTTCAAATCCCAGTATAATTACAAATATATGGACAGTGACAAGAATTACTTATAATGCATTAGGAAAGATGATTATTCATAAAGTCAGCTGAAATTATTTGATGGAAGGTGTATTTTGTAAGCTGTGGTGGCAATATATTTTGTTATATATTACATTATACCATGCATTATTGCTTTGGAACTATGTTCATTATTGTGTACACAATTTGGGGATATGTGTATATACATACATACATGTATGCACATATATATATATATATACACATATACATATATATGTTTCATATGTATGTATGTGTGTACATTGAGTATAATACTTGGCACATACTGATGATATGTTTCCCTGACATGCACTATTGCTATACATAAAGGTGACCTATACATTTAGTTATTAAACAGAGTATAGTACCTAAAGTTCTACTAAATGTGATATATTATTATGTATGGTGAAGGTCATGCTTAAGGTACTCTGTATTTTGTACTAAACTTGTGTTAACCATATCAGCTAAGGGAAATGCCAAGAATGCCATAATACATGCCCTAGTATCTCTCAAATTATTTACAGGAACTGCAAATTTCTCATTAAAGGGAAAGTAAAAGCAGAGAGTGGGGTAGGGTGAAGCATTGAGACTGAAGCAAAAGCATGAATGTCTAAAGAGATTAAAAAAGACTGTGAAAGATAATATGCAAAAATGACATTCCCAAATGATTGAAAAACTCTGGGAAATCAAGCACATTAATGGCAATTTTGCTAGAGCTATTAATTTGTACAGATTTTTGAAAAAAAAATTGGAATTATATCAAAATTACTAAACTGTGTTGTAAAGCCAAGCACAAGCAGCTTTCCAGAGGATGGCTGCTGTGAACAGGTTTCAAGGTTCTGATTACATAGTACAGCAAACACTCTATTCAGTAACAAATCAGAGCAAAACGTTCACAGAAAATCAAGATACAGCATTCACAATATTACAACTTATCACAGAAAATCAAAATACAGCATTCACAACAACTTATCACTAAAATGGCCGCATAGTTTTTACCACAGTGGTCACATAGTTTTGAACAAAGTATAATCATTTAGTCAGTGAATCACTTAGTAATCCAATCATTCAATCATCCTTAAAGGAAGCTTTGCTCCTTAAGGGTCACAAAATACAAAAGTCAAAGTTCTCTACTCATGGGGCACACTAAGTTACAATATCAGTCACTGCTCAGCACTGTCTAAACGGGTAGTGTAAAATACACTGGCCATCTACCCCTCAGTCACAAATAAGTTACAATTTCAAGGTCATAAGTAAGTTACAGTTTCAATTGGTCACTACTCAGTATCCAAAGAGAGATCTCTTCATCTTCATAGGTCAGGATGACTGGCAATGGCCTAGAGGCAGTGGGAGACCTCAGCCTTTTTAAACTAAGGTCTTTCCTAGGTTTTCAGTTTCTCTGAAGCAATATCCATTCAGTAGTTAAAGAACTGAGGTAAAAGATGGACTACTTTACCTTCACAAAAGAATCAATCAGGAGGTGGAAGACCCTCAGAGTTTCAAAGGAAGTAAGCTTCTGCTGATACTAAAGTAAGGGTAGCGGTCCTAGCTAAAAGAGCTTTGATTCCTTCTACCTTGATAAAGTATGGTAAGATTCCAGCAGAAGAGAAATGAACCACTAAGGACAGCCAGTATTTGATGGCAATAAAAAAAAATTAAAAATTAAAAAAAAAATCCTGAAGCTGTCCATTGAAGAGCAATCTCAAGAAACCATTGAGCCATCAAGAAGAGGCTCCACACTCTAAGAAGAGCCCAGCAGCCTTAATGACCTGCCTGGCCCTACATAGCAGTAACTGCCCAGTTTCAAAGAGGCCTGCCCAGCCCCATATAGCAGCCACTGCCCTAAATCTGTTCAGTACAGTCAAGCAGAAAGAGAATCTATTGAGAAACTAGCACAGCCAGCAAGTGACCTGCTCCATATAGCCCAGCCCCAGAACCAAAATGGCCTGTCCAGCCAAAACACCACACACTAAGCTCAGATGAGTTGCCAGTCCAGAGGAAACACTGTGTCCTGAAAAGAGATGGCCCAGAAGAGTAGCAGACAGTCTCATAGTAAATCTTAAATCTTCTGCCACTGAATCCCTGTAGTTCTAATGTTGTGAGTTGCCTTGGCTACAAAGGTAGACATGTGTCTGCTATTATATTTTAAATTCCTACCCGGTCTCCTCTAAACATAGACATTCTAGGCATATTTATTAGAGAGTATCTTTGGTTTGGGGAAAAACTTTGTAACTACTATTATTATACTATTTGCATAAATGCCTTTGCTAAAGCAATGAATGTATTAACTGATGTTGGGAGAAATGGGGGTCACCAGTGTAACATACCAGTGGCAGCTCATGAGCTAGCATTTAAGAGGATATCCACTCACAGGGTTACCCCTAGCACCCTAGGAGTGGGGATAGTCACTCTTCTGGGGACACAACTGGCCAATGATGGGGTACAATGGATGAGTGAGACTGGAGGAAGTATTAAAAACAAATGTATATATTGATTTACATATGGATATATATACATATGTATATATGCATGTTTATATACATATACATTTGTTTGTATACACACAGAAATAGTGCTAATTATATATGTATATGCATAATAGTCATCACTTTCTATTTGAAATCTTAACATGAAAAGGGAATATAGGAGTTTGTTTACACACTTCTAGAGTAGTCCTTTATCTTTCTAAGTGGTTTCTAGAAGAATAGGCTTAGTTAAATGGAGAAATAATTTTCTGTTTTCCAAATCTAATAGGAAAGTCATCAGCAGGGCTATTTAATAAAGACAATGGGGAAGTGTCAATGAGAATTGCATTATTTCTCTCCCTTTTGAGGGAAGGGAAGGGCAGATTGCTTATTTTAGTAACTGTTCTTACTTTTAAAAACAAAGTTCTGCTTAAAACACATATCCTACAGTTACAATCATCAGACTCACTACTAATAACAGACACTCATTATAACAGACTACCCCTCTTCTGGCCCAAGGAAGAGAAAGGAAAATGTTCCAAAATAATTATTATTTCATCTTCCATTTACTAGACCAAAATGTCCTCCTATGTTGTAATTATTTAGAAAACTGGACTGGAAATAAATCCTTTAAAATATATGAGATATATAATTTTAGAAACCACCTGCTAATATAAACATTTCTAAGCAGGACATACTTAAACATATTAACTGTCACTACAAATTAGAGTATGCAGTGACCTTCCTATACTTAATTGATCCTTGAACACAAATATGTTTCCTGAGATAAATTAATAATTGTCATTCTCATAAATATATCTGGCACAGGTGATAATGAAATGAATACTGACATATTCAATGATTAAATTCTGTTTTTAATTGCTTTCTCAGAATTCTGTGACATTTCATTTAAAATAAGATTAACCCAAGGAAAACGGTAGTTATGTAGTAAATGGAGGTTATCATATTGGAATGGAATATATTTGATCCAGCTACCCTATAGCAATTAGAAGAGTTTTCCTGCTGAACTGAGTTTGGTGAATAAGCATAGGGGCTACACACTGGCCTTGACACTAGAATTCTCCAATGAAGCCTTGGATGTGATAAATTCTTATTTCTTGTCCCGATTCTCCTTTCATATACATTCTAGTATATATACTTACATGTATGTGTATATATACACATAAATATGTGTGTGTAGTATGTATGTATATGTACACATACATACACACAAAATTTCCAATCACATCTATTTACCCCATATCAGACACTGAATATTGTGGTTTGGTCCCATTTTTATTGCTGACACTACCTTCTTCCTACTACCTGCTTTGACTAAACTACTGGTTTATTAGATTTCCCATATGTGAAATTTATACTATATGTGCCCAAGTTTGTCCATAACTCTCTCTTCCCTCATTTTAAAAATAGGCAAGATTTTGGTCCATTCCATAGACCACCAGAGTTTTTGCCCAAACCAAACCAAACCTTGTATGAAGACAGAACTCTTCAAAAAATGAAACACTTTTTTTCATAGATGTCACTAGAAAGGGAAGAGAAGAATAAAATAACAAAATGATAGGAAAGCAAATTGCCTACTTCGCACAGTGTTCAGCTCCCCTGTGATTTTTAGAATCAAAAGAGGGAGCAATCAGAAACACCTCAAGAATTTAGTAGGCTGATCTTAAATCAGTGTTCTGCTATGTAGGTAATATGAAGGAGGACAATGCCTCAGGAAGGCACTATGAGAGGGAAGACACCTCTGCCAGCTGGTGCCAAGAGAGATCTGAGGCAAACAAGAACACAATCAGCCCATAATAGTTGTAGAAACATACAGGTTGGCAAGAGACCATAAGTAGAATGCTGGCAGAAACATTCTGTGATACTTCTCTGGCTACTCTGTCCAGACCTCTCATTGTTTTCATATGGTGTCCTGGGAAAAGCACTGGATTTGGAGTCAGGAGAGAACTTTGTACTTATTATGTTGACTTGCCATTTACTAGTTCTATGACCATGGATGAGGCACTCAGACACTTTAAGTCTCATTTTTGTCATCCATATAACACTCATAGGTATTAACAGGGTTATTATGAGAGTCAAATGAATTAATACACAGTCACTTGGCAAATCTGAGAGTGCTTATGTAAACATTGGTTATTTTGGAAAAGAAGAATCTTAGGCAAAATTCCAGTGATGTTAAAAAAGATAAAACAGTAAAAAAAAATAAAACAATATTTTAAATAATTAGTTATTAATAGTGTTTTGAACTTTTCCTTTTCAAACTTGTCCATAATATTAATTTATACTGATCAAAGCTGTATAAAATATAAGGATGAGGTACATGAAGTAAAATAAAAAAGGACTACATAAATCCTGGTTTGTGTTTGACTGCAACACATTTCATTGAACAAATTAACTATTAATCTAGTTCACTATATTCATTGTTTGATGTCTCACTAGAAATGAAAAAAAAAACCTGAATCTAGATCCCTCAGAATCCCACAAATTTTAGTAATTCCATATTTAACATCAAAATACCTTAAGGTCTTGAAAATGATGCAGTGGAAAGACTGCTGAATTTGGAGTCAGAGAATCTGGGTTGAAATTCTAGCTCTACTACTTCCTACCTGTGTGACTTTGGGCAAGTCACAACTTCTCTATGCCTTAATTTCCACAAATGAAAGTTGAACAGGTTGGGTTAAATGGCCTCTAAAATTACTTCTAAAACTAAATATCTACTCATATGATTTTATGAATCTGTCAAATCTAGCCTATTATAAACCTAATACAAAGATATATGCTAACTCAAAGTATGTGTTATATTCTCTAAATGAGAACAGATATTTCATAATCTGTTTAATGTTACCAGGGATCTCGGGTAGGGTTCAGTATGGGAGGAGGAACCCTTAAATCTAAGAATAAACTGTTTAGATTCTAGTTGGTAGAGACTCCCCTAGTCATAACCAAAAGTAATGACAGTTATAGCCTGCTAGTTGGTTTCCCTGCCACAAGTCTCTCCCTACTACAATCCATTGTTTACTTGACTATCAAAGTAGTTTTCCTAAAGCTCAGGTTTGATTATGTCACACACTGTAATGCCAAGCAAAGGCAACTTCCAAGGTTTGGATTACCAGCATAGTAAACCCCATTTATTCAGCAAGCCAATAAAGGGGCATCTCCAAATTCCATTACCAATACATTCCACCCCTCCAGGATCCTTGGCCTTACAATCTCAATCTAAATGCCATGGATCCTGGAACAAATAGAGGCACTATGCTTTGTAATCCTGCTGACTACACCATAGTGTAATGCCAAGCAAAGGCAACTTCCAAGGTTTGGATTACCAGCATAGTAAATCCCATTTATT
>CM053581.1:82499830-82513277 GCA_028627135.1 Pseudochirops cupreus
AGCAAAGGCAACTTCCAAGGTTTGGATTACCAGCATAGTAAATCCCATTTATTCAGCAAGCCAATACAGGGGCATCTCCAAATTCCATTACCAATACACACACACACACACACACACACACACACACACACACACACACACACACACACTCAAGTAACTCCAGAGCTCTCTGTCACCTCCAAGATCAAATAAAGCCCTTTGCAACCTGCCCATATTCACATTTAGATCTTTTTTTGAATTAATTAATTAATTTTTAGTTTTCAACATTCATTTCCACAAGATTTTGAGTTCCAAATTTTCTCTCTGTCTCTCCCCCCTCAACTCCCCATAAGGTATGCATTCTGATTACCCCTTCCCCAGTCTACCCTCCTTTCTATCATTCCCCTCCCTTTATCCCCTTCCTCCTTACTTTCTTGTAGGGCAAGATAGATTGTATATCTTATTACCCAGTTGCATGTAAAAACAACTGTCAACATTTGTTTTTAAAACTTTGAGTTCTAAATTTTCTCCCTTCTTCCCTCCCCATCCACCCTCATTAAGAAGGCAAGCAATTCAATACACATTATACGTGTGTAGTTACGCAAAACACTTCCATATTAGTCATGATGTGAAAGACTAACTATATTTCCCTCCATCCTATCCCACCCTCCCACTTACTCCATTTTCTCCTTTGACCCTGTCCCTTTTCAAAAGTGTTTGCTTCTGGCTACTCCCTCCCCGAATCTGCCTTACCTTCTATCACCTCCCTTCCCTCATTCCCTTGCCCCTTACTTTCTTGTAGGGTAAGATAGCCAGTTGAGCATGTATGTTATTCCCTCCTTAAGTCAAATTCGATGTCAGTAAGGTTCACTCATTCCCTCTCACCTTCCCCCTCTTCCCTTCATTGTGAAGCCTTTTTCTTGCCTCTTTTATGTGAGATAATTTACCCTATTCTAGCTCTCCTTTTCTCCTTCTCCCAATATATCTCTCTCTCACTTCATAATTTTATTTTTTAAATATCATCCCTTCATATTCAGCTTACCCTGTGCCATCCATCCATCCATGTATCTATCCATCTGTCTGTCTGTCTGTCTATCTTCCCTCTAACTACCCTAATACTGAGAAAGATCTCATGAGTTACAAATATCATCTTTCCATGTAGGAATGTAAACAGCTCAATTCCCCCACTGTCTTTGGTCTGGTAGCTCCTGAAGCAGCCACTGCTGCTGCTGCCACCACGGCTACCACCACTCCTCTTCCACCCAGGTCCCAAGGAGTTTCCCCACTGACCTTCTGTGCTCTCTTTGGCATTTGTGGGTTGAGAAGTCTGGAAAGTGTCACAGCTTGTGATGATTCAGTTCTCTGAGGCCTGCTCTGGCCCTGCACTCTGCTCTCAGTCTGGTGTGACAGAACCTTCCTGTTGACCTTTCAGGCTGTTTTGGGCTTCAGATATGTTTCACTCTGTCATTTTGTGGGTTCTGTATCTCTAGAATTTGTTTAAAGTCACTTTTTTGAGTCATTATTTTACAGGTATTTGGAAGGGTTTGGGGGAGATCTCAAGCAAGTCCCTGCATTTACTCTACCATCTTGGCTCTGCCCCCTCCCCAAGTCTTCTTATATTTTACCCACCCCAACATACTCTGTGATATAGAAACACAGGCCTCCTCCTTGCTGTTCCTTGCACATGATATTCCTTGTCCCAACTCTAAGCATATTCATTGACTGTCTCCGATTCCTAGAATGTTCTCTGATCTCATCTCTACCTCCTGGCTTCTCTGGTTTCCTTTAAGTCATATCTAAAACACCACCTTCTGTGGGAAATTTTTCTTGACCCCCTCCCTCTTATTTCTATTGCTTTCTCTCTGTCAATTATTTATATATGTATATTGATTATTGGTACGTAGTTGTTTGCATGATGTCTCCCCTCAGTAGATTATGATTTCCTAGAGAAGAGGGGCAGTGTTTTACCCTTTTCACTCAGAGCTTAGCACCATTTCTGGCATATAGTAAACATTTAATAAACATTGGTTGACTGAATGACTTCAATTTCTGTTTGATGAGATCCAAGGAGTGGGAACTGATCTCTTCTTCAAAGGTACCATTCCACTTATAAAAACTTTGTTGTTGCTAGCAGCTGCGGCGTTTTCTCCTCTCCGCCCTCACTCTCTTCCTCTCCATGGCCTGGGCCGAGCAGAAACAGTCCATTGGTAGAGAGGTCTTATTTCCACTAAGAGAAAAAGGGCTGAACTCAATACTCATGTGAATATCAAGGAAAAGATTTATGCAGTCTGATCAGTTGTCCCCAACAAAAGCAATAATGAAATAGTGCTGGTGCTACAACAATTTGATAATAATGTGGACAGAGCAGTTCAAGCCTTCATGGATGGCAGTGCAATTCAGGTACTGAAAGAGTGGAACATGACCGGGAAGAAGAAGAAGAAGAAGAAAAGAAAACGAAGCAAGTCTAAGCAGCACCAAGGCAATAAAGATGCTAAGGATAAGGTGGACAAGACAGAAACAGCCTCCCCGGTGCCGCCAGGAATATATAACTGCCACATGAATGGCTGTGACAAGGATAACTCCTCCACTGAGTCTGCCCATGAAAAAACAGAAAGGCTCCCTCATGAGAAGAAATCCTTAGCCACTGAGGAGCCTCTCCAGGTACCAGCAGAAGTAACAGAAGGCAGCAGGCTGCAGCGACAGAGGCTATCTCTAGATGTGAACCCGAAACCTGTGCCTGCAACAGAGAAGTCTGATGTCCTGCAAGCTTCAGCCCAGCAGTACTTTAACACGAGCAGACCAAAGTCAAAAACACCTAATGTTAAGTCATGTGCCCCTGCACCTCATCCTGAAGTAGTAACAGCAGATGATTTGCTAAAAAAGAGAGGTCCCAATATCGAGAAATCAGTGAAGGACTTGCAGCGCTGCACTGTGTCCTTGACCAGATATAGAGCAATGATCAAGGAGGCAGTGGATAATTTGGTGAAGAAGATCAAAGCTGCATTTGCCGACTTACACAGCTGCATTGTCAACAAAGAAGTTTCATTAATGGCAGAAATGGATAAAGTTAAAGAAGAAGCAATGGAAATTCTGACTGCTCATCAGAAAAAAGCTGAAGAATTAAAGAGACTTACTGATCTATCCAGTCAGATGGCTGAGGCACAGCTGGCTGGACTCTGGGCAGAAATTAAGCACTTTGTCAGTGAACACAAATATGATGAAGAGCTAGGAAGATCTGCCAGGTTCTCTTGTGACATTGAACAGCTAAAGACCCAAATTATGCTCTGTGGAGAAATTTCACATCCAAAAAACAATTACTCCTCAAGAACACCCTGTAGCTCACTGCTGCATGTGGTGAATGCCCACACCACAACATCTGGAAAACAGAACACCTATAATCAAAACCCACCAAGTCATAAGACCTCTGACAACAAAGCAGCTGTCACTAAAATGCCGAGTAATCCTCCAAGCACCAGTGAAACCTCTCCCCAAGTCATACCAGCTACCAAACAAAATGGCCCTTCTAGCCAGAGATAAAGATTTAATCCACAGTATCATAACAACAGGCTGAATAGTGCTGCTAAATCACAAGGCAACATTAATGAAGCAGATTATCCCATAAAGGGCAACCCGAGACATGATCATAGAAGACAACAGAACAATAGCTTCTGGCCAAAAAATAAGGGCATCACCAAAAACCAAGAGGCGCCACTGGCCACCAAGGCTTCTGAGAACCTGGCCCATTCAGAAAAGCCCAGGAAAAAGCAGCATGCTGTAGATACCCCTGAGGCCAGGCCCTTCCATGGGAATGTTGCTAGGGTTACCCAATGTAATCTCTGTCCCACAAGGATAGAAGTATCAGCAGATGCTGCCATTCTCTCTGTGCCAGCTGTGACTTTGGTGGCCTAAACTAGCATTCCTAAGAAAGAGAAAAGCAGCTTTCACCCAGTTTTGGTTCCCTGCCCAAGGTGCTGATCTAATTGCTGCCAAGATTGTTGATCAGAGTATGCAAATCCTATATCATCAAGACATCTTCTCTTGATAATTTGTACTCATTCTAATAATCAGCTATAGCTTGCTTCAAATCTTTCATGGCTTTTCTTGATGCATTGAAGCTTCTTTTCATCAAGACATTGCAGCATTTTAGCCAAGCAGTATTTACTCATTCATTAGGAGAATCAAGATGTAACCTAAAGACCAAATGCCCAGCAGCAACTTTAATATGTTGTAGCAGTTGTATCAGTCTGTTGGTTGTTTTTAGAGAAGTTAATGTTGCAAAACAAATCCTGAAGATCAGGCAAAAGTGATCTAAGATATGCGCTTTTGTAGAATTTAACATCTGGTGTTTTCTGAAAAAATATATACATATATTGCTTTATTAAAATTGCTACATTTGACATTTGCAAAAAAAAAAAATTTGTTGTTGTTTTCCCCATCAAGCCCAAGTCTAAACTGGCTTCTTTGCAATTTGTTTTTTGTTCTTCTTCTTAGATTTGTCTAATCTCTTCTCCACATGACAGCCTTTCAGATACTTGGAAATGGTTCCAATGGTGAACATATATTTTCTCTTCTCTGTGCTAATTATGTCCAGGTCCTTCAATGCATCTTCATAATCTATGATAGGGATTTCTGGCCCTTGCCTATACTATCCACCTGCTGGACATTCTTCAGGTAATCAATATTCTTCTTAAACTATAGTTCCCAAAACTACTCCAGTAGTACACAATACTCCAGATGGGATTTGATAGGTCAAAGTACAATGGGAGTTATCACTTTCCTATTTTTAGAGCTTTGCCTCCAACTTTAAGCAAAAATGACTTAGCTTTTTGTGACACCACATCACACTGTTTACTTGGACTTATATTCCACTAAAACTTTCATATTCTTTTTAAAAAAACATCCCTAGTCCCCTCTCTTGCTCAGAAGGTCTCCTAAAAATGAGTCACATTGAGTCATGTAATGGGTTTGAAGAAGTTATTTTTGTTCTTAACCGAGCATAATGTCCTAGATTCAAAATTACTACTAGGACTACCACTACTACTACTACTACTACTACTACTACTACTACTACTACTACTACTACTACTACTACTACTACTACTAAATTAATAATAATAATAGCATAGTTATTTAAAGTTAGAAAAGTATTTAATACATATTATCTTGTTTTATCCTCACACCATTCCTAGCAGGTTGATATTATTACCCCCATTTTACAGATGAGGAAACTGAGGCAGACAGGGATCAATAGCTAGACACTGCTTGAAATCAAATTGAAACTCATGTTTTATTGACACCAGGTTCAATATTCTATCTGCTGTGCAACCTTTCTGCCTTCTACATGAAATGGTTACTTTATTATATTGTGTTATTATAAAGAAGTGTGGGTGGGCCACCTCCATTGACTCTTAGGTACATCACTGAGCCCAGAGTAAACATGAGAGCAGACATACAGACTGTTGGAAGATAATTTCATAAGAATTAAGTATTCCAGAATTAGTGGACATATAAGCAGTGGTAGTTAAAATCAATCAATATCTCACTGCAGCCTACCTTGCTTATTTCACCTTATGAGCAAATTGTCTCTATTTATTGACTAGGGTTCAACAACCAAATTTCTTAATGTCTACTGTCAAAAGAATCCTGAATTGCTGGACAGGGAGATCTAACCGATGGATTTCAAAAAATATAAAAACACTTCAGATCCAACTGCATTATGCTAGATAGATCATTCAACTGTCAGTTAATAGTCAACAAGCAGTCTTCAACATCTTCACCTCTAAAATGTGAAAAAAAAATCAGGCATGCTATCCAGTACTATTGGGAGTACCAAATAAGATAACATGGTTAAAGGGTTTTGCAAACCTCATATTGTTATATAAATGATGATCATAATGAGGACAGCCACCTTCAAAATTTAGCTCTAGGAATGAAAAGTGGAAATCCTCTGTATATAACTCTGGGCCCACTCTCCAGGGGGCAGTATGACAATTCCCTAAGACTGCTTTGAAAATGTTATCTCCACAGGAAACAAACAAAAAAACTCCAGACTGAAAACAGAAAGAAAGCTGATAAAGTGCATAAAGGCTAACCTCACAGAATAGCCCTTAATCTACAATTACTCAGCAACTCCCAGAATGGGTACTTGTTTAGAAAGCCAACATCAGGTAATTACTATTTTTTAGCATTATATACAATTGTGCTTTGAACCAGGTTCAGGGACACTGCAGTGTAAATCCATCCCCTGAATCTGACCTCAGTCACAAACTATAATTACCTTAAGCTGGCTATGGCTGTTGCAGAGCAGGGAGAACACATTATTTAAAGCAAGGCTTGGCTTTCAAGATGCCAATTCAGCTGTCATTCATCTGACTAAAAATCACTGTGACCCTGGAGGCAAAATAATCTTTCTAATAATTCAATTTGGAAATCAGTAAATACACTGAAAGGATATGATTCCTGAGATTATAAGCATAAAATGTGTGTTTCTTAGACATGCCCGGAATTTTTTTTTCTGAAAGATAGCTGTGGACCTGTAATTTTATCTGTGGAGGGGACTCCCACTGTGGAAACTGCCTCCATTGATGAAGATTGCCTTTTCTTCTGTATTTATAGTCTTGGGGAATTGCCCTAGTCACTAAAATGTTAAGTTCCTTGCCGATGACCACATAGGTAATATCATACAGGATTTGAATCCAGATCTTCTTGAATTCTAACCCTTTATCCACTGTGCCTCTGGCCTAGAATATTGCAATATTACAATGTTCTCTTATTCCTGCATGCTGATATCAGCAACTACTGCAGAAGCTGCATTTGCTTTCAGAACGCGAGCATATAAACATGAAATGATCTACAGATATTCCATGTGTTAAATGGCTTACAATGTTGGGATGACAACAGAAAGTTTCACTTGAATAAAACAGGAGAATTAACGCATCAAGGTAGATGACAAGCTCGTAAGCTGATATATGCATCAAAGATCTGAGCTATCATAACCAGCCTGCCTTACTCAATTATGTTCTGCGAAAATGTTCCATATCCAAATATGACCTTATTTATTAAATCTAACATATTTAATGTATCCTGTTATTACAAATTACTTGACTTTTTATATATAAGGATGTATTTCCATAAGATATATAACAGAATATGATTTCATCAACATTAACTGGAAGAAATTTGCACAGAAAGAATTTGTTTTGTTAAAATTCTCATAAGATCTGAGGGTTGGTCAAAGTGAATTGAAGAAGTTTTAGTTAGCAAGCCCCTCCTCCCTTTATGTGATTTTCATTTGACTTTGACTGAAGAATTAATTGCTCTCTTATAAACAGGCCAACCTTAGCTAAACTTAGTATTTCCTGCTACTAAATAGTGTGACATTAGTTCTTCAAGCTAATGACAACCAATGGGGGAAGGGGAGTATTCGGGGAGGGTGGGGGATCACATAATTCTGAATCAAAGGAAATAAATGCCTGATTGGTTTTTGAGTGAGGTGCTAGCAACTGAAACTAATTTGTCAGAGTGATTTTGGAGGGATTTGTTAAGTAATGTCATCTTGGGCTAACATATTAGCAAAGATCCTGTAGCAGCCTGAGTCAAGTTCAATGTTGGGAAACATTCCTCCAAATCAAAACATCCTTCTGGAGAAACAGAATTTGGGGATGGCAAGTTTAACAGGTGATCAACGTGATATATAAAGGCTGTTCCCGTCATTCAGGAGTTAATAGCCACTACGAAGACTGATGATCAGATAACACTGAACAGGGAAAATCAAAAAGTTGGCCATGGATTACGTACTTTATAAGCATGCCACCTATATGTATTAACTTAGAAAAAAAAGAACCCATTTGGAAATAATAACATTCTTGGAAGAGTTTTTAGCATAGTTTTAGATAATGGATTGTAATTTGTGTCTGGTATACAAAGGTAATGAAGAGGGTCATGAAAATAAGACTAATAGTACTACATTGTCGAAAAATATTGACAGTGTTGACACTGATAAACTAGAGACTGACCAAAGGACAGTAAAAGGCTTTAAGATTATTACAAATGAAGATTGGGTAAAGTACCTAGACATGCTTAACTTAGAAAAGAGAAAGCTTAAGAGCAAAACAATTGTGTTCTTCAAGTGTTTGAGGGATTATTATATGAAAATGAGTATAGAATTTTTCTGCTTGGCCCCAGAAGGAATAATGAGGAGCAATGGATAGAAGTTATAAAAAGGAACCTCCCATGCTTTTTTAAAAGAAAAAAAATCATATTAATTAGAGCTGTGCAAAAGAAGTTAATGGCTTCTCAAAGGTGGTCCTCATGCAAAGACTAGAGGACCACTTTCCAGGTATTTTGTATTAGGGATTTTTATTTAGCCATGGATTATACTAGATACCTTGAGATATCTTCCAACACCAGGAGCCTATGATTCTATAAACAGTGTGGCATTTGATTAGATTTCTAGTACTTTCAAACACCCTAGTTCTGTCAGAGCAAAATACTGATCCTAATAGGACTGGTTCTTGAAAAGTAGGACTTTAACTTTACTATATGGTGGCAAATCTACAGCATGTTAACTGCTAAAATTATATTGAATGTTAAGCACAGAAACCAAGAAGTATTCAAGAAAAAAAGAATGTAGAGATACCAAGAAAATGAAGAAAGATCAGAGATAAACTGGACAAAGAGGAAGTAGTAGCTAGCAGCCATGGTTTAGTGAAGACATTTCTTGTGAAATTCTTGATGTTTTCAAATGTCAAAGTAAAGTATATTTGTGAGAAAAACAGATAAGGGGAAAAAAAGGAATAGAGAAAGAATAATCTCCATGGATTGGAAGGTATCAAGTTCATTAAAAAGGTTGATGATTTGAGGTAAAAAAAAAAAAGTTGCATTCATATTCAGCAAAGAAAGTGATGAAAAGGATGAGGGGAGAGAAAGGCAGAGAGACCAAGAGAATGATATATACAGAAAGAAAGATAAAGAGACAAAGAGAAACAGACAAAGAGAGATGTACTCAGGGAGACAGACAAAGGAAAAACAGAAGGGCAGACAGTGGATAGCTCTTCTGACAACATAAGAAGAGGTTCTGAATGAAATGGGAAAATTGGTCATTCTCCTAGGAGAAAAAAAAGTCTGATGTTTTCTAAAACATGCATCCTCTCCTTCATTAACTCAGTGGCAATGGAATTAATATCACATTGTACATGTTTGTGTCTTTGAATCTCTAACCAGAATCCCAGACATTACTAAGGCTAAAGAAAGCAAGAGTTAGTAGATGAGAAGCTCCCCTAAGAGCAAGCTAGAAAGTTGGATTTGAGCATTAATTTTCAAAGAGGGAAGAAATCCAATCACTTCTTAATCTCTTATTTTGGCAGCCTGGACTTGTTCTCCCAGTAGGTTCTTCCCCTGCTCTCAGAGCTATAAACCTCAAAATTGCTAACAACAGCATTGCCTCTCTGGTCCATTTTACAACCCCAAGGTCATTTGTGATTTGCATAATTAACAGCTCACACTTCCTTTCCTTCAAAAATAAGAATTGTGATAAAAATAGCAATAGCATAATGCTCCCGTACTTTAGAAATATTCACTCTAGTTTAGATTATTTTTAATGGTACCAGAATAATTAGGCTCCATTATCCTGATGATTGGGACCCTGAATCACTATAATGGCTTCTGTCTACATAAATCATGAAAGCCTGTTCATATAAATAACAGTTTATAGTTGCTCCTGAAATGTAAACCCAAGGAAACAAAATAATGCCATTCTGTGGATAAAGCTTTCATCTTAATGAAATTTAATGTGGAATTAAACTTTCTTTAAAAAAAAATGAGGGAAGGGAAGAATGACAGAAGGGGAATTTTCCTTTCAGGAAAGGAGGGAAGTTCTAAGACCAACTGGGGACATCAGATGAGGATTTCCTTTAGTTTTATTGACATTCCTGACCTTTGGACACTTATTAAAAAAAGAAAAAAAAAACCTAGTTCATTTCCTTTGTTTTCCCAACACTTAAGACAGTACCTAGAAGTAGTAAGTGCCCAATTAATGCGTGCTTAATGTATTAAGGAACTGAATAAATGCTAAATAAATAAATGCATGGGGAGCAAAGATGACAGAGTAAAGACAGCAACCCAGCTGAAATCTCCCAACTTTCCCCTACAAACAACTATAATATCTCAAAAAGAATTGTGGAATAGTAAAATCAACAAAAGGTCAGAAGGAGACATTTTTCCTAGCCCAAGAAAATTTAGGATATATATGCAGCAGAGGTCTGTCACAACAGAGTGGAGGGAGGGGAGTTGCCTGGATTTCACCCTGTAGCAGCACCGGCAGTAGGTTTTAGAGTTGGTTTCAACAACAGCACTGGCATACTCAAAATCTCTCAACCCAGAGAAAGTAAGAGGGTCAGACAATGGGTCTGAAAAAAAGATTGTAAATGACCTTGAACGGAACCTGGGCACAGGATCCTGTTGCATTGCCATAATGTAGCTTTGGGTTGCCGTTCTAGAGCAGAGAAGAGCACTAACATTTGTGGCTGCAGAGAAGCAGGAACTTTAGTAAAAGTTCCAAGATAGAAAAGAGAAATTATGGTTGCTGACAAGGGAACAGGGGCTCTGGTATTGGAGCCAGGATGGACTATCACTTACAGCAGCAGGGGCTTTGCCTGGGTAAAGAGCACAGGGTGGAGGAGGAGAGAAGTGACCATACTTCTCCCCAGATCACACCAGTTTTGAAGCACTGGAAACTTCCAAACCCAAGAACTAGTTCTGAAAAGAGCAGTGTAAAAAAGTCTGAAGTTTGAGAAAGTACCTCTCAACATCCAAAGACAGGAATGGATCCCAACATGAATATAAAGTCTCAAATCAAGAAAGAGAGTGAAAAATTAAGCAAATAACAAAAAAGAACCTGATCATAAGAACTACCATGTTGACAGTTGTAATGGTAATGGAATTTAAAGATCCCCTTGTATTGGCTTGGTTTGGGGGATAAGTGTTAAAACCCAGAGCTTGTGAATTCCACTTGTGGGAGGCCTTTTTTTTTTCTATATTGATTTGTTTATTTACTTTTAGTTTAAAGGTTCAGTTCCACAATCTCTTAAGTATCAAATTTTCTCCCTTCCTTCCCTGCCCCCCATGGTGGCATGCCATCAAGTATAGGGTCTACAAATACTTTCACATTGGACATTAGTCTGGTTATGTAGAAGGGTTGTAACCAATGAAATGAACAATGGAAAAGAGGAAACAAAACCAAATGTGGAAAAGAAAGAGAACATGTAGTTTGCTTCAGTCTGCATTTAAACTGTGTTTTTTCTAGATCTTTCTCTGAATGTAGACATCTCCTTCCATCTTTAGTCTTTTAGAGTTGTCTTATAATCTTGTGTTGCTGAGAGGAGTCCAGTTTTTCAAAGCTGGTCATCACACATATGCTGTCTGTCATTGTGTACAAATTTCTCCTGGTTCTGTTCTTCTCATTTAGCATCAGTTTGTATAAGCCTCTCCAGGTAAATATGAAGTCCATTTGCTCCTCATTTCTTATAGCACATTAATATTTCACTACATTCATATGCCACAATTTGTTTAGTCATTCCCCAATTGATGGGCATCCCCTTAATTTCCAGTTTTTTGCCACCACAAAGAGAGCTGCAATAAATATTTTTGTATATATGGGTCTTCCTTCCACTTCTATGATCTTTTTGGGATACAACCCTAGAAGTGGTATTACTGGGTCAAAGGGTATGTAATTATTTATAGCCCTTTGGGCAGAGTTCCAGATTGCTCTCCAGAATGGTTGAATCAGTCCACAACTCCACCAACAATGCATTAGTGTTCCAATTTTTCCACAAACTCTCCAGCAATTGTCATTTTCCTGTTTTGTTATCTTAGCCAATCTTACTGGTGAGATGTGGTACCTCAGAGTTGTTGTGATTTGCATTTCTCGAATCAATAGTGATTTAGAGCATTTTTTCATATGCTTATAGGTATCTTTAATTTCTACCTCTGAAAATTACCTGTTCATATTCTTTGACCATTTATCATTTGGGGAATGAGTGTATTTTTATAGATTTGACTCAATTCCCTGTATATTTTAGAAATGAGGCCTTTATCAGAAACACTGGTTGTAAAAATTCTTTCCCAATTTCCCACTTCCCTCTTAATCTTGGTTATATTAGCTTTGTTTGTACAGAAACTTTTCAATTTAATGTAATCAAGATTATTCATTTTGTATTTTATAATGCTCTCTAACTCTTCTTTGGTTATAAAGTCTTCCTTACTCCATAAATCTTTCAGGTAAACTATTCCTTGTTTCCCCAGATTGCTTACAGTATCAGCTTTTATACCTGGATTGTACACCCATTTGGACTTGATTTTCGTACACAGAGTTAGATAATGGTCTATGCCCAGTTTCTGCTATACTATATTCCAGTTTTCCCAGCAGTTTTTGTCAAACATTGAGTTCTTATCTCCAAAACTGGAGTGTTTGGGTTTATCAAACAGCAGATTATTATAATCATTGACTACTGAGTCTTTTGTACCCAATCTATATTCCATTGATCCACTACTGTATTCCTCAGCCACTACCAAGTAGTTTTGATGACTACTGCTTTATAATACAGATTAAAATCTGGTATGGCTGAGCCACCTTCCCTAGCATTTCTTTTCATTAATTCCCTTGATATTCTAGACCTTTTGTTCTTCCAAATGAATTTTTTTACTATTTTTTCTAGCTCTATAAAGTAATTTTTTGGCAGATTGGTATGGTACTACATATGTAATTTAATTTAGGTAAAATTGTCATTTTTATTATATTAGCAAAACCCAGGCATGAGCAATTGATGTTTTTACAATAAGGTAGAACTGATTTTATTTGTGTGAAAAGTGTTTTGTAGTTGTGTTCATATAGGTACTGGGTTTGTTTTGGCAGGTAGGTTCCCAAATATTTTATAATGTCTACAGTAACTTTAAATGGGGTTTCTCTTACTATCACTTGCTTTTGGGCTTCATTAGAAATATACAGGAATGCTGAAGATTTATGTGGATTTATTTTATATCCTGCAACTTTGCTGAATTTATTTATTGTCTCAAGACATTTTTTATTTGATTCTCTAGGATTCTCTAAGTATATCATCATATCATCTGCAAAGAGTGATAGCTTAGTCTCTTCTTTGTCTAATTTGATTCCTTTTCTTCTCTAATTGCTTCTGCTAACATTCCTAGTACCAGATTGAATAAGAGGGTGATAGTGGACATCCTTGTTTCACCTCTGATCTTATTGGAAATGTTTCTAGTTTATCCCCATTACATATAATACTTGCTGATGGCTTTAAATAGATGCTACCTATTATTCTAAGAAAAAACTTTATTTATTCCTATACTTTCTAGTGTTTTTAATAGGAATGGATGTTGTATTTTGTCAAAAGCTTTTTCTGTATCTATTGAGATAATCATATGGTTTCTGCTAGTTTTATTGTTGATATTATCA
>CM053581.1:82513777-82529564 GCA_028627135.1 Pseudochirops cupreus
AAGCTTTTTCTGTATCTATTGAGATAATCATATGGTTTCTGCTAGTTTTATTGTTGATATTATCAATGATACTGATCGTTTTCCTTATATTGAACCATCCTTGCATTCCTGGAATAAACTCTACCTGATCAAAATGTATTATTCTTGTGATAAGTTGCTATAGTCTTTTTGTTAATATTTTATTTAAAATTTTTGCATCTATATTCATAAGGGAGATTGGTCTATAATTTTCTTCCTCTGTTTTGTCTCTTCCTGATTTAGATATCAGTACCATATTTGTGTAATAAAAAGAACTTGGTAGGACTCCTTTTTCACCAATTTTCCCAAATGGTTTGTAGAGTATTGAGATCAATTATCTTTAAATGTTTCATAGAATTTACTAGTAAATCCAACTGGCCCTGGAGATTTTTTCCTAGGGAGTTCACTGATGGCTTGTTCAATTTCTTTTTCTGAGATGAGTTATTTAAGTAATTTACTTCCTCTTCAGTTAAACTAGGCAACTTATATTTTTGTAAATATTCATCCATTTCACCAAGATTGCCAAATTTATGTGCATATAATTGGGCAAAAGAATTCTTAATTATTGTTTTAATTTCCTCTTCACTGGAGGTACATTCACCATTTTCATTTTTGATACCTGAAATTTGGTTTTCTTCATTTTTTTATAATATCGACAAAGGGTCTATCAATTTTATTGTTTTTTTTTCATAAAACCAGTTCTGAGGTTCATTTATTAGTTCAATAGTTTTCTTAATTTCAATTTTATTAATCTCTCCTTTGGTTTTCATTATTTCTAATTTAGTATTTAATTGAGGATTTTCAATTTTTTCTCTTTCTAGCTTTTTTAATTGCATGCCTAATTCATTGACCTCTATTTTCTCTAATTTTTTCATCTATGCATTCAGGAATATATAACTTCCTCTAAGAACTGCCTTTGCTGCATCCCACAAGTTTTGGTATGTTGTCTCATTATTGTCATTCTCTTGAATGAAGTTACTGATTGTTTCTAAAGTTTCTTGTTTGACTCACTAATTCTTTAGGATTAAATTATTTAGTTTCCAATTAGTATTTTTGTCTGTCTTTCCATGGCCCTTTATTTCTCAGTGACACATGGCACCTAAAATAAACTGACCATATATTAAGACATTCCAATGAAATGCAGAAAGGCAGAAATAGTAAACACATAATTTTAAGATCACAATGCAACAAAAACTGCATCAATTTTAGGGCCATGGAAAGATAGATTAAAAATTAATTGAAAACTAAATAATCTAATCTTAAAGAACGATTGGGTCAGATAACAAAACATAGAAACAATAAGAAATTTCATCAAAGAGAAGAACAATAATGAGACAACATGCCAAAATGCATGTGATGCAGCCAAAGAAGTCCTTAGGGGAAAATTTATACATCTAAATGCTTACATCAACAAAACAGAGAAGGAACAGATCAGTGAATTGGGCACACAAGTAAAAATTTTAGACAATAAATTTTAGAGCTACAGAACCCACAAAGTGACATAGATCAACAAATCTCTGGGTGAAGCCAGCCTGGCAGACCAACAGGAAGGGTATATTCCACCAAACTGGGAGTGGAGCTCAGTCCCATGTGAGCCACTCAGGCCCAGACCCAGGGTGGCCCCAACCAATGGCACAGAACAGCCAGAGCAGACTTCAGGAGAGTGAATCATCAGCAGCTATGGTGGTTTCCAGACTTCTCAACCCATAAACACCAAAAAGAAAGTAAAAGTTCAGTGAGGAATCCTGTTGGAACTGGGTGAGAGAAGAGTGTGGTCTGGCCCCTGTCCCCAGGCAAGAGGTATGCAGCACAGCAGTGGTGGCTGTTGCTGCTGCCATATGGCTACCTCTGGAGCTCCTGGCCTGCAGATTGTAGGGGGACCAAGTGACCATTTAGAAGATAATTGTTCTTGCTTTGACCTGCTTGGATCTGGGTAGCAGTCTTGGGTTGCAGTCCTGGAGTAAGGAATGCCAATGTGCCAGATCTCATAGTGGTTGTAGAGAGGGTGCTCTCCTCATAGCTCTGACAACAGCTCTGGCAGCAGCTGAGCAAATCCCACCAATTTGGGACACAGCTCTCTCCACTATGCAAACAGAGTTCTACTGTGGCAAAGAGCTCAAAAGTCAAGTAACTGGCTGGCAAGATGAACAAATAGAGGAAGTGCAATCAGACTGTAGAATCCTTTATGGGGGACAAAGAGGAAAAAAACATGGAACCAGAAGAAGACAACAAAGTCAAAACGCCTGCATCAAAAGCTTCCAAGAAAAACATGAACTGTTTGCAGGCCATAGAGGCACTCAAGAAGGATTTTGAAAATCAAGTAATACAGGGCAGCTATGTGGCACAGTGAATAGAGCACTGGCCCTGAAGTCAGGAGGACCCCAGTTCAAATCTGGCCTCAGACACTTAACACTTACTAGCCATGTGACCTTGGGCTTAACCCCAATTGCCCTCCAAAAAGAAAAAGAAAAAAAATCCAATTCTTGGGGTGGCTAGGTGGCACAGTGAATAGAGCACCAGCCCTGGAGTCAGAAGGACCTGAGTTCAAATCCAACCTCAGACACTTAACTCTTACTAGCCATGTGACCCTGGGCAAGTCACTTAATCCCAATTACTCTGTCCTCCCCCCCTTTAAAAAAATTTTTTTTAAAAAGGAAAGAAAATCAAGTAAGAGAACTGGAGGAAAAATTGGAAAGAGAAACAAGAATGATACAAGAAAATCACAAAAAGTGAGTCAATAGCCTGACTGAAAACCTTAAAAAAATAGACTAAATAAAATGGCAAAAGAGGTCCAAAAAGCCAACAAGAAGAATGCCTTAAAAAGCTGAATTGGCCAGATGGAAAAGGAATTTCAAAAAGTCAGTCAAGAGAATAACTCCTTCAAAATTAGATTGGAGCAAATGGAAGCTAATGATTTTGTGAGAAATCAACATACTCTAAAACAGACCCAAACAAATGAAAAAATAGAAGGCAATGTGAAATATCTCACTGGAAAAACCACTGACCTGGAAAATAGATCCAAGAGAGAAAAGTTAAAAATTATTAGACTACCTGAAAGCCATGATCAAAAAAAGAGCCTAGAAATCATCCTTTGAGAAATTCTCAAGGAAAATTGCCTTGATATCCTAGAACCAAAATAGAAATTGAAAGAATCCACTGATCACCTCTTGAAAAAGATCCCAAAAAGAAAACTCCTAGGAATATTACAATCAAATTCCAGAGTTCCCAGGTCAAGGAGAAAATATTACAAGCAGTTAGGAAGAAACTATTTGAGTATTGTGGAAACGAAATCAGAATAAAACAAGATCTCACAACTTCTACCCTAAGGGATCAAATTGCTTGGAATATGATATTCTGAAGGTCAAAGAAGCAAGGATTAAAACCAAGAAACACCTACCCAGAAAAACTGAGTATAATGCTTCAGGGAAAAATATGGTTGATCATTGAATGAAATAGAGGACTTTCAAGCATTCTTGATGAAAAAACCAGAGCTGAACAGAAAATTTGACTTTCAAATACAAGAAGCGTGAGAAGCTAAACACGAAAAAGAAATCATAAGGAACTTATTAAAAGTTGAACTATTAACCTTTCTACATGGAAATACAATAATTGTAACTCATGAGACTTTTCTCAGTATGAGGATAGTTGAAAGGATATATATGTATGTATATATGTATATGTACATATATACATATGTATAGGAGGGTATATGTGTGCATAAATATATATGTGAGTATGTGTATATGTGTGTACATGTATACATAGACAGAGGACACAGGATCAATTGAATATGAAGGGATGATATCTAAAAATAAAATTAAGAGGTGAGAGTGGAATATATTGAGAGGAGAAAGAGAGAGATAGAATAGGATAAATTATCTCATATAGAAGAGGCAAGAGAAAACTGTTACAATGAAGGAGAAGAGCAGGAAGGTGAAAGGGAATGGGTCAACCTTACTCTCATTGAATATGGCTTGAGGAGGGAATAACATATGCACTCAATTGGGTACCTTACCCTACAGGAAAGTAGGGGGCAAGAGGATAAGAGTGGGGATTTTAGAAGGGAGGGCAAATTGGGGGAGAGAGTAGTTAGAAGCAAATACTTTTGAAAAGGACAGGGTCAAAGCAGAAAATAGAATAAGTGGGGTGTGGGAGAGTATGTAGGGAAATATAATTAGTCTTTCACCATATAACTACTATGGAAATATTTTGTGTAACTACATATGTACAACCTATATTGAATTACTTGTCTTCCTAGTGGGGGTGGGTGAGGAGATAAGAAGGGAAAGAATCTGGAAATCAAAGTTTTAAAAACAAATGTTAATTTTTTTTTTACATGCAACTGGGAAATAAGATATACAGGCATCTGATTATAGAAATCCATCTTGCTGTACTAGAAACTTAGGGGGGACAATGGGGAAGGATATAAGAGAGAACAGATTAGGGGAAGGGGTATTCAGTAGACTCACTATCTTGGGGTGGTGGAGTAGGGGAAAGAAGGGGAGAAAATTTGTAACTCAAAATCATGTGGAAATGAATGTTGAAAACTAAAAATAAATAAATAAATTAGGGGGAAAAGGAAAGAGGAAAAAAATCAACAAATTAAAAATATTCAATTAAACACCAAATTGGAGATCCTAAAAATCAAAGGAGAGATTAATAAAAATAAAAGTAAGAAAACCATTGAACTAATAAATACGTCATCAGGATCACAGATTATGCCAGGCTGAATTTGAACCAGGAATGTAGGGCTGGTTCAATATTAGGAAAACTTTCAACATAATTGACCATATCAATAACAAAATTAATAGAAATCATATGATTATCTCAAAGAACACAAAGAGCTTTTGACAAGATACCACACCCATTCCTATTAAAAACACTTGAGAACATAGAAATAAACAGAGCTTCCCTTAAAATAATAAGTAGTATTTATCTAAAACGATCAACAAGCCCTATCTCTGAAAGGAATAATCTAGACAACTTCCCAATAAATTTGGGTTGAAACAAGGATCCTCATTGTCACCACTATTATTCAATATTGCAATTAAAATATTAGCTGTAGTAACAAGAAAAAAAAGAAATGGAAGAAATTGGAATAGTCAATGAGGAAACAAAATAATGATTTTGCAGATGATAAGAGGTTATACTTAGATAATCAATTAAAATAAGTTGAATTAATTAAAAACTTCAGGAAAGTTGAAGGATATAAAATAAACCCACACAAATCATCTATATTTCTATTTATTACCAACAAAGCCCAGCATCAAGAGATAGAAAAATAAATTCCATGGAATAGAATTGTAGACAATATAAGAGACTTTGGAGTCTACCTGACAAGACAAACCCACGGACTATATGAACACAATCACAGAACACTTTTCATTCAGATAAAATCAGATTGAAACAACTGGATAGTATCAACTGCTCATGGGTAGGCCAATCCAATATAATAGAAATGACCATTCTACATAAATTAATTTACTTATTCAGTGACATACCAAACTCCCCCCCAAAAAATTATAGTGCTAGGAAAAAAATAACAAAATTCATGTAGAAGAACAAAAGGTCAAGAATATCAAGAGAATTAATAAATTAATGCCAGAGAAGGTGGACTAACCTTATCAGTTCTAAAACTGTATTATAAAGTAACAATTGTCAATGCTATTTGGTAGTAAGAAATACAGTGGATCAGTGGTATAGAGTAAGTACACAAGATACAGTACTATATGACTATAGTAATCTAGTGTTGTATAAACCAAATGACCCCAAACTCTGGGATAAAATCTCACTATTTAACAAAAGCTACTGGGAAAACTAGAATATAGTATGACAGAAACTAGGTACAGACCAGAATCTTGACTGTATACCAAGATAAGATCAAAATGGGTACATGATTTAAACATAAAGAGTGATACAATAAGTACATTAGGAGAGCAAGGAATAGTTTACATGTAAGATCTGTGAAGAAAGGAAGAATTTATGACCAAACAGGAGACAGAGAACGTTGTGAGATTTAAAATACATAATTTTGATTATATTCAATTAAAAAGGGTTTATGCCAAAAAAAAAAACCAAAAAACCCCAATACAATCAAGATTAAAATGAAAGTAGAAAGATGGGGGGTAGGGGTTTTTACAGCAAGTGATTCTGCTAAAGGCCTTATTTCAAAAATAGAGAACTGAATCAAATTTGTAATAATACAAGTCATTCCCCAATTGATAAATGGTCAAAGCATATGAACAGGCATTTTCAGATGAAGAAATCAAAATTATCTATAGTCATATGAAAAAATGCTCTAAATCATTATTGATTAGAAAAATGAAAATTTAAACAACTCTCAGTAATAGTACATACCTAGCAGACTGGCTAATAGGACAGAAAAGGAAAATGATGTCGGAAAGGATGTAGAAAAATTGGGAAACTAATGCACTGTTAGTGTAGTTATGAAATGATTCAATCATTCTGGAGAGCAATTTGGAACTCTGCCCAAAAAGCAATCAAACTGTGCATACCCTTTGTTTCAGCAATACCACTACTAGTTATATATTTCAGCAAGATCATTAAAAAAGGGGAAATGACCTACACATACATAAATATTTAAAGCAGCTCTTTTTTGTAATGACAAAGAATTGGAAATTGAGGGAATGCCCATCAATTGAGGAATGACTGAACAATTTGTAAAATATGAATATAATGGAATACTATTGTGCTGTAATGAGTTCAGGAAAAAAAAAACTGGAAAGGCTTACATGAACTGCTGAACAAATCCAGAAGAACATTGTACACAGTAACAGGAATATTTTGCAATGGTCGTCTATGAATGATTTAACTCTTCTTAGCAATACAACAAAGTAAGACAATTCCAGTCATACTATCCACATCCAGAGAAAGAACTGATGAACTCTGAATATAGATCAAAGCATGCTATTTCTACTTTCCTCGTGTTTTTCCCTTTCATTTTGTTTTATTCTTTTATAATTTGATGAATATGGAAATGTTTCACATTTGTGTGCGCGTGTGTGTGTGTGTGTATACATATATATATGCTATGTCAAATTGTTTCCTATCTGAGGGAGTGAAGAGGGAAAGAAGAGAAGAAGAGAATTGGGAACTCAAAATTTTAATTAAAAATGAATGTTAAAAATTATCTTTACATGTAATTGGAAAAATTAAATATAATTTTAAAAAATCAGTTAAGAGTGATATAAGAAAATTTGGGTAAAGAAATGAAAAGAAGAAAATTATAAAAAAAAAAATTAACAGCTAGGTAAAAGAGACAAATATACTTTTAAAAAAATACATTCAAAAGTGGAATTGTCGAAATGGAAAAAGGAGTACAAAGGTTCTCAAAAACTTAGAGTCAGGAAAGTGCAAACTAATGACTCCAAGGCACAATAAAACAAATGAAAAGATGTGGGGAAAAAAATGTGAAATAACTCAGGAAAAACAACTGACCTGGAAAATAGATTGAGTAGAGATAATTTAAAAATTTTTTATTATCTGAAATTCATGATCAAAGAAAGAGCCAAGACAGCATATTTTAAGAAATTATCAAGAAAAATGCCCCAATATCCTAGAACCAGAGGAAAAAATAAAAATTGAAAAAAAAAATTCACTGATCAACTCCTAAAAGAGATCACAAAATTAACACTACCAGGAATATTATAGCTAAATTTCAGAGCTCCCAGGCCAAAGAGAAAATACTTTAAGCAGCCTGAAAGAAAACATTAAAATTGTGTTGAGTCACAGACACAATCCCATAAGATTCGGCAGCCACCACAAAAAGAAAGAGGCTTGGAATATAATGTTCCTAAGTGTAAAAGACTTCAGATTACAAGATTAAATTATCCAGCAAAAGTGAATATAATCCTTCATGGGAAAATGGATATTTTAAAAAAAGTAGAGGACTTTCAAGAATTCTTGATGAAAAGACCAGAATTGAATGAAAAAAAAAAAGACTTTGAAATATAAGATTCAAGAGAACTATAAAGAGGAAAACATGAAAGAGAAATCATAAGGAACTCAAAAAGGTTAAACTATTTGCCCTTCTATAATAAGAGAAGAAGCATGTATCTTCCAAAACCTGTATCATTTTTAAGATAATTAAAAGACTTGTACATACAAAGAGTGTGCAACAGCAGGCAGCCTAGCACACCCAGGATGGCTGCTAGTACAGGTTCTTTGATCTGCTTTCCTAAAGGAAACAAACTCAAAAGGGGTTAACAGCCTTACTTTAATCAAACATACATACAGATATGTGGGTATATATACATGTGTGTGTACATACATACATACATGCATGAAGACAAAAATACAGACAGACCAAATAATACAATTCAATAGACCAAGACATGACTTCTAGCTGTCTGACCATTGCATACATACATACTTCACATTACATACATATATAGTTAGTTACCAGAAAGAGAAGCACCAACATCTGGGTTTTCAAAGTTGGGAGGAGGGGCTCAATGGCTACCCAGAATCTCATCTGTCCAAATCATACAACTCTTCCCATAAGTAAGCCCTAAAACAAAATCTCACCTCAAGAGTATATATGGCTTTCTCCAGGGTCAGAGGACATCACAACCTTTGTGACTCATAGTCTAATTACAAAGTAACAAAGGCTAGCTAGCTAGAAATAGATAGAATGTATGTTCATGTATAAAATCAAAGAGATTAATAAAATTAATGTTTTATTTTATATTTATTATATATATTTATGAAATATAATATTTTATTAAAATAAAAATAAAAATATTGAACTAACAAATAAAATTGGGACTTGGTTTTAGGAATAAAAACAATAGATTGAATTAAACCATTCATGGGTTAATCCAATTTAAAAAAAAGAAAACAAATTTTAAATTTTTAAAAACTTAAGGATTTTTAAAAAGCAAATTACCCATATCAAAAATGAAAAGGGTGAATTCACCACAACAAAGATGAAAATAGAGAAGTTATTAGGAGTTATTTTGCCTATATGCCAGTAAAACTGATAATCTAAGGGAAATGGATGAAATTTTACAAAAATATAAACTATTTAGATTAACAGCCTAGGAAATAACTTTATCTTAGAAAATGAAATTGAACAAGCCATCAGTGAGCTCAGAGGAAATAATCTCCAGGACCAGACTGATTTACCAGTGAATTCCACCAAATATTTAAAGAAAAATTAATCCCATTATAATGTAAACTATCTGAAAAAATGGAAAAGGGAGTAGTGGCAAATTCATCTATGATGACGATATGGTTTTGATACCTAAACCAGGGAGAACAAAAACAGAGAAATAAAAATATAGGCCAATTTCCCTAATGAATATAGTTGCAAAAATTTTTGATAAAATACTAGGAAGAAGATTGTAGCAATATGTCACCAGGATCATATGGAATGACCAAGTAGGATTTGTACCAGAAACTCAGGGCTTCTTCAGTATTAGGAAGACTATTTTTATAACTGACCATATCAATAATGAAAACTATAAAAATCATATGATTATTATACCAATGGATGCAGAAAAAGGCCTTGAAAAATGCATTGCTATTAAAAACACCAGAAAGCATGTGGGCAAGGGGATAGGGTGGAAGGAGAGGATAAAAGGCGGACTCTTGGAGGGATGTAGGTTAAGGAATAACCTCCTATTCCTATACCCACAAGGTAGTGGGTAGAAGTAAAGTAGTGAGGAAGGATAGGAATAGGGTGAGAAAAATAGTGAGGAAAATATGAAGTAGGAAAATATACAAGTAATTATAATTTAGAATGTGAATGGGATGAACCTACCCACAAAATGGAAATTGAGAGCACATTAAAAATTTGAATTTAACAATATGGTGTTTTCAGGAAATGGTACAAAAATGAGAGATACATACAAACATAAAATAAAGATCAGAACTAGAATTTATTATGCAAAAAAGCAGGGATAGTAATCATGATCTCAGACAAAGCCAAAGTTAAAATCAGATTGAATCAAAAGACAAAAATACAGAAATTACACGTCAGCCAAATTAATCAATAGTTTTAGACCATATAAAATAACTAGAGAATATTAAAAAATGAGAATATACTTGCCAAAACCAACACAGGACTATGTGAATTTAAACACAAACACCTATCATACAAAAAGTTAAACTTAAATAGGTGAAGTAATGTTAATTCTGCATCAGTAGGTAAAGCTAATATAATAAAAATGACAACTTTACTTAAATTATTTATGTAATGTCATCCCAACTAAATTAAAATTATCTGAATCAGAAAAAAAATAATAACAGGGTTCATTTGGAAGAGCAGAGGGTCAAGAACTTCAAGGAAACTAGGAGAAACAGATCGAAGGAAATAGATTCAGGAGTATCAGACCCTAAACCATATTATAAGGTGAGAGTCATGTTGAAGTGTAAAATGGATAATTTTGATTATTTTATATTAAAATTTTCCTGTATAAAAAAAAAAAAACAACCTATGTAGACAAGAACAGAGGGAATGCAGAAAATTGGGTGAAAATACCCTATATAGACAATCTCCTGGATTGAATGTGATTGGGTCAGAATACTGTAGTCGTAAAAGAAATGATGAGCTGGTGGAATTAGGAAAATATAGAAAGACTTGGACTTAGGAAGGGAGATGCTATCCACTTTCAGATAAACATGTCAAATGGAAATAAGCATAATACAGTCTTGCATATATGGTTTTGAGCATATATCTGTGTGTATGTGAGTATGTTTATGGATATCTATGTATATGTACATATGTATATGTATGTGTGTAGGCATGCCCATAAATTGAGGAATTGATGGGCAAGTTCTGGTATATGATTGTGCTATAAGAAATAACGAGAGGAATGATTTCAGAAAACATAGAAAGGCTTATGTGAGTTGATACAGAGTGAAGAGAACAGAACCAGAACATTGTACATAGTAAAAACACTTTACAGTGTGATCAACTGTGAATGACTTAGTTATTCTCAGTAAATACAATAATTCAAGACAATTCCAAAAGACTCAAAAAAGACAAAAAAAGTCCACATCCAGAGAAAGAATTGATGAACTAAGTACAAACTGAAGTCTAATTTTCTACTTTATTTTTCTTGCTCTTTTGTGACATGGCTAATAAGAAAATATATTTTACATGATTTCAAATGTATAATTAATATCAAATTGCTTGCCTTCTCAGTGGGAAAGGGTGGGGCTAGAGGGTTGGAGAGAATTTGGAGCCCAAAATTTAGAAAAAAAAAGATTCTTACAAACAAATTATTTACTTTAAAAAACCATAATTAGTCCAAAAGTAAAATTAGAAAAAAAAAATAAAATATTTTTTTAAAAATGCCTGTTACTTTATATCCTTGTTTCAGCACGTTGTTCTGTGGTAGAAGCAACAAACTTGAATTCAGAAGACCTGAATTTATGCCTTGACTATCACTTATAGCATCATGGGAACATAGAATTTTAGAGTTAGAAGTAAAATAAACATTTATTAAGTGCATACTATATGCCTGTCACTGTAGATACAAAGAGAGGCAAAAAAAAAAACCCTACCTTCAAGAAACTCAAAATTTATTGGGGAAGATAATTAAAAAAAGAAAAAAAATGCCCAAACAAGCTATATGCAGGATAAATAAAAAATAATTAAGGGAGGAAATGTAAACAGAGACCCAAATCCCAGGTCACTGCACACCACCTGATTTGTGGCCCACCATTAAGCCCCCTTTTGTCTTACCTTGAAACTGCTTAAGGCATGTCTGGGTGCCATTGCTCAAGTCTGGGCAAAGTTGCTCAAGGCGTAGTCCCCTGCCCCCTTCTTTCCTAATCAGCATTTTATATATTCCCTTTGAATCATTATACTGTATAAGGTTCATTATGGTGCAAGGATCTTATCTAGGGACCACTTTGTCCTGTCCTGCTGACCAAGCAGGGCCCCCACCCTCTTCGCCCAGAACATGACCCTAGCCTGTTCTGGGGAATTCCAGTCCCCTTTACACCTTGACCCTCCACCCTGCTCTGGAAAGTGCTGACTATGGCCCTCTTCCCTGTGCCCTCCATCCTGTTCTAGGAGGGACCCCCATGTCTAAGGAAGGTTGCACCCTTGTACCCTTACGCCATATTCCCTAATTAGCCCTTTATACATCTAACCAATGGCTGGTTTTTGCTTTTGTACATCACAGCTTCTGCCAGCTCCCCTCCCTGATTGTGGTTTTTGTGGTTTTAGCCTATATAATCAAAGCCTGTACCCCACTGGATCACTGCCTGATTTGAGTTTACACTCCAGGTGGTCGCGCACTTGATCAATAAATCCACACCTAAATTTATCTTGAACCCAGGTCTCGGCTAGTTCTTATTCTCTTCATGACAGAAAGTAACTAGAATTAAAAGGAGTTGGGTTAAGGATCTTACTAGGTTTATGGGATTTTAATTGGAAATTAAAGAGGTAGATGAAGATGAGGAGGGAGAGTCTTCCAGATATCACAGAAACCAGAGAAAATTCTTGGATCCAGGAGATTGGAGGTTTTGTTCATGGAACAAAAAGGAGTCCAATGTCACTGTGTTAAAGAGTATATGAAAAGGAGTAATGTATAAGAAGACTGGAAAGGTAGGAGGAGGCTAGGTTATGAAGGGTTTTGAATGCCAGAGGATTTTGTATTTGGTCCTGAAAGTTATAGGAAGCCACTGGAGTTAATTGAGCAAATGATGGGGTGGTGGGGTGAGGGAAGGAGATGGATGACATGGTCAGACTTGTGTATTAAGAAAATCATATTGGTGGCTAAGTGGAGGTTACAGTTGATATTTACTGTCAACTACTGGATTGGAGCAGGGAGAGACATAGCAGGAAGAGACACCTGCATAACATAAGGTTATGAGGGCCTACACCAGGGTGGTGGTACTATTAGAGGAAATAATTATTAGGTGTGTGATATTGTTCAAGTCAATTAATCTCTCTCAGGTTTAGTTACCTAACCTGTAATGTGCAAATAAAAATTAATATATGACCTACCAAATTCTCAGAACTATTCAATTCACTCTGAAATGAAAGTGTGAAAAAGTGTTTATTAAAGGCTTATTATGCAAAGCACTGGGGATACAATAGAGGAGCACAGAGGGTCCTTCTTCTCAAGGAGTTTATAATCCAACTGGGGAGACTGCACATATAAGGTTTCAAAAACAAGACAGAATACATAAGCCCTTTCTCAGCTCTAATGCTGGGAATCAAGTATGTATTTTCAACAACAGCTATTGTAGGGGACCAAAAAAACATCTGATCCAGAATTCAGGTGGTTCTGTACAGCCAGCTCTGGATCTGCCCAGTGATGCGGCTATGTGACAGAACTTTTCTGGTAAATCTGAGATCCAGGGCAAAGCCCTATTCTGGGATACTGGCCAGAGGATGTTCAAGGTCTGCCGAACATCTCAGTCCTAACTATAAACATTGAGATAACTCCATCCTGCTCAAGGGTTGATAATGGAACATCCTGCCTGGCACTTGTACCCTGATAACCAAGATAGAGACCTAGGCAGTCACGTATGAGGAAAATGGGAACTAGGGCACTGGGAAGTGCCCCAAGAGAGTGGCTCATGATGACTGTGCAGTTTTTCACTATATATTGGACCCTCAGATGAATAAAATGGGCTCAGTTTCAACTGGCTCATCTGGCCCATGAAATTCATTATACATGTCCTCACATTTCAGTTGGTGCTGCGCATGCAGGCTATGAGTGATCACACAAGGAAGACACCTTGGACTAATAAAACAATGTTAGAAAGGGTGATTATTACCATAACAGAAAATGTGTGCAGCATTTACCTCATTTACTTAGCTAGTTTGGTTCCAGGAGTTTTTGTTACTGTGTTTATCCATATACATATTGCTCAGGAAGAATAACACAGAGGTGCCATCTCATTTGTCACCTCCAAAAGGATCTTCTTTAATGCAATATGTTACTGTGGAAAAACACTTCTCTGGATAAAAGATCTGAAGTGACCTTTAGCAAAAAGAGAAAACTGGAAACAAATGCTGCAAAAATTCTGTGAAAGCATAGTGGAGTCCAGGTGACTGAAAAATGTTAAGGTTAGTGTGCTTCTTTGTCTATGAATTTGTTCTTCTTTTTTTGCTCCTCTGAGCATTAATTATCATTCTAGACTGACAAAATTTTGAGAAATCTTTTTTTTTCCTAGTTACCTTCTGCAAAGGCTCCTTTGTTATCTTTTTTTTTCCTTTCTTTTTCTTTTTTTTAAATTTTATTTTTTAAATTAACTTTTGTGTTTACTTTTAGTTTACATCATTCATTTCCACAAGATTTTGAGTTACAAATTTTCTCCCCATCTTTCCCTTGCCCGTCACCTGAAAACAGCAATCCCACTGTATACCCCTTCCCCCAATCTGCTCTTTCCTATATCCTCCCCATCTCCCCTCTGACTTTCCAGCAAGGCAAGATGGATCTTCCTACCCCAGTGCCTGCATATCATATTTCCAAGTTGCATGAAAATAATAATAATAATGATGTTTTTAAACATTTGATTTTATAACTTTATATTCCAGATTCTTTTGCTTCCTCCCTCATCATCAACCCTTACTGGGAAGATAAGCAATTCAATATAGGTTGTACATGTGTAGTTACACAAAACATTTCCATAGGGGATACATTGTGAAAGACTGACTGTATTTCTCTCCATCCTATCCAGCCTCCCAATTGTTCTATTCTCTACTTTGTCCTTGTCCCTTTACAAAAGCGTGTGCTTCTATAAGAGTAAAGTTGACATTCCCTTTTGACTTCCTGTTCTTCCCCTCCATTGTAACAGTTATCCTTTGTCTCTGTTACATGAGATAATTTACCCCATTCTGTCTCTCCCCATCTTCTCTCATTATATTCCTCTCAATTTCACCTTTTAAATATTATCCCTTACTATTCAATTGATTCTGTGCCCTCTGCCTAGGTATACCTGTACACATATATACACACACTCATATATGTACTTATATGCATATAATACCCTCCTATATAGACATATATATATATACACATTTATATTCCTTTCAACTATCCTCATACTGAGAAAAGTTTCAAAAGTTACAGTTATCATTTTTCCATGTAGGCATGTAAATAGTTCAAGTTTGATAAGTTCCTTATGATTTCTTTTCCCTGTTTACCTTCTCATTCAGTTGTTTTTTTCATCAAGAATGCTTGAAAGACCTCCACCTCATTGAATGACCATATTTTCCTCTGAAACATTATACTCAGTTTTGCTGGGTAGATGATTCTTTCTTTTAATCTCAGCTCCTTCGATCTCCAGAATATCATATTCCAAGCCCTTTGATCCCTTAATGCAGAAGCTGCTAGATGCTATTTTATCCTGATTATGTTTTCAAAATATTCAAATTATTTCTTCTTGGCTGCTTGTAATATTTTCTCCTTGATCTGGGAACTCCAGAACCTGGTTATAATATTCCTAGGAGTTTTCTTTTTGGGATCTTTTTCAAGAGGTGATCAATGAATTCTTTCAATGTCTATTTTGCCCTCTGGTTCTAAAATATCAGGGCAATTTTCCTTGAGAATCTCTTGAAGGATGATTTCTAGGTTCTTTTTTTGATCATGGCTTTCAGGTAGTCCAATAATTTTTAAATTGTCTCTCCTGGATCTATTTTCCAGGTCAGTGGTTTTTCCAGTCAGATATTTCACATTGTCTTCTATTTTTTCATTTTTTTGGATCTGTTTAATAGTATCTTGATTTCTCATAAAGTCATTAGCTTCCATTTGCTCCAATCTGATTCTGAAGGAATTAT
>CM053581.1:82530064-82548001 GCA_028627135.1 Pseudochirops cupreus
TAAATCAGATCTCTTCCAAGTTAAAATTATGGATGATATTGTGTTTAGGAAATGGAAGGAATCTCTAATTTTCATCAGAAATGTTGTTTTTGCAATTAGATATTGAGAACCAATAGAACAAATAGAAAATTTGAAGTCGATGGGCATCCCTCTTTTTGCCCATAATTGCATTGTGACATTCTTTGCTTTGTTTTGTAATGTGCTCTGGGCAGCCTCTTTGTCTCACTGTTTTGGTTAATACTTTCAGTTTTCTTTCATTTCAAGTCCCTTAACTTATTTTTCTTCTTATTTGACAATTTTGAATGTTTTCTTTTCTTTTTCTTCTTTTTTTAAAAACAAATTTGCTCTGTTTTTGAAAGACTATTACTATTTCCATTCTCCCCTGGCCTAGGAACTTCCAGGTGTGATATTGTGCCTTTATTTGTCAATCAGTTTTGAACTTTGTATGCTTTTCTTGGTCTAAAACAATCTCCTCTTTTAGAAAGTTGCATGACAGTCTCTACCCTAATACCATGATTTGTATGAAATGACTTTTTTTTTCTCTTCAATTGTGTTTTTTTCTAGAAGAATTAGCTTCACTGTCTTTAATCAGAAAAACAAGGGTATTTGATTCTACAAATCTGTAGTTATAACTTGTTTGAACAGAACTCATATTTCTTTCTAAAGCCATTCTGCTTTTGAATTTATTTATTAAAATATCTTATTGGGATTATACAACAGATTTCTCATTGGTGTATTTGATTTAATTCTTGACCTTTCTAATCCAGCCTTCATATAGGTGTCATCTACTTACTCAATAAACTCTAGTAGTTCCTGTGATCTCTAAGGGAAAAAAATCACACACACACACACACACACACACACACACACATATATATCTACATATATACATACACACACACGTGTATGTGTATAGATATATATGTAGATATATGTGTGTGTGTGTTTGTATATACATAGACACATACACACTCCTCTAGGGTGAACTTTACAGAAAGATCCATCCATCAGCAAGCATTTATTAATTACCTGTTATCTGTTTGGTGGTGGGTTAGATATGATGTTATAATTATAAAAACAAATTTGATATAGGCTCTGCTCTCAAGAAATTTACAGAATGTGTTATGAAGATATCTAAACATCTTGGTGTTATGAAGATATCTAAACATATATAAATGTATAGGCCTTTTGTAACTATGGACATAGCACCATTAGCTAAATGGTACAGGATACGTGTTTGTCCTTTTATTGACTCATCAAGAAATAATGTCCCTTTTACTCATAGGTAAAATATCTGAATTTCTTCTGCCATAATCAAGAAGTGCATAGCAAGTCAAATAATTTTTAAAATAATTATATACCTAACATATAACTCTTTACTAACTCATCAATAATTGACCTTATTCTTGTAAAATGTTTTACTCATTTTTGAGTTTGAAACAAAGACCTGTATTAGGAATATCATGCTTTTTAATAGCAGTATCTGTTCAGCAGATTTCTTTAAAGTACTCAATCTTAATAGGAAAAACAATTAACTCCTATTGGAATTTTTCCATTAAATCATCATTATGGACATTGAATAAGTACTCTAATTAGTTAGGTTTTCTAATGGGAATATTACCTAAATTAAAATCAGGATGAAATGTTCAATACACTTGCTAATCTGCTATGGGGGAGTTGGAATTATATATTGCATCCATGCTTAGTTCTGTAAGCTATAAACTCTTAAGTGCTTCCCAGAATCCTTGGACTAGATTTATATTCCCTCTCTTCACTGAATACTCTTTATTGTTCTTTTTTTTTTCCAGTATATTTCCTTTCCTAACACAGTCCAGCAAGGATCTTAAAAGCAGGAAATCTCTGTTCTGGTATATAGTGGAATTCCCACTATTGCTAGCATATACAATATTCCCCATTATTGATGCTGTGAGGAAAAAACACTTTACAATATGCATTAATGAATATAAAGATAAATTAAATTATCCTACTTTTGGCTATTCCTGCACATTGACAAATGATGACTGCCCAGGTCAAAGTTACTGAAACTGTGTTTGGTTGATAAATTTAGTTATACTAGGAAAAATTGCAAGAGCAAGGGATGTTTAATTTGAGCAAGAATAGACAAAGGAGAGATGATCACTGGCTTCAAATATTTGGAGGAATGACATAAAGGAGAAAGATAAATGCGTTCAATTTGGTCACAGAGGGCAGAACTCAGAATAATGATAACATGTTATAGGGAGGCTGATTTCATATCAAAATGAGAAAGAATTTTCCAACTGGAGCTTTCAAGTAGTGAAATGGTCTGGGTTACAAAGTAATGATCTAGCTTTCATTGGAAGTATTCTGCCACCTCTAAGTTGTCATCAACTCTTCTTCTTCACTGCTTGGAGCAATGAGGCTTTTGCCGACTCTAGTAGAAAAGAAAAGGGTGGGAAGAGAGCAACAATAAAAACTGATTAATTAAGTCCTACAGTAAAAGTCAGTTGCTAGTAATATGAGGGGCAGAAGAGATATTTTATACTTCTTGGTCCCTGGAAACATGAACTGAAAATCACCATGTCATTTAGTGAATTGATCAAATGAATGATACATCTTACAATGAATCTTATGGGCCCAAAATAAAATTTTTTACATTGAATGAATTAATGTTTATGAAGGACTTAGTAAATTTAATGCACTATGTTCAGTGTACTTTGTGTATTACACTGAATCTCTAGAAATTTTCTACATAACTTGTAAGGTATAAGACTGAGATTGCTTTTAATAAGATCATAGGCTTCGAGATGGAAAGGACCTTAGAAAGGACTTAGAAGTCATCTATTCCGATATCCCTCCTACATTTTACAGGTGAGGTAACTGAGGAAAGGAAAGGTAAAATTGATTCCTTAATTGAAACAGATATTAAATATCAGGGTCAAGATTTGACTAATCAGGGCCAGGTCTTCTAATTCTAAAACTAACACTCAGAATCACAGAATTTCAGAGTTGAAAGGAGCCCAAGAGTCCAGTAAGTTTAAACCATAGGTGAATAAAAATATCCCCTAGAATGCACCCAATACATTTTTATCCAAGCTTAATTTGAGGATCTCTAGTGAGGGAGAGCCCACTCCCTTACCAGTATTTTTTCCCCTCCCCTTGCATCAAGGCTGTATTTTCATTTTACATTCATAATTTCTAAGTCTTTCCTTTTTGAGCAAGAAGGACAAATCTAATACCTCTTACTCATGACAGTCCTTCCAAATATTTATAGCCCACTTTCACCATCTTATTTTTTTTCTAGACTAAATCTCACTTGTTCCTTCAATAGATCCACAAAGGGCATGCTGCCTACATGCACAGATAACTATCAACCTTTATCCAATGAAATTCCTACATGCACAGATAACTATCAACCTTTATCCAATGAAATTGTCTATTTGCTTAATTATATTTCACTAACATTTATTCTCTTCATTTCTGACTTAGCTCCAGAATTAGGAAGATTGGAATCAAAGGTGGCATCATGGTGATTTCTTCAGAGTATCATTGAAATATCATCAAGGTAGATATAAGAGCACCAGCCTAACAAATACATAGGGACAATATTTTTGTTGTCTTACTGGTTTTTTTTATACTTACATTAGTTCCTGTAGGGATGACAATGCAAATCTAGTCATTATGTTTGATATCAGAACTGAAAATAAAAGATAATGAACAAAAATAATAGCTTTACTTTCAATGTGTAAAGCTGTTTTGACATGCTATTCACGTACAAAAATGATGGTGGGAGAGGGAAGCTCAGATTGGGTTCCTCTTATCAGTTGATTTAACAGCTTTCCTGTGTCCAGACAGTAGTGCTCACTAATTTGAAAAGTGGTGGGAGAAAAGATATTGACAGAATCATCACAACAATGCTCAAACATTTGGAAAGTGGGGACAAGGAGAGAGATTGATACCATTAGTCATTCCCTGATCATTTGATCATTACTCTTTCCAGAACATTCCATTTCAGTTTTAACCAAACTCACCAATCCTCTATGATTTAAGCACAGGCTCCCAGGCTTATCATTTGATTGTGAATAGACTAAAGAATTTCAGCAGATGTAGCTACGGAAATAAAAATAGTCTCAATTACCAAGTACCTAAGCTCTTGCCCTCACCTCTACTGCTTACTCAATATACCAGAAATGTGGGAAAGAATAAATCAACTATTTAGAATGTGTCAAAATCATCAAAATGAAACAGGTCAGTTTGCGATCATATTTTTGTTGTTGCTGCTGTTGCTATGGTATAGTTAAGATGTCAAAATAATTTGTAAGATAAGCATTGAATTCAAGTAAAATGATTTATTTGAAATAGAGATTGAGAATCTGAAGCTAACATATGTTACACTGGCACTTGTAACAGAAAGATTTTGAACAAGCCTTTTTGGCTTTGTGGTTCTTTCTACGCTGGGAAAAAAAAAACCTGCTTTAGTGTGATCATCTGTTGTGAGGTGAGAGATGTGATCTCTTTCTTTGTGGTATGAAGTTCACCTTCACTTGCAAATGTTATTTAATTCATCTCTGAAAACATTTTTTAAAAAGACTGATGTACACTAAAATGTTCGTACTCTTTAACCTATAGATTCTGCTATTAGGCATTTACCAGCTAAAAGGTCTAAGATAGGAAGAGAGATTACACATACATCAAAATATTTATAGTATGATTTTTTAGCAGCAAAACAAGCAAACAAAACCAAAACCAAACAGAAACAAAGTAAACGTTCATGAACTGGGAAATGTTTAATAAATTATGTATTCATGAATATAATGAAATATTACCGACCTTTGAAAAATGATGAAAAAACTGTAAAGTATGGGAACCCTTAATATGAACTGATTTAAAGGGAAGTAACCAGAACTTAGTATATCTATATGCCTCTATCTATCTATCCATCTATCTATCTATCTATCTATCTATCTATCTGTCTGTCTGTCTGTCTGTCTATCTGTCTCATTATACATATATAGTCTAAATATATAGATACACACACACGCTTTCATGTATATGCACATGCATATGTATGTCACAAAAATAAAAACAACACACTGTGTTATTATCATTGCTAAGCTTGATGCCAAAAAAAGAAATGAGAAAATACCCCACCCTCCCTTCTTTGAGGAAATGGACAAATGTGAATGTGGACTATAGCGTATACTGTCAAACTTGGTTGAGATATTTATTAGTATTGTTGAATAGTTTTTCTTTCTTTTTCTCTTTGTTGCAATGTCCCCGTTGGTAGAGGAAGAGAATGTATATACTTGGAAATGAAGGGGTTATAAAACAAAACAAAAAAAATTCTGTACGGTTATTATAGTTATTTTCAGATATTTGGAGAGTTTTCCCATGGAAAAAGAATCAGATTTTCTGTGCTTAGATCCAGAGGGGAGAACCAGAAACAAGAGTTGAAAGTTACAAAAGAAAGGCAAATTTAAGTTTCCTAACAATTAGAGTTATTCAAAAGAGGGATAAGATGCCTCAAGAAGTGGCTTACTTGAATTATTTGAACAAAGACTTGGTGATCGCTTGTCACAAGTTAGAAAAGAGATTCTTCCTCAGGGACAATTTGTGCTAGATGGTTTCTGAACTCACTTCTGATACTGAAGTTCTGTTCTGTTATGAACCTGGATGACTAACAGGATAATGATACCCTGCAAAGAAAATAGGAAATTTAAAGGAGAGTTTTAAATGTGGTGATTTTCAGAGACTGATGGAAGGTAGAAATATTCAACCCACAGTCATCTGTGTGGACTTGAAGAAAGATTAAGGCTATACATATAGAATACAGAATGATCTGTGGAGAGATTATACCTGCATCAATGGGAGCAAATGATATTACTTTTAGGAAGGGTGTAAATAGAAATTTAAAAATCAGATAATAATAGAGTCACATTTAGGGATTGGGAGATGGATTATAGCTTAACAAAGAAGACTAAAAAGAAGCGTGGGTATCATTTTCAGTGGTGCCTATTTTCTCAGCACCAGCTGACTGGAATGATGAAATAGTGTTTCATCCAGTGTAGGATGGACATGAATTATGGAAAGCCTGTCGCTTATGCATTAGTCTACATCAGGCACAACATGTTCAAGGAAAAGGTGGCTGATTTCAAGGGAATAGCTAAAGTAAAAAAAAAAAAAAAAGAAATGCTCAAGCCAGGCAAAGGCAGGTGATTCAGTTAGTCAATTCAGCTGTAGGGAGCTTTAGGAGGAAAACATTCAGTACACTGAAAAGCTCACTCAGAAATAAATTACTCTGTCAATTCTGAAATTAACGAGTTTTTGTTTGTATGGTCTATGATCATTTGGCTACCAATGTTTCAACTAGAACTCACTGATTATTAAAAGGACCACCCCTCCCCATTTATGCCAGAACTAGTTCCTATAATATTGGTTATCATTTACTCCAAAACTTGTTGTATCTCTGTGGCAAGAGGCTCACATTATAGAGCTTTGTTTCCTTATCCATAGAGGACTACAACATGATATTATAAGGTAGTAGGGATGGATGAGGGATTATCTTGCTCTCAGTTAGATAATTTGTGCCCTGAAAGTACTGCTTCTGTTAGGTAAGATTTAGGGGCTGACTTAGGCACAGTAAGAATACCTATCCACAAGTGGTAGTTTCTACATATCATGTGGTTATGAAGTTGACATGCCACATCAGTACAAGTTCCATGGTTATATTTTTGCCCTTTCTCCAGGAGAGAATAGAGGGATTTGTTTTAGAATTGCAAATATCCTTTTAACTGTGTTGCTGGGTAAAGCAGGTGGGAGTAGTTCCATGACAACCACTAAGCTCAGCAAAAAACACTGATGTGGAACACCTGAATGATATGAGGATCCATCAATAATTTTTCATATTGTTGTATTTGAGATCAATTTAATATTAAGGTTTTTTGTTTATTTACAATATATCATTATTAGATTTACTAGTTAGATATATTTCTTATTGAAATTTCATTTGCACCAATTAAAGGGAAGAAAGATAAGTGGTAGTTATGGTGAGCAATACTGGTCCTGTGTTAGATTTATTATTGCATTTTGATGTATAATTTACCAAAATTTTTCTTGTTTACCAAAGAGCTGATGATTCACTTAATTCCATAAGTTATGCCCCATGGACCAATCACCAAGCAATGAAGTATAAAAGGGTACAGAGCAGAACTGGGACAGAACATAGAGCTCTCAGGACATTATTTTAACCCAATTGGAGAACAGTTTTCTTAACAACTGTATGTCTATTTACAGTTCATTAACTGTGATAGTTCCTAGTAGTTTAGCCTCTTACCATTCTCATGAAATAAATAAAACTACATGTATAAAGGCATTAATGTGTAGGCAAGACTTTATTTTGTATAAGAACGAAGCCAATAAAAGAATACACAAAAAGAATATGAAGAAGGATGAAGTCCACATTTTACTGTGAGTATTTAACATGACAGTTAGGATTTGGGTTAAAAATTAACTAATTCTTAGTTCAATGTTGCCCAATAGCAGCCAAGTAGACCTGAGATTGAATCACAAATCGATTATTTATTAGCTGTATTATTCTGAGCAAATCTGTAAATTGAAGATAATAAAAGTACCCAAGTAATCATATTGTGAGGATTAAATGAGATATTATATGTAAAGTGTTTTGAAAATTTTAAAGCACTGTATAAATGCCTATGATTAATGTGAAAATCATGCAATTCATAAATATTTAATATATTATGAAACTACTAAAAGCAATGTGAAAGACACAGAGAAGGGAAAGATATGGTCTCTGCTCTCAAGCCAATGAAAATATTGTTGAAATTTCATATTAAAACTTAGATCTCCACACTCAATGACTTGTGATTTTGTTTAACACTTCCTGAAAAAAATCCATATTACATTTACCAACGCCTTGGTAGATGGTCTTCCTGATGGACTATCACTATAAATCCATTACTTGATGACTTTCATGCTAGTGATGACTTCTTATTTTAGCTAGACTGGTCCTAGCATGAAAGACAATTAGACTATTGATTTACCCATAATAGATTTTATAGTTTATTTGGAACTACCACACTTTGTGCTGTGTTGGCAATGACTTTATAAATCCAGGGCCACTTCTGTTTCACAAGCAGGCATTGGAACAGTGCTGCATTGGAGGTAGACAAAACCTGAGTTTAAAAGAATGTGCAAGGTGTCACAAAGAAGTTTGTACAAAATTAGCAAAAGTGTAAAGTAGACTTGTTGTTAGTTCAGAGAAATCACTGAAAGCTCAGTTGTTACAAGAAGTTTTTATATGAATATGATATTTGAACAGAACCTTGAAAGGCTATAAGATTTAAGTAGGTGATACCAAAGTTATATTTTATTGTACTGGAAAAAATGGGCTTCATCTGGAAGAACAAAAAGGGAAAAATATCAATAGTTATAATGAAAAAAAAAAAGGAAAGAAAGTGGGTCTACAAATATCAGGTCTCAACCTGAAACACAAAGCAATAATCATGAAAAAGGTTTGATATTTATTTTTTTAAAAGCACCAGGTTGATCAGTGAAACAGATTAGGTACAGAACATATAGGAACAAACAAATACAATAGCTTAATGTTCGATAAACCCTCAAACCCTAGTTAACAGGGGAAAACTCAATTTTATAAAAAAATCTCCTGGGAAAACTGAAGCACAGACTAGTAGAAATTAGGATGAGCACAATACCTCCATATATCAAGATGAGCTCTGAACATATATGTGATCTAAATAAAAAAGGTATTATAAACAAATTAGAGGACTAAGGAAAAATTGCATTTTGAATCCATGGTTAGGGAAGAGTTTATGACTCAACAAGTGATAGAGAGTATCACAAATATAAAGTGGACAATTTTGATTATATAAAATAAATAATGTTTTATACAAATAAAAAGCGTATAGTAAAAATTATAAGAGAACCAGGTAACTGGGGAAATCTTTGTAATAAATTTCTTTGAGAAAGGTCTCATATCCAAGATAGATAACAATGCCAAATTTATAAGACTAAGAATCATTCCCCATTAGATAAACTGTGAAATAATATGCCTAGGAAGCTTTCAGAAAGAAAAATAAAACTATCAACAATAATATGAAAAATGCTCTAAATCACTACTAATTAGAGAAATTCGAATTCAATCAACATAGAGTTTGTAGCCATCCATCAGAAGATGACATGAAAAAAAAGTGGAAAATGACAAATATTTGGAGGGGCTACAGGTAAACAGGTATACTAGGGCATTGTTGGTAAAGCTCTGGTCCAGCCATTCCAGAAAGGAATTTGAAGCTGTATTCCAAAAGTTATTGAACTGCTCATACTCTTTGATCCCCTTGACACTACTACTAATAATTAGTGTTATACCTATGCCCTAAAGAGATCAAAGCAAGTGGGAAAGAATAGACATGTGTGTACAAGCACACATACATGCACACACATACATATATATCTAGATACATAATATATATTTATATATACACACATCTATATCTATATCTATCATCTATCTATCTTTCTATCTATAAATATTTATAGCATTTCTTTTCATAATTACCAAAATTAGCAGCTAAAAAGGTACTAAAAAGGTACATTCCTACTGGGGAATGGCTAAAAAATTTATGGTATATGAATGTAATAAAATATTATTGTGAGAGAAATGATGAAATAGTTTCAGTGAAAACTGGGAAGATCTCTTATGAATTTGTTCACTGTGGTATAAATAGTACTAAAAGAACAATTTATATAATGACAAAAACATAATAGAGGAAAACACATTTGATAGACTTACTCTGAGAAAAATGCCAATGATAACACATATCTAGACTAAAAATGAAACATGCCACTTACCTCCCGTCAGGGAAACAGTGGACTTAAAATATAAAGAAAAAGACATACTTTGGGGTTATAGTCAGTTTGGGGATTTATTTTCTAGGAGTATGGATATTAGTAATGGAAGTTTTTTTATTTAAAAATAATTGTTTACTTAGAAGGACAGTGGGAGAAACATTATAAGTACTTGTAAAATAAAGAAATTTATTAAAATGTATTTAAATAGGCAGAAAGGAGAAAGGAATTTTAGGCAGAGGGATCACTGAGATTAATGGCATAGAGAAATAAGGCCATGAGACAAGGATTCTAGCCTTGTCAGAGTGCAGAATATGAATTGAAGAATGAGACTGGGAGAGAATATTGACAAAAGGCTGGAGTGAAAAGGTCTTAAATGCAAATTTGCAGTGTTTGGACTTTATTCTTCAGGAATTAAAAAAAAAATAATTAAAGGCTGTTTATCAGAGGATTGTCAAGAAAATCTTAATAGCGGATATTTATATGGAGATTTAGAATTATAAACTACTGTACAAATGATCACATTCGATTCTCAAAATAACTCTGAAATAGTACGTACTTTATTGAGAGACTGAGGCTCAGAAAGGTTAAGTGGAAATTAGATTTCATTAAGGTATAATTGAAAGATAAAGAGATGTGGGGAAAAAAGCAAACCCCTTCCCTACCTCATTTTTTCCACCATACCTCAGGACAATAACATATTGCTCCTTGTGCTCTTCTGCCTGGTATAGCTGTTACGAGAAGAATTCATCACGTGGTCATTAAAAGTTCATGGAATTAATCTTCTCAATGTCAAATGAAGTTATTTTATTTGTTTGCTATATAGGTATGATTTAAGCCTTGCCAAGTAACTCTGAGCAATTCACTTAACCTCTATCTGCCTTAATTTCCTCTTCGGCTAAGCCAATAATAATAGCACCTCCCTCCCTCATATATATGTATACATAACATGTATATATGCAAATATTTTATATGTATGCACATGTATACTACATATACTATATGTACATATATACTATATAAACACATATACTATGTGTATACACATATACTATATGTACACATATGTACATATATGAATTTATTTAGAGTCGGCTTTCAGAGTGTTACTTGTAAAATGCTATTGATATAGCTAACTCTGACTACACTTTTTTCTGTGCAAAATTAATACATGAATTTGGTTGTCCAGCAATGAAATAAATATATTTTGTTTTACACGTGGAGTTTCTTTGGTCAGAAATTGAGAGTATAACATTCTTTCCCTATGAACTATCTTACAAACATCCTATTAATGTTATTCAGTTGCATGTGTTTTGGGGAATGGAGAAGTATTTCAGCTTCAACTTTCATGTTAAAATTCTTCCTTTTCTGCTCCAAATTGCACAGGTGATTTCAAACAAAATTTTAAACTTTTTTTTTGGTGAGGGAGTATGTACATTTGAATGAGTTAGAAGACCTTGTGAAGATTAGCATACTTATTATACACTTAGTAGGCACTTGCTAAATGGAGGTGGTCATGAAAACAGATTCCTGATTCAAGCACATACAGTTTGTTTCTAATTTTATTTTCTCCAAACCACCCCTAACTGAAGGATCCAAGCATATGTCAAAACATTAGAATCTATTGAATTCTCTTTTATTTGACATTTCATTGACTGAGAGTCCTCATTAACTTGTCTTCTTTGGGCTATGACCCTGCTTCATTGGCCAATAGTCATTCCTTAGGTACTAACTATCTGTGTGATAATAGACAACTTGTTTCATAGTTCTCCTGCACATTTTACATAAAATGATAAATGATATTTGGAATTTATATTGATAGTCTGCAAAATTATGAAGACCCTCTGAATCCTTGAAAAATGATACAGTATTACTGTTAGGCATACTTTATATTATAAATCTTTGAAATTTGATAATCCATTAGTAGTGTATTTATTAAGTGCCTATTATGTGCCAAGCATTGCACTAAACACTAGAGATACAAAAAAAAGCAAAAAGAGTATCATTGCCCCAAAAGGAGCTCACAATGTAATGGAGAAGACAAGCAGCAAGCAAATATATGCAAAAAAGCTACATATAGAATAAATAGAAATAATTAACAGAAAATAGGCACAAGATTAATTTTAGGATTAGGAAAGATTTCCTGTAGAAAATGAGATTTTAATTGGGACTTAAAAGAAGCCAGAGAAAGTAATAAGCAGAGACAAGGAGGAGAACATTCTAGGCATGGGTGATAGCTGGCACAAATGTCTAGAGCTGAGAAATGTAGTATCTTGTTCATAGAACAGCAAGGAATCCAGTGTTACTGGATCAAAGAGTATGTGTCAGGGAATAAGGTTTAAGGAGGTTGGAAGAGTAGGATGGCATGTAATGGTAATTTGAAGATCTTCCCTGTCCCTTAATAAGCCTAAGGGAATTTGAAGTTCTTCCCTGCTTTTGAAAATAAACTCTGCCCCCTAACAGGCTGAATGTAATCACATGGAACTTGTGATGGGAAGACAGCATGCATCTCAGGGAGCCAATTAGGTTTATGAATAAATATTGGTCTTGTGTTGGTTTCTGGGAAGACTAAAGGATGCTGTGGCTCTCTGTGCTGTGGTGGCTTATTAACTTGTTTGCTATTATGATGGAATCGGCTTACTGGTTTTGGGATTTGTCTGAATAAATGTTTTGGTTCTGTCCTTTATATGTAGAGTTTGTTATATGTTTCTATTAAGCACCAGGCAGGTATATTTATAGTGATTATGAGTGCTGTGAATATTGCATTGGCATTACAATAGTTTGTACTTTTTCAACACAGATTCAGACTCAACAGTGATTGCCTATTAGTATGGTTTCACTCCACTTTCAAAGTTTCAGAGACTAAGCAGACAATACTTAGGTGTAATGTAGGTAAGGTCACTTGTAAAGAATGCTGGAAAGGGAGACAATATGGACAACATGATCTGGAGGTAGCCGATATTGAATTGAAGAAATAGATCCAAGAAATATAAGGCAAATGTCCACCTGTCAGAGCCTAGTGTGGTTCCAGGGCAGAGTCTAAGTTTCCAGCACGATGAAAGCAGGGTTGAAGTATAGAGTGGAAGATCACAAAGAGTGTTAGAACTAGAAGAGACCTTGAAAATCATAAAATCCATTTCTCTCATTTGGCAATGAGAAACCTGAGGACCATGAAACTCAAGTAACTTTCCTAGAAATCACATAGATGAATTAAAATTTTAAAAAATGATGGAACTATACCAGTAAGACATTTCTTTGAATCTTCCTTTTGTTTATTTACATTTAACATTCACTATTTTAAAATTTTGAATCACAAATTCTTTTCTTCGCACTCTTACACATCCATTGAGAAAGCAAATAATATAATAGTTGTACGTGTGAAGTCACGCAAAATATTTCCACATAAGCCATATTGGGAAAAAATTAGATTTAAAAATATGCTTCAGGGGTAGCTAGGTGGCACAGTGAATAGAGCACCAGCCCTGGAGTCAGGAGGACCTGAGTTCAAATTTGACCTCAGATACTTAACACAAAAACTAGCCATGTGACCTTGGGCAAGTCACTTAACTCCAACTGCCCTCCAAAAAGCAAAAAAAAAAAAAAATGCTTCAATCTCAGAGTTCATCAATTCCCTCTGGGGGTGGATAGCCTATTTCATCATGGGACCTTTTGGAATTTTTTTGAGTCATCATCTCTAGAAATTGTGCAGAATATTCTTCTGATTCTGTTCATTTTATTTTGCATCATTTTATATAAATCTTCTTAGGTTTCTTTGGAAACTACCCCACCCCTGTCATTTTTTATAACACAATAGTATTCTAATACAATCATATACCCTAATCTGTTCAGTCATTCTGCAATTGATGGACATCCCCTAATTCTCCTGTTCTTTGCTACCACAAGAAGAGCTGATATACACAACACACCTACTCCCTTTTCCCTCCCCCCCCACCCCGATACATGCTCTTTCCTCTTTGATCTCTTTGGAGCATAGACCTAGGAGTAGTAGTTCTTAGTCAAAGGGTGTGTATAGTTTTATGGCCCTTTGAGCATAGTTCTAAATTGTTCTGTGTAGTAGTTGGAGTAGTTCACAACTCTACCACTAGTGCATCAGTGTCACCATTTTTCCACATGCCCTCCAGTATTTGTTATTTTCATTTAGGTTAGTCAGTCTGATAGGCATGAGGTGGTACCTCGCAGTTGTTTTAACTTTCATTGTTCTAAGTAATATGACTTACAGTATTTTTTCATGTAACTATTTTCTGTTTTATTTAGTATTTCATTTTTCCTCAGTTACATGTAAAAACTATTTCTAGGTGTGGCTATGTGATGCAGTGAATAGAGCACTGGCCCTCTAGTCAGGAGGACCTGTATGGGGAGCCAAGGAGACCTGATCCAGGACTCAGAAATCTTTACAGTATGCCCTAATCAGGACCCCTTGAGATGCAGCTTGCAAAGGCTGGCTCCCTGGGAACCCCCCCAGGGATACACTTAGAAGGATTTTTGTTTGGGATCCTGACATCAAAGCCATTGTCCCTAGACTTCAGGCACCTAAAGAACAAGTTCCTTATCAAATTATCCATTCTGTGTTGGTTCCAGTATATAACAGACTAAAGACAATGATAACACCTAGATAACATATTCCTTATCAAATTCTGTTACTTCCAGGATATAATAGACTAAAGACTATTGTAAGCCAAAATGCTTGATTCTTGGGGGTCAGTTTCTATGCAGATGTCTTTGAGACTGTAGCTTTGGCCTCAGACTTTGAAGCCTGCTCTCTTAGCATCTTTTTGCTATGCATGTAAAAAAGGCAAACTGACTTTTCCAAGATTTGCTGGCTTTCCCAAGACTTTTTGGCCCCTAGAATTACAAAGCTTGATCTTACCTGACCTGCTTTCAGGATGTGACAGACTATTATAATGATAAGACTATGATAATGACAATAATATTACAGGATGTGGCAAACTAAGCTTATTGATGAGAGTACTTGAATCTTTGTCAGCTTGTTCTATAAAAACCTTGTTTGAAGAATCACTAAATGGAGTTCTTTCCTACAAACTACCTGCCTGGTTAATTCTTTGTCACATCTTCACTCACACTTGAGGCTGGTACCCAAGTGGCCCACGACAGATCTGGGTTCGAATCTGGACTCAGACACTTGACACACTTACTAGCCTTGTGACCTTGGGCAAGTCACTTAACCCCAATTGCCCTACCTTGCCCCCTGAAAAAAAATAATAAATAAAAACAATTTCTAATATTTGTTTTCATATCTTTAAGTTCCAAATTTTCTTCCATCTTCTCTTCGTACCCCACCTCATTAAGAAGGCAAGTGATTCAATATAGTTTATATATGTGTAGTCATGCAAAACATATCCATAATAGTCACATTGTGACAGAAAACATAGGCAAGAAAAAAACAACTCGAGAAAAATAAAGTAAAAAAAAAACATGTTTCAATCTGTATTCAGACACCATCAGTTCTTTCTCTGGAGATGAAAAACATTTTTATTCACAAATCCTTCGGAGTTTTCTTGGATTGTTGTATTGCTGAGAATAGCTAAATCATTCACAGCCAATCTGCCATTACTTTGTACACAGTACATTTTACTCTGAAACAGCCCATGCAAGTCTTTCCAGGTTTTTCTGGGAGCATCCTGCTCATAATTTCTTATAGTACAATAATATTCCATTATAATCACATACTACAACTTGTTCAGCCATTCCCCAATTCATGGTCTTCCCCTCAACTTCTAATCCTTTACTCCAAGAAAAGAGCTACATTAAACATATTTGTACATATAAGTCATTTTCCTTTTTTTTAAAATCTCCTTTTGAATATAGACCTAGTAGTGGTAGTGCTAGGTCAAAGGGCATACTTAAAAATTGCTCTACAGAATTGTTGAATCAGTGCACAAATCTACCAAGAGTGCATTAAAGTCTCATTTTTCTCATATCCCCTTCAACATCTAACATTTACCTTTTCTCTACTATTAGCCAATCTAACAGGTATCAGGTAGTGCCTAAGAATTGTTTTAATTTGCATTTCTCCAATCAATAGTGAGTTAGAGTATTTTTTCATATGGCTATAGATAGTTTTGATTACTTCACCTGAGAACTGATCATATCTTTTGATCATTTATCAGTTAGGGAATGGTTCTTATTTTTATAAATTTGACTCAATTCTCTATGTTTTAGAAATGAGAAAATTGCTTCAAAATTTTTTTCACAGTTACTTTTGCTAACTTTACTTCCCTCCATCCTATTTCCCCTCCCCCATTTATTCTATTTTTTCTCTCCTTTCATCTTGTCCCTCTTCAAAAGTGTTTTGCTTCTGACTATCCCATTTCCCAGTCTACCCTCCCTTCTGTCATCTCTCCCCCCTTCTCCATTCCTCTTTACCTCCTGCTTTCCTGCAGGGTAAGATACATTTCTATACCCAACTGAGTATGTATGCTATTTTTAATTTGATCCAATTCTGATGATTAGTAAGATTCACTTACTCCCCTTCACCTTCCCCCTCTTTCCCTCTACTATAAAAGCTTTTTCTTGCCTCTTTTATATGAATTAATTTACTCCCATTCTACCTCTCCCTTTTTCTTTCTTCTAATACATTTCTCTCTTATCCATTAACTTTATTTTTTAAATACCATTCCTTCATATTCAATTCACACCTGTGCCCTCTGTCCATATATATTCTTTCTAACTACACTAATAATGAGGAAGGTCTTAGTAGTTACAAATATCATCTTCCCATATAAGAATGTAAACAGTTAAAGTTTATTAAGTCCTACAATTTCCCTTTCCCGTGTACCTTTTTTATGTTTCTCTTGAGTCTTGTATTTGAAAGTCAAATTTTTTATTCAGCTCTGATCTTTTCATCAAGAAAACTTTATACTATCTAGTTGTTTTAAATAGTCCAAAACAATGTTGTTAAATATGACTGACATGTACTGTAGTTTACCTAGTTTTCTCTTTTGATTAAATCTATTTTAGCCTTAAGTTTGTCCGAGATCCTGATTACCAATCCTGCTTCTTTTTTTCCTAACAAATTCTACTGATTTTTATTTTATGTTTGTGCATATTTCTTGTTTCCTATCCCTCCTGACTCCTCTACTTTATTTCTACCCACTAACTTTCCCTCCTATTACTTAACCTACTCCCTCCTCCATAGATCTCTCCCTTATCCCCCAAACCCATTATTCTAAATTCCATTCTATTCCCCCTTTTAACCAATTCCCTTACTCTCTCCTGTAAAGATCCCTCCCTTATCCTCTCCCTCTTCCCTATCCCTTTAGCATTTTATTTCTTCCTGAATTTAGGAGCCTTTTATACTCTTCTAGATGTATATGTATTTTTTCCTCTTGAATCCATTCTGATGAAAGTAGGTTTCCCAAACTATCAGTGTTCCTCCCCAATCTAATTCCTCTGTGTGGGTTCTTTTCATACCACATTTGTATGAAATAATTATTCTTTTTACCTGTTCCTAAACAATTGTACTTATTGAAATCATATCATACTCACATCTACCCCAATATTTCTTACAAACCATCTAATTTCTAATAACAATATTTGACATGCATTTTACATTTCCTCATAAAAATGATAAATAGTCTGTCCTTACTGAGTCCTGAATAATTAGTCTTTGGTATGTACCTTTTATTTATCTTGGCTCATGTTTGTCAAATTTTCTATTGTTAGGTCATTTTTTTTAAATTCTAAAAGTCATTAAATGTCCATTTTCCATTCAGGATTATGCTTCGTTTTGTAGGCATGACATTTTTGGCCAGAACCCCAGTTCTTTTGCCCTTTGAAATATAGTCCTTCAAGACCCATGGTCTTTTCATGTTGCTGCTGCTAGGTCTTGTGGGCTTCTGTAATAGTAATCTGTTTAGCAGGATACTTAGCACTTAGTACTAAGTGCTAAGTGTAGAAGGGGCAAACCCTGTCCCATTGTTGAGAAGGCATGAACTCCCCTGTTGATGTGGAAGAAGGGGATTGGCTGAGGTGTGTATATAAGCAAGAATTCCAGAGACAGACAGACAGAATAGGAATGTTGCTCTGGGTGAAGGA
>CM053581.1:82548501-82565104 GCA_028627135.1 Pseudochirops cupreus
AGGGGGGACACACTGGGATGGCTGTTTTGGGGTGGTGTGCGGGGGAAAGACGGGGAGAAAATATGTAACTCAAAATCTTGTAGAAATTAATGGTGCAAACTATGATAAAATTTAAAAAAAATAAAAATAAAAATAAAATAAAATAGTAAAAAAAAAAAAAGAAATTTAAGGGTCATCTAGTCCAAACACCTCATTTTGTAATTGAGGAAACTGAAGTCTAAGCTAGGTGAAGCAATTTGTCCATGATCCCACAAGTAACAAATAGAGTTAGAATATACTGGCCTTTTGACTTCAAACCTAGTGTTATTTCTACCTTGTCTCCACAGAATTAAAAAAAAAAGTAATAATCACAGAATTTCAGATTTGGATGTGATCTCTTCTGCCATTCATTCCAAACAAGATTCAACAGAGAAGCTCTCAGAAAACATAATCAGAATGTAGCTATCCAATCTTCATTAAATGTTTTAATGAGAGAGAACTCACTACCTTCAAAACTTCCATTTTGAATAGCTCAATTTTTAGGAAGTTTTTTAAATCTAATTTTGTTCTTTCAATTTCTACCTACTATTTTTATTTCTGTCCTATCTGGCCAAACAGTGTTGAGTATAGATCGATATCTATTCATATCTCTCCCACCTTTTATTTGTGAGATTGATTTAACTTAAGTGTAAAACTTTTTATTCTTATTTTATTTTACAAGTTTTAGTCTAGTTTTCTTTCTTGTTGAGGTCTTTTAGGGTCTTGATTCTGTCACACAGTTTACTATATTTCTAGATTTGTGTGATTTGCAAACTTGATAAAGCATTGAGATATGAAGATGGATGTAACAAAGGTCCTGCTCACACAGAGTTTACAACTGGATATGGTATAACTCATAAGGACAAAGAACTGTGATACAAAAAGAAGTGAGATGATTACAAAGGAAAGGTGCTGGGAAAGTGTTATAAGGAATTCGAGGACAAAGAGGTCTCTATGCAGTGTAGTGGACAGAGCCTGGAGTCAGGAAGGACTGAGTCTAAATCTGGCTTCAGACTTGATGTTTGTGTGACCTTGAGGAAGCTACTTAATTTCTGTGTGCCTGGGTTCTCTCAACTACAAAATGATTACAATAATAGCACTTACTCCCAAGCATTATGAGGATCAATTGAGATAATATTAGCACAGTGCCTGGCACATAGTAGGTGTTCTCCTCGAAATGCTATCTATGATCATCCTCCTCATCATTATTACTTCCACCTGAGGATGGTGGGATGGTCATAAAAGAAGTGCTATCTAAGGTTTTCTTAAAGTAGGGGTTCTTAACCTTAGGATTATGAACATTTTTAATGATATCATAACTGTATTTCAATATAATTGGTTTCTCTTATAATTTCATATATTGTATTCTTTGCATTTAAGAATGATATTCTGAGAAGGGGTTACTAAGATTTCACCAAACTGCCAATCTCTCTCCCTCTCTCTCTCTCTCTCTCCCCCCCCTCTTTCTGTGTGTCTCTCTCCATATATAAATATATATACATACATAGATACATACATACACACACACACACACACACATATATATCTTTTGCTCTCGCTCATTCCCCAAAAAATGAAAAAAAAAACTTCAAGAAATCTTAATTTAAAGAAAGGAATGGAGGGATGTCAAAAGGAAAAACAGGAAAAGAGACGGGGGCCTTTGAGGCATGGAGGAGTAGATAAGAAATGGAACAGAGTCAAGAGGGGGTAAAATGATCATAGGGATAGGGGAGTGGAATCATTTAGGAACAAATTAGAATCCAAAAGGGGAGTAGTATAAGATAAGGTTAGAAAACTGGAGGATCCTGAAAGCTAAAATAAGGAGTTTACTCTTTATTTGGTAATAAATCAAAAGCTGTTGAAGGTTTATGAGGTAAGAGCAACATGACAAGAAGGGTATATTAGGAAGGATACTCAGGGAGCGCCAGGATAGAGATGTAAGAGAACATCATTGTGTTAGGCTAAAATAATAGCCAATAATAATAACTAACATTTAATACCACTTTAATGTTTGAAAAACCCTATTCATTGTGGGTCTTTCAAATAGTCTTGGATCTTTGTATTGATAAAAATAGATCATCCATAGTTGATCATCATATAATATTGTTTACTGTGTACAATGTCTCCTAGTCTGTTCATTATATTTTGCAAAAAATTAATGTAAATCTTTCTAAGTTTTCCTGAGATCATCCTATTCATCTTTTCTTATAATAAAATAGTATTCCATCACAGTCATTTACCACGACTTGTTCAGTTAATTCCCCAGCTAATGAGCATTCCCTCAATTTCCAAAATTTGCTGCACAAAAAGAGCTGCTATAAAAATTTTTGTACACATAGTTAATTTTCCTTTTTTTAAAAAAAATTTTTGGGATACAAACATAGTAGTGTTATTGTTGGGACAAATGTCCTGTTTTATATTTCTTTGGGCATAATTCCAAATTGCCCTCCAGAAAGACTGGATCAGTTCACAACTCCCCCAACAATGCATTAGTGTCCCAATTTTCCCATATCCCCTATAACTTTTGTCATTTTCCTTTTTTTGTCATATTAGCCAATATGATAGGAAACAGGATAGTTTTAACTTGCATTTCTCTAATTGGAAGTGATTTAAAATATATTTTCATATGACCATAAATAGCTTTGATTTCTTCTTCTGAAAACAGCCTATTTGTATATATCCTTTGACCATTTATCAATTGGAGAATGAAGCATATTCTTACAAATTTGATGTGTAAAAGGGGTCCCCAATCCTCACTTTGTACTTACCTCGCTGACTCATACCTTCCCGGCTTCAGCTTTCGCTGGCTTCAACCTTGAAGATCACTCCCCCACAGAACACCCAGGACTCAGATCGGACTTTCGAGGTATTTATTGCCGCAAGCACAGCAAGCAACTTCACTTAAAAACTTCCTCACTAGGCAAAGCTTGTTCTTTTATCTTCTAGCCCCAGTCCTTCCCCCTTGGGTGGGATCACTGCCCGGTTAAGCCACTCACATCCAGTCCCAAGGATAAGGAGACATCTCGCGTGACCATGCCTTCTCTTTGACTACATGGCGTCCTTCAGTTGAGCCCGAAGGCTGACGAGGTACTTTGTGGCCACTGCTACAAGACATGCGCGGGCCTCAACCCAGTCTCCAGACTGTCGTGATGCGCTCCCATTGGCTGATGTTCCAAAACACCTTTACAGATGTGGTTCTCAATATATTTGAGAGATGAGGCCTTTATCAGAGAAATTTTTTGTAAATTTTTCGCAGTTTCAATTAGTGTATATTTCCTTCCATCTCATTTTTCTCCATGATTATCCTTCTCTCCTTCTCTTTCTGTCTCTATCTCTCTCTGTTACTCTCTGTCTGTCTCTCTCTGTCTGTCTCTCTCTCTCCTCTCTCTCTTTCTCTCCTTTCATGCTGTCCATCTTCGAAAGTGTTTTGCTTTTGAGTACCACCTCCTCCAATTCACTCTCTCTTGTTTCAATTGTCCCTTCTCTTAATACCCTTCCCCTCCTACTTTCCTGTAGGGTAAGATGGAGTTCTATACCCAAGTGAGTGTGTCTGTTCTTCCCTCTTTGAGTCAATTCTGATGACAGTAAGATCCAGGGCTTCCCACCTCCATATCCCCCATTTCCCCTCTACTGTAAAAGTTCTTCTGCATCTCTATTATGTGAGATAGTTTAAATCATTCTACTTCTCCCTTTTCCCAATGCATCCCTCTGTTACACTTGATTTTATTTTTTTATATCATCCCATCATATTCAACTCACACCTGTATCCTCTATGTATACTCTTCCTAACTGCCCTAATTAATAGTAAAGTTCTTAGGAATTATAAATGTCATCTTCCCATTTAGGAATGTAAATAGTTTAACCTTATTAAATCCCTTATGATTTCTCTTTCCTGTTTGCATTTTTTTTTTTTGCTTCTCTTGAGTCTTTTACTTGAAAGTCAAATTTTCTGTTCAGCTCTGGTCTTTTCATGCTTGAAATACTTGAAATACTTGGAAAGCTTGAAAGTCCTCTATTCATTAAATATCCATTTTTTCTAAAGGATTATACTCAGTTTTTCTGGGTAGGTGATTCTTGGTTGTAATCTTAGCTCTTTGCCCTCTAGAATATTATATACCAAGCCCTTCAATCCTTTCACATAGAAGCTACTAAATCTAGTGTAATCCTGACTATGACTGCACAATATTTGAATTGCTTATTCCTGACAAGTTGCAATATTTTTTTTCTTTCACTGGTTGCTCTGGAATCTGACTATAATATTCCTGGGAGTTTTCATTTTGGGATCTCTTTTGGGGAGTGACTGGTGAATTCTTTCAATTTCTATTTTACCCTCTGGTTCTAGAATATCAGGGCATTTTTTTTCTTTAATAATTATTTGAACAATGTATAGACTCTTTTTTTATTTTGATTTTCGGGTAGTGCAATAATGTTTAAATTGTCCCTCCTTAATCTGTTTTCCATGTCAATTGCTTTTCCAATGAAATATTTCACCTTTTTTTTTGGTATTTTTTCATTCTTTTGTTTTTGTTTGCTAATTCTTGAAGTCTCATGGAGTCATTAGTTTCCACATGCCCCATTCTAATTTTTAAGAAATATTTTTCAGTTACCTTTTGTACCTCCTCTTCCATTTTGCCAATTCTGCTTTTTGAGGAGTTCTCTTCAAGGAATTTCTGTTCCTCTTTTACCAGTTATCCTATTCTGGTTTTTAAAGTTGTTGTTTTCTTCAGTATATTTTTTGTGCCTCTTATCAACCTGTTGACTATTCTTGCGTCAATCTCATTTTGTTTCCAAATTTTTCTGCTACCTCTCTTATTTGATTAAAAAAATTTTTTTGAGCTCTTCCAGAAACTATTTTTGAGCCTGAGACCAATTCGCATTTTTCTTTGAGGCTTTGGGTGTAGCAGTTTTGACTTTGTCATCTTCTTCTGAGTTTGTGTTTTGATCTTCCCTGTCACCATAACAATTTCCCATGGTCAGATTCTTTTAGTTGTTGCTTGCTCATTTTTCAAACTATTTCTTGACTTTGAACTTTATATTCAATTTGGACTCTGTTCCCAGGCTGTACAGGGCTCTGTCCCAACCTTAGGGGTTTTTTTTTGTCATTTTTAGAGTTAGTTCTAGGGATCTGTAAATTTTCAATTCTTCCAAGGTGGTATGATGTAAGGACAGATGTGCTTACTACTCTTCTAGCTTGTGCTTTAGTCTCTGGGAGACCTCAAGCACTATTTTCCCCCCTGCAACTGTGACCTGGGTTCCTATTCTCCTGTGGTTGCAAGCTCCTCTTCACTGTGGCACTGCAACCCAAGACAGGTATGTTGGTCTGCATGTAGGCAATGCAACGAAATCCTGCACCTAGTGCCATTAAAAGAATCTATATTCTCCTTCTGATAAATTGTCCAATCTCCTTAACTTTTATGGAATGAGAACTCCAGAAGATGTTCCAAATTCAGTTGCCTCTAAGGACTGTTCCTGGGTTGTTGGGATGCAGCTTGCTACTGTCTTGCTGGGTCATTGCCTGTACTAGACCATGCTCTATTCCCACCTTGGTTTAACAGACCTTTTCTACCAACCTTATAGATTATTTTGGGCTAGAAATTTGTTGCATTCAGTCCTTTTGTGGGTTCTGAAATGCCAAAATTCATTTTGAATCATTATTTTAAAGTTGCTTGAAGGGGAATTTGGGAGCTCTCAAGTGAATCCCTGCCTCTTTTTTTCTTTTCTTTTTTTCTTTTTGCCATATTGGCTCTACTCCTTTACTTTTCCTTTTTAAAAATTTGGATGCTATACCATTTCATGCATATAATAGTACTGGTAGTACTTCATTGTCTATGGTACCTTTTAGTAAGATGCAATTTCATCCTTATCTCTTAATTATATCTATTTTGCTTTTGCTTGATCTGAGATCATGATTTCTATGACTGATTTTTCTTTTACTTCAGCCAAAGCATAACAGTTTCTGTTCCAGCCCCTTATGTTTAATTTTGTGTGCCTCTGCTTCAAGTGTGTATATTGTAATTACTATATTGTAGTATTTTAGTTTTTAATTTACTCTATCTGCTTGTATTTTATGGTTGAGTTAATCCCATTCATGTTCATAGTTATGACTATGAACTATGGATTTCCTTCCATCCTATTTTCCACTACTTATTCTTCTCTCTATCCCTTTCCTTTTGTCCTATATCCCTCCTCAAAAGTTTCAATTCTGATGCCCACCTCCCCCAATCTTCTTTGTCCTCTATCAGCCCCATTCTTTATTTCATCCCCTTCCCCTCCTACTTTTCTATAGGGTAAGTTAAATTCCCATACCCAGTTGAATTTAGTTATGATTCCCCCTTTCAGTCAATCCCAATGAGTGTAAGGTTCAAGCATATCCTGCCAACATAATCCTATCTTTTCCTCCACTGTAAAATTTCACACCTTTTTATGTGATATAATTTACTATGTTCTACTTCACCCTTTTCCCTTATCCCAGTGCATTCCAATTTTTCATGCCTTGATTTTTTGGGGGGGAGGTGGATATCATGTCATCATAGTAAACTCATTTCTATGCCTTCTGTTTATATATACTCCTTCAAACTGTCTTAAAAATAATAAAGTTCTACATGTATCAGCCTCCCATACAGTAATGTAAATAGTTTAACATAATTGAGTTAAATTTAGGATTACTCTTTCCTGTTTACCTTTTTATGCTTCTCTTGAGCCTTGTATTCAAAAGTCAAATTGTCTATTCAATTCTAATTCTTTCATTAGGAATGCTTGAAAATTCTCTATTTTAGTACATGTCCACATTTTCCCCAAAAGAATTACACTCAGTTTTGCTGAGTAGGTGATTCTTAGTTGTAATCCCAGTTTCTTTTCCCTCCAGGGTATCATATTCAAAGCTCTCTGATCTTTTACTGTGTTATCCTGACCATGGATACATTATATTTGAATTGTTTCTTTCTACTTGCAATATTTTCTTCTTGACTTGGAAGCTTTGGAATTTGTTTATAATATTCTTGGGAGTTTTTATTTTGCAATCTCTTTCGAGAGATTGTCAGGAATTCTTTTAATTTCTACTTCACCTGCTGGTTCTAGAATATCAGGGCATTTTTTTCTTGGTAATTTCATGAAAAATGACATCTAGGCTTCTTTTTTGATCATGCCTTTCAGATAGTCTAATAATTTTAAATTATCTCTCCTTAATCTATTTTTGAGGTCAATTGTTTATTTTCTAGAAGATGTAACATTTTCTTCTGTTCTTTTTTCATTTTTTGCTTTTGTTTTATTGTTTCTTGATGTCTTATAGAGTCATTAGGTTCTACTTGTTCAATTCAAACTTTTAATACATTATTTTCTTCAGTGAACTTTTGTAACTTTTTCCATTTTTCCAATCTATTTTTAAAAACATATTTCCAAATCACTCATGTTGTGAAAGAAGAATCAATGCAAAAGTGGGAAATGACGAGAAAGAAAATAAAAAGAGAAAATAGTATGCTTTGATCTGCATTCAGAGTTCATATTTCTTTTGCTGGATGTGGATAGCATTTTCCATCATTAGTCTTTTGGAAATGTCTTAAATCATCACATTGCTGAGAAGAGCTAAGTCTACCAAAAGTGATCATTGCACAATGTTGCTGTTGTTATATACAATGCTTTCCTGTTTCTGTTCACTTCACTCAGCATCATTTCATGCAAGTCTTCCCAGGTTTATTTGAAATCTGCCTGCTCATCATTTCTTATGGAACAATAGTATTCCATCACATTCATATACCACAATCTGTTCAACTACTGTCCAACTGATGGGCATCACCTTAATTTCCAATTCTTGACCACCACAAAAAACAACTACTACAAATGTTTTTGTACATGTGGATTCTTTTCTATTTTTTATCATCTCTGTGAGATAATAGACCTAGTAGTGGTATTGCTGGATCAAAGGGTACGCAGAATTTTATAGCCCTTTGGACATAGTTCCCAGTTGCTCTTCAGAATGGTTGGATCAGTTCCCATCTTCGCCAACAATGAATTATGGTTTCAATTTTCTCACATCTTCTCCAAATATTTATCATTTTGCTGTTTTGTCATATTAGCCAATATTATAAGGGTGATGTCGTACTTCAGAGTTGTTTTAATTTGCATTTCTCTAAGAAATAGTGATTTAGATATTTTTTTCAGATGATTGTACATAGCTATAATTTCTCCATTTTGAAAATTGTCTTTTCATATCCTTTGATCATTTATCTCTTGGGGAATGGCATGTATTCTTATAAATTTCACTAAGTTCTCTATTTATTTTAGAAATGAGGCATGCATCAGAGACATTGGCTGTAAAGTTGTCTCCCAGCTTTCTGCTTTCTTTATCTTGGTTGCATTGGCTTTGTTTTTGCAGTCTTTTCATTTTAATAGAATCAAAATTATCCATTTTGCATTTCTTAATGTTCTCTATTTCTTGTTTGGTCATAAGTTCTTCCATTCTCCAAAGATCTCACAGGTATACTAATCCTTGCTCTCCTAATTTGTTTATAGTATCACACTTTATGTCTAAACCTGGTACCCATTTTGACCTTGTCTTGGTATATTATGTAAAATGTTGGTCTATAACTAGTTTCTGCCATATTATTTTCCAGTTTTTCCAGCAGTTTTTGTCAAATAGTGAGTTATTATCCCAGAAGCTGGGTTCTTTGGATTTATCAAGTAGTAGATTAGTATGGTCATTGACAACTGTGTCTTGTCTACCTAATACCATTGATCCACCACTCTGTTTCTTAGCCAATACCAAATAGTTTTGATGATTACTGCTTTATAATACTGTTTTAGATCTGGTATGGGTAGGCCAAATTCCCTTGCATTTCTTTTCTTTATTTTCCTTGATATTCTAGAACTTTTGTTTTTCCAGATGAATTTGGTTATTATTTTTTCTAGTTCTATAAAATATTTTTGGTAGTTTAATTGGTATAACATTGAATAAGTAAATTAATTCAGGTGAAATCATCATTTTTATTATCTCTATTTTATATAATTCTTTTTTTGCTTTATTTTGTTTTTGTTTTTGCTTCTTTTTTTTTTTTTTGGAGAGGCAGTTGAGGTTAAGTAATGTGCCCAAGGTCACATGGCTAGTAAGTGTTAAGTGTCTGAGGCTGGATTTGAACTCAGGTCCTCCTGACTCCAGAGCCAAGTTCTATTTACTGTGCCACCTAGCTGCCCCTGGCCCATCTATTTATTGAGGAGTTCTTTTCATCAGTGAATATCTGTAGTTCTTTTTTCATTTGATCAATTCTTTTTTTTTTTAAGAAGTTGTTTTCTTTGGTGAATTTTTATACATTTTTTGGGGGGAGGTTCTCTTGACTCTTCATAATTTTCTTGCATTCCTCATTTCTTTTCCCAATTTTCCCTCTACCTCTCTTTTTTGACTTTTGAACATTTTTTGAGCCATTTTAGTAAATATTTTTGGGTCCAAGACCAATTTACTTTCTGTTGAGACTTTTCATGTAGTCTTTTTGACATTGTTGTCTTCTCCTGAAATTGCGCTTTGATTGTCCATATCACCATAACAGCTTTCTATGGTCAGGCTGTTTCTTTGTTTGTTGGTTTTTGCGTGTTTATTTTTCCAGGCTATTTCTTGATTTTTAACTTTATGTTAAAGTTGAGCTCTGATTCTAGGGTGGAGGATTCCAAAGATTCAGATTTTTTGTTCTGTTGTTTTCAGAGCTGCTTCTGGGGATTTGAAATTTTCCTGTTCCTCTAAGGTAGTATGATCTAAGGAGAGGTGTTGTCACTGCTCTCCTGGTCTGTACTCTGGTCTATGAGATAACACAAGAACTTTTTTTTGCCCTGGAACTGTGACCAGAGTCCCTGCTTCCCTGCCACCTGGAACTCTAGCTTTCTGTTGTTCCTCCTCACCCTGGGACTGACACTAGCTGTCTGTGGGCTGAGAGCTCTGAACTTCACTGGTGCAGGTTCAGGTGTCCTCAAAGGCTGCTGCTATCTTACTCTGGGTATTGCCCACTGTTGGCTGCTTTTTGCTGAGGCTTGCCAAGTGTGATATTTGTTGCACTGTTCTCCTCCAATCCTAATGAGCCAGACCCTTCCTGTCAACCTTCTAAGATGTCTTGATATGGAATACTGTTTTACCTGGTCCTTTTGTTGGTTTTGCTGTTCCAGATTGTATTTTGAGGCATTACTTTAAAACTGTTTGTAGGAAAATCTGGGAGAGGTCTTTCCTGTGACTCTTGGCTTTGCCACTATTTCTATCTCAACATAAACTAAATGCCTCTTTCCTTCATAGAGATCTATGGATCAATTTGTTAGAAGTTAATTAACTACGAATTGGAATTTATGTAATGCTTTACTACCCTTATTACATTTGATTCTCATTACAATCCAAAGTGTTAATAATCACAGATCTTAAAATTTTACATTTTACAGATGAAAAGAGTAGAGACTGAATGAAATGAGGTGACACTTCAAGTCATAGCAGCTAAGGTCTGTCAATAACTGACACTTAAACCCAACTACTACCAAATCCAGTTCTTATTCCACTACATTACAGTTATCTTCTTTTCTTTCCATGAGACTGATCTATCTTGATGAATATTAAGGAACAATAGCAAGCAAGCTCTAGACAGAGATCAGAATGTAGTCTCTTCCATCTCTATCCTTTTCTTCTTTCTCTAGAGGACAATATAGCTGCTGAATTGGAAGAGGCATGGAAAATATCAAGGAGGAAAATAGTCTCTTCTTATTTACAGATAAAAGATTCATTTTGCCGTTAACATAGATTGAGAGACTTCTTTCAAATATATGCATTTGAGGCCAAGAACTTAAATTTGTATATTGGGTAAAAATGACAAAATCTAGGCAGAGTCTATATGCATTGGAGTATATGAGGTGTGAATAATAACTGTAAGGATAGACAGTGTAGCCATAGAGTTGCTGTGGAGAGAACTGGTGTTGTTAGAAATATCAGGAATTCAAACTTCATTAGGAAAAGTTTTATCTTATAGAGGGGAATCAAAAGATACCAAAGAAAATGTGACACCACTCTCATAAAAGTTCCAACAAGAGTTGACACTAATTTCAAGGCAATTTCAATATAATTTAATAATCAATTTTATATATATTCAGGGTTATCCCTGGAACCAAGATTAATAGCCTAACTCATAGGCTCTCAGACTTTTTAAAAGAACCAAGAACTGCAGATGCTGGGTCAATTTGTTTTTAAATAAATAATAAGGTCTTGTGTTAATATAGCACCTTTTCTCTGAGAAATGATTTGTATTTAATATTACTAGAAAGTAAAACTTACAGACAGCAAAATTGAAGCATGAGAAAGCAAAGTGACTACCCCTTATTTTGTAAGATCATTTAAATGTGCAATATGAACAAATGAACTACAAAATAGTTAGTTATCCATCTAGAGGACAGGGAAGAAATCCAACATTATCTAGAGTCAAGGTGTCATGATCCAGGTGAGAGACGAGGTGGGATGCATCATGTAGATCAAACTACCACTAACCCTTTGACTATTATGTCTTCTCTAATCTTGGTATAGGAAGCCCCAGATCCAGTCCATTAGGACCAGGAAATGGAGTAACTCTGAGACTACTGGTCCACCTTCCAGACTAAAGTTCTCATATAGCATTAATGGAATCAACTAGGTGGAGAAGAGATCTGTTATTCTATCCACCTTATCAATTGCCTCAGGTAAGGCTATTAGGCCTAAAAAAGAAGTGTCCCACCTCAAAGATCATCCACTAGCTTCCAGACTCAATACCACAGCCATTATGAAGAGGAGTAGCCTTTGTGGGTATACAGCATATCACTTGCCTCTGAGTCACTACAACTTCTATCTCCTCACCAGTCAGTTACTGAAAGATCAGAAAACAATGTTTTCTCTACCAAAGTCTTTGGAACTAATTCTGCATGAGAAAAAGATAATGATTTTATCAATGAAAATGATATTTTTAAAAATGTGTTATCCTCTGATTTTCCAGTGCACCGTAAGAACCTTTAGAACTTTCTAACTTGTACCTGAAACCTATTAATATTATCTCTCCCTGCGAGAACTTTTTGAAAGCAGTGATTTTTTCACTTCTCTCTGTATATCCTCAACACTTTATAGCACTTTGAACATAATCCTTTAATAAATGTGTTTTTTAAATTCATTTATTCATTTCCATTTAATGAATTAATACAATTTCAGCACATAAATGCTCATATATTATATACGTAAGACAAGGTAACTTCCCTACTGATACCGCTAAATCTCATGATCATCGGTAATACAACAAGGGTGTTCCGATACTAAAAATATTGCTAGAATTGGTATAAGGAAGATTTGAATTCAATCCTGCCTCAGATACTTAGATGTGTGATCCTGGGTAAATAACTTAGACTTATTCAGCTTCAGCTTCATCATCTATACAATAAGGATAATTATAGTATCTATTTTACAAGGTTGTGAGGACTGAATGAGATAACAAATATAAATTACTTAGCAAATCTTTAATAGTTATATAAATGTCAGATATGACGATGATGATTACACGGATTTACTCTGAAACCATCTGACTCAGTCATTGATAAGACAGCAGGCTATAGAAGAGGCATCAAATTAGATTGGACGTGTTACTCTCCCAGTGTCTTACTTGTTAAGATAGTGTCCTGGACAGATGTAGTACTAGCAGGCAGATTTTCTAATTCCACCACTTAGGTAATCTTTTATTAGAGTTTGCTTCAAGGTCCATGTTGGTTTGTCTTTTGTCTTACACTCTGAGTCTTATATATTGAGTCTGTTTTGCAGACAAGTATTTCCACGGCCACCACATTTTGTAGCTAAAATTGGAAATATAATCACAGAACTTAAATAAAAAATAAATCACCTAAAGAAGATGTCTTTTCCAGCTAGTTTTCCTGTGTATAGACCACCTACAGTCTCTGCTGATATTCCCCACAGAGAGAAAAGCTGTTCATAATGGCTTTGCAGTCTACTGAGAGGAAATCACTTGAAATAAACAGACAACTAAACCCATTTCATTCAAAAATTCAAAAACAGCCCCTTCTACTTCAGCAGCAGCAGTCTCAAGGTAATTCTTTAAAAGCCCATTTGTTAGTTTTATAGAGACTACCAAAGCAATAACCAAACATTATTAGTGATTTTACTTGAGATAATTTGTACCTTTTCAGTATAATGCCCTATATAATTTACATACTTTACATTTAGATGTAAATGTGCTCTTAGGGATGCTCAAATATATGACTATCATAGTTACAGAGTACTCCATTTCCTTACTATATGGCCTCTTTCTTTTTTTTGTAGATGTCAGTTTAAAAGCTCTATTTCACAAAGAAAGTAGCTGCTTTTGGAAGAGAGTAGATAGTTGTAAGCTAAGAGGACAAATGTAAATCAAACCAGTTTTTCTGGTTTTATAACCTGAAAACTTTTTCTCAGAGTATCTTCTGCACATATTTTTATATCATACAAGATTCCATTAAAAACTGTGACCAAGGAGATAACATTATTCAATAATCCACCAATTAGCAACATCAGGGAAGGAATGGAAGAGTGAGACATGCACCGTCAGCCCAAGTTGTTGACCATAAACATCCATGGAAAATGTCCTGCAGAAAGTTCCAATAAATGAGGGACATTATGGGTAAGATTCTTCCAAGGCTCTTATAGATGGATGATATTGATCCTAGAACTAACAAGTGGCAGCTAGTTGATAGGTGATACCAATTCAGAATACACATCTCTTTTTCAAAATATTATGGAGGAAAAGACAGAAATTTAAGAGTCAAATCACTTCACAAAGCAGCAAAAATGTAGTTAAGGATAAAATGAGCCTATGGGAAACCTGGAAGATAAAAGTCATTATCCAAATAATGCTTAAAGATAAAGCTATAAGGAGAACAATAAACAGGCATGAAATAGAACAGATCTGCCAGAATTCCTAGAGTAATTTCTTTTCTTAAGTACTGACAGGGCAGCCATAACACTTGGATTCTGCCACAATAGTACCTGAAATACTATGAAGTGACAGTGAATATGCAAGATCAATGAAGCAACTGATCAGCAGGTATTTCTGTGCCATATTTCCTATATTCCAGGAGTTGTATTAGAGAGAAAAGGTACAGAGATAGAAGGAAAAAATATCAATGGCTACAAGGAACTTACAATCCATCTTGATGAAACAATATTTATGTGTGTATATATGCATGTATGCATATATGTGCATATTCATGTAAAATAAATAGAAAATAGGTACAAACTAATTTTGGGCACAGGCACTAGAAATTGGGGATTATCAGGCAAGGTCTCATATAGAAGGTGGTTAGAGGAGGGATTCTGAGAATTAGAGATAAGGAAGGGTTACCCACAGGGGTCAGTCAGCATAAAGACAGGAGATGCAAGAGATGAAGGAAGAGGCATAATAAACAAGTAGGCCCATTTACCTGGAAAGAAGTATACATGGAGGGTGATAATATGAAATAAGCCTGGAAAAATAGATTGGGGAGACTGGTAAAGGACAGTTTAGGTGGAAACACAGTAGTTTATACATGATTTCTAAGATAATAGGGAGCCAATGGAAACTGAGTATTTAGTAACATGGTCAGATTTGTGATTTATGAAAAATCAGTTGCACAAATGTTTGAAGGATTAATGGCAGAAAGGAGAAATTTCTAGACCAAATATCAAAGATACATTGCAAACTGGGAATTCTAGAAATAATGTTTAATTAATTTCAACAAAGGGGAAAATTCAAATAAATGGAAAAGATCATAGATGTAACATTTATCAAGTAAATAAAATGCAACTGAGAAAGCATCTTATGCTTGTGTTCTCACTTCTACAATCTTTATGATAATAGTTAATAGTCTAATCAAGTATACTGTCCACTCCCATAGATTCTATTATGCAATGGATCTAGGGGAAAATGAACCTCACATTCTACTGGAAAACAGGGTCTACAACTTAATTTGTCAGTATATTAACAAACATTGTTGCAATGAAGGGAAAGAGGGTTAAGATGATGGTACCTTATTATTTTGTAATAACTGCCTGAATCATTCCTCCTCATCTGGGACAGATTTTCTTGGCTTGACTTCCTGCTTCCCAATTCTTAGATTTGGACACTCTGAAGAAACTCTAAATCTAATTCTGACTGGTCTTTAAATTATTTTCTCCTGAATCACAATTTGGAAAATATAGTTACTCCCTAAACCTGCTGTTTTTCTTAAAATCACCATTTCTACCTCCCCCCACCCCACCTAGCCTAAACATGAAGTTGACATATTTGATAGCAACATAAAGCTTCTATAGGTTATTTCCAATATCAAACCATTTCTTTACAATTATCAAGTTGACTGTGAGTGTCCAAATATAAAATCATAATATACAGGAATACTGTTTGTTGGTTTTAAAAATTGATATAAATGTCTTAGATATACTCCTACACACATCATAATTCAAATATATTTTAATTATAGAAATTGTATAACAAATTTAGTTACAAAAACAAATTTTTTTTAATGATTTTTAAAGTATTAACATGAAATTAGGTTTTAAAAAATCAGGGAGTTATTTGCAACTTAATGAGTTTTCTTGTATCATGAAAGTTTTCTTTGGAGAGTTCAAACAGAAGAATGATTGGCTTTCCCAATGAAATCCCCAATAATTCAAAAGAGATAAGTGTAATTATACATAGTAGAAAAGCAAAGTGGCCCTTTTCCTAAAGACATTACCAAGAATCTGACATATAGCTGGTAAGGAAGACTGTGCATCATGTGTGTGTTTACATCCATCTGAGGGGGTGCTGAGCTGCCTTTGTAATATTTTGGGGTGACTTTGTCTTGAATCTCATTTGTGTTCGGGCACCTAGGTATGTGATATCGGCTTGTAACATCAGCCTGTGAAAAGTCACCTTTCCCCCCCAGCTGTAATGCATTAACTCTGTCCCTTCCCCCGCCCCCAGCCTGTAAGCATCTTCCCTGAAGCTCATTAACTATAACACGCCACACCTATGAATTCTTAAAAGGATTCCTTATTTAGAGAAAGGATTAACCCTTTTGTTCTAATGGACAGCTGTAAGATAACTCCTAACAAAAGAACTCATCCACCTTATCAAAGGTGACTTTTCAGGACAGACAGGCTGGGTGCTCCTCCCTAACTCCACCTTTGTGTGATTTTGTTACTATATAATCAGTACCCCCAATCCCCACACGTTGCAGGATTCCCCTTAATTTTCTCCTGCCCGCTGACAAGCGCAATAAACCCTTTTAAAACTGCCAAGACTGCTTATGCCTGGTAATTCTTTCAGACTAATAGAACCCTCAAAGGATTTCAATAGAAATTCATACTTTCTAACCCTCAACACATCTATACACACACAAATATATATGTTTACACACACACAAATTTGTATGTGTGTGTATATGTATATGTATATGTATATATACAGGGTATCCCAAAATTCTTAACGTAGTTTCCTAAACTTTAATGGCTTATTTTAATGATTATACATACATATTCATATGCACACACAAATATAATGCACATGCATATATATAATATGTGTATATATATGTATATGTGTGTGTGTGT
>CM053581.1:82565604-82582605 GCA_028627135.1 Pseudochirops cupreus
GAGCCCCTCCTGTTGGGGTTCCACCCTTCAGGTTCCACCTGAGGCCCATTAAGTGGCAGGGAAGATCTTCAAATTTTCTTAACAGCACTGAGACTCAGCACCTTTGTAATCTCACCCTTTACCTGAATTCCAGAGAAAGTTGCCTAAAGGTCAAGCTTTTGTCTTATAATTGTCTCCATCTTCTATTCAGGTATCCTCTGGTCATTTGAGTTTCAATCTTCTTCATTTAGTTTGTAACTCCAGTGTTGTTATTATCTATATTTGTAAACTCACCCACCACCCACTCAAACCAAATTCTAGTTGATTGAACCAAAACTGCAGCATACTCCCTTGTCTACAACTTAATCCTATTATTATCTTACCTAACTAACACTGATCATGTTCAGAACCCTTTCTCTCAGTTTACCTTAATTTACTGACCTGAATCATACTGGCAATGTATCCTTTCTCTCTCCAGAACATATCAATCACCCCAACCTACAGTCACACTGAAAAGTCTAGGAGGGCGTTGAGAGGGGAAGCCACATATGCTCACGCTTCTACAACTCACTCTCAGAGCCCCAAGAGTAACCCTGAAATGGAGGAGTACATTGCTATTACTCAAAACTGTAATTCCTAATCCTAGTTTCTGTGTTCCCTATTTACACAAATCAGTTGCAAGGATAATACTAACTTTTGTTTATGAAATATTTTCTAAATGAGGAGGCAAAATCCAAAATAATTACAGTATAATATTTACTTAGGAGAAACCAAGGGCAGGAATAATAAATAATAAATGAATCCACCCATAATATTGACATAATCCATTACCCTACAAAGGATATGGTATTTGTAAGAAAAAGAAGCCACACATTTACAGAAGCACAGCATACAAGCACATGCAAAGGGATTCCACATGCCTGGGTCAGCTCATGACGCAGTCCTACCTGCCTGGAGGGTGTCCATCTCTTTTAGGTAACACTGCAACACACACCGTTTGTCTTTCTTCTGAGCCTGTATGAGCTCCTTCTGGAGGATGTTGCTTCTCTGTTACTCTTAGGCTCCTGCAACAATATTAAGGTGTTGTTGTTTTACTTTGTTTTTGTGTTTTAATACAGTGGCATTGCACTCTCTCACTGAAACAGCTCCTCCATATTAGTGTCTTCTATTTTTCACGTCTGCTCCCTCATCAGAGCACTGAAGAAGTGTCATAATGATGAGGTGTAGGCTCTGGGAGCCCCCTTGAGCACTCCTTGAATCTTCCCAAGGGAAGGCATTTGCCTAAGGTTATAGGCCTTAAATTGTGTCTCTGCCCAAGTCTTTAGCCCTCCTTTGTTCCAATAGTTTCCCACCCTTAATGTTCCTGTTCTCACCTTTGAACTGGCCTGGCCCACCATTGTCTGTGGTCTCCAGGTAGCCTCCAGCAACTTCCCACCCTTAATCACTCATTCCTGGAGTCTGACCTCATCTTGACTCCTCCTGAAGACCCTCCCCAAACTCCTTCTCTAGACCACCCCTAGATTCCTCCCACAACCTTTCTGTACATAGAATCTCTTCTCCCCTCCATGTGGTATGAAAGTGCCATAGAATGACCTAGCACAGACTGGCTCCTTGAGAGTCTACCCCATAGGGTGAACTATTAATAAACTTTACTTTTCTTTGGCTGAGAAAATTTGAGTCAAATTCTTTCAGCAGGACCTGGCATGTTGGTATTTTGGGGTCTCAGGCAACCCTAACCCTCTTTGTGGGTAAACCTCTTCAATTATGTTTCAGCAACAAGTAGTTCCTTTAAGCCACAGAACTGCAAAGTTCTCCATTAAAGCCGTGAAGAATTTTTTTTCCTCTCTCAGCCTATAGATGGCTCTAAAGAGCAATACAGACAAGCATAGCCAGCTCAGAACACAGCAGGATTCTCTTTTGTTTAATGAACTTTCAGAAACTGCGCTCAGCCAGTTTTCTGAGTGTAAAGCCTTCAGGAGCCACTCTTCTAGTTCTCTTCTATTCTGACTCTGTCAAGGGGAGAGAGGCAGTGTTTGCTCAGTACTATTTCTATAATTAGATTTTCTCTCCAGGAACTTACTGTCTCTTCTCTTATGGTCTCTTCCTTATCTGATCTGGCTTCTAATACATCACATCAGATCCTTTTCATGAATTGTGACCAATCCATAAATAAGACTGAGAAATCCAATATCCACAACCCAACCAAGTATAACATAAACAAGACACAATGTTCTCATAGGCTGCAAATGAGTTTGATTTATATTTTCATAGCAATATGCTAAAAAGCCCTGAAAAAAAGGAACACGTAAATAAGTTGATGAACAATGTTAGTCAGTGATTCTTTTTTCCCCCACTGGGATACTTTCAAAAAAAATCCTTCAGTACATTTATCTGAAGGTCTGATTTCTCTTAGGTCTTCAGAACTATTGTGGCATGCTTTTCTCATTGAGTGTTCTTCTCTGTCCACTACAGCAACTGAAATAGCCATAAATGAAAAGTCAGTAGTTTATAAGTATATATTGATATGAATTATGAAAATGTTTCTTCATAAGTGATATATACATATGTGTATATATTTCTTTCTATATTATATCATGTGTGTATAGATACTAGCTGCAAAAAAAACTCCATTTCTAACAATTTTATCTTGATTGAGCTTAATGACTATAACTCCTTGTAACAGTAATCAATTTAGCAAATACTTAGCCCTTAGTAACTTAGGGCTAAGTAAGGAAGGTGCGAGCTCTGCCTCCTGTTGCTCATGTGGCAGGAAGGGGTTGGTTGGGACAGGAGGCCAGTGTGTGTGTGTGTATAAGAAGAGTTCTAGAGACAGAGAGATGGAATTGGGAATGTTTCATGGTGGAGGAAGAATTGTGGAGACTGAAGCCAGCTTAAAGAGAGAGAGAGAAAGAGAGAGAGAGAGAGAGAGAGAGAGAGAGAGAGAGAGAGAGAGAAGGTTTCTCTCCCAGCATCTGGAAGCTGAGAACTGAGTTGGAGTTTTCTTGAAACCAGAATCTGGTGAAGGCTTCCTGGAAGGCTGAGATTCCTCCTGGGTCCTAGAGCCAGCTGAACTGCTGGAAGACTGAAGCATCACCAGAATAAGCCTTAGTTGGTTTGTGGCTTGGCTGATCCTTGAGTTCCTGGCAACAAAAGTGGTGAAGGGTCTGAGATATACCGGACCCTGTGAACTTCAATGTATACTGGGGACTGCCTGGAGGACAAGGACCTGGGAGCTGTCTACCTCTGAGGACTGGATGAGGACCTGGGAGCTGCCTGCTCCAGGTGATTGTTCGGTGGATTCAAGTGGGAGCTGGGACCATGGAAGAGGATCCAGGGAATCTAAGAGACCACCCTGAGTCAAGATGAAGAAAAGGCCTCCCCTTGGATGCATGATGAAATTGAAGACACCAAGGGGTGGAGGGTTTGTGTAATTTTCTAATGACTGTACTTAGTGATTAATGATATTTAGTAATTGTGAATGTAGATTAGTGACTGATTAAGTTAGTGGTTGCCCCATGAGTGGAAGATTGATTATTGTATTGTGAATTGATTGAATGCTTAAGTAAGGAGGGTTTTCCTCTTAGGGAAACCAGATGATTATACTTTTGTTCTTTGTTCTAAATATTGTGGCCACTGTAGTGAAAACTATGTGGCCATTCTAATGTTAAGCTGTTGTGAACACTATATTGTGATTTTCTGTGATAAGATGTAATGTTGTGAATATTATGTTGTGATTTGTAGTGAATGCTTGCCTTGATTTGTAATGGAATAAATAGAGTGTTCACTATACGGTGTAATCTGAACCTTAAAGGCTGTTCACAGTAGCATTCTTTTGGGAATCTGCTTGTGCATAGCGTTTTACTCCTCACACATTATAGGCTCAGAATCAGTCAATAATAAATAGTTAATAAACATTTATTGAGAGCCTAATATGACACAAGAACTATGCTAAGCACTGCAAACATTTTTTTAAGTAGGAAAAAGAGAAAAGAACAAACATTTCTTAAAAGCCTAATATGTACCAGGTACTGTGCTAAATTCTTTACAAATATTAGCTCACAATTCTGGGAGGTACATACCATTATCATAGCTGAAGAAATTGAGGCAAAGTGACTTGACCAAGGTGACACAGCTATTAAGTGTCTGAGGTCAAATACGAACTTAGGTGTTCCTAAATCAAGGCCCTGTTAGATCCACGGCTCCACCTAGCTGTTTCAAAAGAAAAAAAAAATACAAGAAAAGTGTATGTGTGTGTGTGTGTGTGTGTGTGTGTGTGTATGTATAGGGCAATTTTTGGCTATGTGCTGTAGCCTAATTATACATTAGGCTTGCTATGAGTAGTGAAATAAAACCTTAAGAAACAAGTTTGATCAGAAAACAGGTATAATCAGAAAATTAGGAGACCCAGTCATTTATTAAGGCAACTAAAGGAAAGAGTAATGCTATCTCTGAAATGTTAAGAGAACAAGAGAAAATGATACTACCAACATATACAGTGACTTGTCCCTCAAGAAGTTTAGTCAGTATCTAGACACAAATACCACACTGGAGGAAGCTATAGACAACTTGAGATCTCAAGGAGTGGAGAGAGTATCTATGTCAATGAAATCACAGAACAATCAATCCATGGATAAGCTCTTGCATCATGTCTCATTTAAGAGTTTGAAAAATTCTTTATACCCATGATTCTAGAGTTTCAAAATTTTATTAGATTTTTTACTTAATAAATTATCTTTTATTTTAAATGATGAAGTAACTATCTTAGTTAGTATCTATCTAAGATTTATTACCTAATGCATCACTTATAACAAGAATTCTTAAACATTTTTTGTGTGACAGTCTCCTTTTACAGTCTCTAGAAGACTGTGGGACCATCCTCAAAATACTGTTTTTAAATAAGTGAAAGAAATGCTAAATTTTAGTTAGAGATTATTTGAAGTATAAAAAAACATTTTTCCATCTAGTTTCACAACCCCCTTGAAAGCTATCTACAGATTGAGTGTGGGGAACAGGGGGTCTGCGGTCCTCAGCTTAAGAACCCCCAACTTAGAGGAATACGTTTTTTCATTGACCTCCAGAATTATAATGTCAAGTTATTGAAACCCCAAAGACAAAGTGCCATGTAGTTGGAAGACTATTAATGATTTTGTTACCAATAAAAAGGAAAATTCAGCAAGTATAGGCTTCTTTTCTCATTACTGCAAAATCTGAGAAAATCATTCTTCTGATTTATAGCAGATTACCAAAACAAAAATACAGGCCAATGCTTTGGTTGCTGAGTAGCTGAGTCAGGGCACATGAAGTCAATCGTTGCTATGGCAATGCATGAGTCAGGGAGAAGATACCATGTCTGAATACAGAGAATTTATTTACCTATGATGATCCATTTGCTTTTTGATTTGAAGCATATGCTTACTTAGGGTGGATAAAGTAGCATATTTTAATTACCAGATATCCATTTTAATAATACTGAGGAAATATAGTGCCTGTCAGTTCTTGTATTAAGAAATATAAACAATGTACATTCAGCTTGTGCTCAGTGAGAGTTTTTGTTCCTCTTTATTTATTTTGTTTTCTGATTAAAAGCAACACTGGTAAATAACACATCTTTATGTGTTCTCTTGTTCTTGTCATGATGTGGAAAAGATCCATATGTTAGGAATGTAAATAAGTCTTCACTGTGGCATACTGCAATAAACATTTTATGACACGAGACTTTAAGAAGCTAAAACATAGCTATGGGAGTTAAAGAACATAAAAGGAATATAGGTCTAAATTTCTTCCACACTGTCATTCAGCTATACAAATTTGCCTTCCCGCACTGTAACCATGCTCACATTGGAGTTCATTTCTAGCAATGTCATTTACAAGCAATTTGTCAAGGAATGTCTATACCTATTCTTCATTTTTTAGGGTCACAAGTGACAAGGTAATAGATTTATTGTTGGAGGAGACCTTATAGTTCAAATCACTCATTTTATTAATGAAGAATTTGTGCTCAAAGGGGATAAGTAATTTGCCTAAGGTCACACAAGTAATAAGTATCAGAGACAGGATTTGAACCCAGGTATTCTGATCACAAATATGGGACTTCTTCTATTGGGTTATATTGTCATTCTTAGACCTAATTGATAATGCTTTGCATATCTCTCTATCAAGTTTTACATTGGTTGTATAGCAAGTTTCCCAGGTACAGACTGTATGTACGTAGTATTAACTCAGAAACACAATAAAAATGTTAGACTAATGCTTTGGAATCATATAGTCATAGTCATCATTCTACAATATAGAACATTCTTCAAAAAACAAGAGACTATAGGGTTGTTGATTTAGATCTTCTGGACACCTCAAAAGTCATCTAGTCTAACTCTCTTATCTTACAGATAAGAAAAAAATGAAGTTGAAAAAGGTAAAGAGACTTGCCCAAGATCCCTCAGATAATAAGAGACTCAGGTGGGATTTGAATTCAAAGACTCTTAAAACAGTTTGATTTCTATTGAGCTACACTGCCTCAGGACATAATCTTAATAAAGTCAAAGGATAACAAGATGGGATAATAACATTAAAGATAACTAGTCTAACCAATTCCAGAACTACACTTCCTTTTACCACATGCCAAGGCATCATATAGCTTATATATAAAGAGCTCCTATGATTCAGACTCCTCTACTTCTGGTCTGTGATAATATGCCAAAATAACACACACACACACACACACACACACACACACACACACACACACACACACACACACACACACACACACACACACACACACACACACACACACACACACACACACACACACACCTGTAAATAATGAATAGAGTTAAAAGGATCAGTGTCAGTGCAATAAAGTAAACAAAGAAAAAGTGGTAGAACTATTGGTGTGCTACCCATTAGATTCTGAAAATCATTGATTCCAGCTTTTAACCATTATATCCCTATTTTCAGTGTTCTAGCTAAATACTTTGCAAATTACAGAATTTAATTAATAGTGGTCCTGCTGAACTTCTTTCTAAACTCCTTTAGGGATTGGGATCATTCCCCAGAACAACCCAGGTGCATATTACATACATAATTCAGGCTCAGTAATCAAAGCTACATTTGCCAATCACTCCGTCTTTGAGTCAGTGAGGCAGTATGCACAGAAGCAGCCCAGCCAATGTTATCAAACCAGTTTAATTATTGTGAGGCTAAAATCCAATTCAATTTGGTAAGCATTTATCTTGAGTATTTTAATGACTACTGAAACGAAGACTCCACCAGTCCCTATCCCAACTTTTTCAATACTTGTTTTGGTTTTCAATTTGAAAAAGAATCATTTGAATTGAATGGAATTCATAAAATTGTCAAATCACAAAATCTAGGAGAAGGAAGAGATCTCATGGTTCATCTGTTTTAATTTCTACAGAAAAGGAATTTCCACAAGAATATATCCCCCCAGGGGGTGTCTAATATGTTGAAGATCATTGATGAAGTAGGAACCACCATGACCAGAGAGCCCCCCATTTTTAATTTTTATTCTTTTCAATATCCAGCATACTTTATTTAAAAGGAATATCACTACTTATTTTTATTACCTTTCTAATTTCTCACTTTCACATATTTCCAATATCAATAACCCCTTTAATTTTATTAGTATTTTCAGCATGTGATGTCAGTGTAGGCTTAGCTTTACTAGTAATAATGTCCAATGTAGGTTTAGTATATCAGGGGGTAGGGAACCTGTGGCCTCAAGGTTACATGTGGCCCTCTTGGTCCTCAAGTGGGGCCCTTTTAATCCAAACTTCACAGAACAAATCCCCTTAATAACAGAATATGTTCTATAAAACTTGGACTTAGTCAAAAGGCCACATCCAAGGACCCAGGTAGGTTCCCCACCCCTGGCCTAACTAGTAATACCCAATGCGCATGGTAAATATCACATCCAAAACTTAAATCTATTACGGTGTTAAAAATTTTAATCCCCGTATTATCTATGCTTATTCCTATAATTTGATGATCAAAAAACCATGAGCATAAATTAATCCAACTTCTCATATTCTAGTAATTACTATTGTTGGTTAAATCCTTCTTCACAATAATATCGACCTAGAGCAGTACTTTAATACATCATTTTTCACAGTTTCTTTACCAGGTTCACCACTTATTCTCTCATGCTTATTGCTGCCATTATTTATAACTGCAAGCCAAAATCATATACTAAAAGAATCTCTAACATGTTTAAAAAAACACTTACTTAATGATATTAACTGTCCTTCAAATAAATTGTGGCTTTCAGCTTATCAGAACAAATCATATTCTATATTTTATTTGAAATTCTAATGGTAGTACTAATTCCACTAATACTAATTCCAACATTAGCTGTAATTCTTTGTTGAGGAAAACAAAACAAACACAAGATTGCATTTCATATTACTTTAGTGAAGACTTTATCTCCATTTAGTTACATTCATTTTTCTATGTAGTAATATAGTCTCTCTAAATGTTAGTCGTAAATATAATCCATTCATTTTCAGAGAGTTATAATGGCTAGGCAAATTTTTTTCCTTTTGCTTTTTTTTCCTGAGATCAAACTTTAATTGAACTCTCTGAAACATCTAACTATTGCTCCTTGTTCTGTTCTCTGGGGCAAAACAAAACAAATCTAATCTTTTCTCCACAAGACCATACTTAAAATGCTTGAGCAGAAATATCATGTCCCCAATGGGTCTTATTTTATCAAGGTTAATTTGCATAGTTCCTTCACCTGATCTTCATATATCACAGAATCAAGGTCTTTCACCATCCAGGTTGTCCTACTTTGGACACTTTTCAGCTTATCAATGTCCTTCCAAAACCATGGTGTCCAGAATTGAACTAATGTTCCAGATGAAGTCAGAACAGGTCAGGGTTCAATGGGGCTATAATCTCACTATTCTTGGAAGCTGTTCTACTCTTAAGACAAGCAAATAAAATTTTCTTTAGCTTTTGTGACTACCATGTTAGGTTACTGATTCATGCTAACCTTGCAGTCCATGAAAACACCCCTTTTTCCAGAACAACCACTGACTATATATTTTTACTCCCACTTTATATTAGTGAAGTTGAATGTTGTTTTTTATTTCTATTTTGGGGGGAGTGTATGTATGTAATACATTATATATACATGTATGTATATATAATATGCTCTATATATGTATAATACATATATAATTTATAAATATTATCTCCATGTGTGTAATATGTGTATATGTGCACACATATGTATGTATGTATGTATTGTTATTTGGTGTAGTCACAGATTATCTATATCAATTAGCTCAGACTAACCCCATATTTCCTCTTCATCACAACTGTCTACTTGTTTGTCTTCAAAACTTAATTCCTGAGTATCTCCCATCCCTCTTCATTAATTTCTGAGTATTTTATTACATGGAATCCTACCTATCCTTCTTTAAACCCACCGGAATTTCCATTCCAAGGGTATATGACAGACTACACTCAGATATCTTCTGTCACAAAATTTAAGTTTAGGTTCAAACAGTTATTTCTCTAGGGTCCCATCTTTTCCACCTCAGACAACAGTTCTTCCTTGTTGGTGAGAGCCAGATCCAGATTTAAATTTCCTTGTGGAGGTTCTACCACCATTCAAAAGGTGAAATTATCATGTAGACAAAGCAAGCATTCATTAGTCTCTCTGTTTTTGTCAGAAATGTAGCCCCACTAATATGATAAAAATGATGACTCTACCTAAATTAATTTACTTATTTTGTGCCATGCCAATTAAATGACCAAAATTATTTTATAGAACTAGAAAAAACAATAACAAAATTGATCTGAAAGAACAAAAGGACTAGAAAATCAAGGGATTTAATGAAAAGAAATGCAAGGGAAGGAAACCTAGTCATACCAGATCTTAAATTTGAATTACATTCAAAGTATTAAGAGGCAGGGAAGGTCTTCAAATTCCCATTACCATTACATTTCACCCCAAGATCTTGCATTATAAAGCAGCGATTATAAAAATTACTTGGTACCGACTAAGAAATTGAGTGGTGGATCATTTGAGTGGGTTATGCACACAAAACACAGTTGTCAATGACTATAGTAATCTACTTTTTTATAAACCCAAAGACTCCAATTTCTGGGATAAGAACTCGCTATTTGATAAAAACTACTGGGAAAACTGAAAAATAGTATAGTAGAAATGAGGCATTGCCCTAACCATATACCAAGATAAAGTAAAAATGGATACACTATTGCATTGCCAAGGTAATATTCACAGCACCAACAGCAATTATGAATATGTAAATCTAGTTCCAAATTGCAAAATGTAACAGACTCTCCATATAGAAAATAGAAGCAAAACATTTATTCAGATACCAGAAAGCTAAATCCCAATGCCAGAAAACCAAATCCATCATAGAAACAATGAAGTTAATACACATTAACCATGTAGGGGGGCAACATCATCCCAAAGCATACCCCCTGCTCAGGCCTTCCCACAAACAAACACAATCCTAGGTGTTTGCTTACCTGTGTGCTCTCTCTCTCTCTTTCTCTCTCTCTCTCTCTCTCTCTCTCTCTCTCTCTCTCTCTCTCTCTCTCTCTTTCCACTCTAACTGCTCTGGCTCATTTCCTGCTCCACCACTTCCTTCTCCACCCATTCAGCAGACTCCTCCCACAACAGGCTCCATGTGATTACATTCAAAATGTTAAGAGGCAGGGAATGTCTTCAAATTCCCATTACCATTACATTTTGCCCCAAGATCTTTCATGTCCTTTACATGGGTCAATGGGACTTTAAGAGTAACTGGTGTCAACAGAACTTTACAACAATATAACAGGGAAAATAGAAAATAAACACATAAAACAATCACATCTATGGAAAAGGGAAGAATTTATGACCAAACAAGAGATAGAGAACATTAAGAAATGCAAAATGGAGGTGAGCACCTTGTAAATACTCAGACAGGAAATGGAATACCTTATAGAATGAATCAAATCATTGGAATAAAAGCTAAACCAATAATGAGTGAGGGACAGTGCCCAAATCATAATCTGTACTTGAATCAATCATGTTTCTCTGCATAATAGTCATGGTATCACCAACTCAAGTATTTCCATCTATTCCTTGTTATAGGCTTTCCTGTGGCCAACCCCTCAAACATAAGAACGTGAAAAATCTCTGCCAATTTTCCTTAATATTAGTGCTTTCCCTACATTGATTATTTTCAATGTATCCTGGATATAACCTGTTTTTACATGTTTCTTTACTTTCTCTATTTCATTAGACTATGAGCTTCTGAAGAGCCAAGATTTTCTGTAGCCTTTCTTTGTATGTCTAGTGCTTACTAATAGTATCTCAAACATGGTAGGAGATAGATAGAGAGATAGATAGATAGATGATAGATAGATAGATAGATATAGCTATATGTATATATGAAAACATTTATATGCATGTATACATATAAATGTTTAGTTAATGATCAACTGAAACTTGAGGCATCATCCAACTACAATAGAAAACAGTAAAATGCATTATTTTAAAACCAAATCATAAGAATTTTGACATCAAAACTAAAATCCTTGAGAAAGTAGGCCCCCTTAGTCAATTAATATGATTTCTTTAGAGATATTCTGCTATGTAAGTACTTTTATGGCAACTGTTAATATTTAAATATTTTAAACAGTCTTACACTGCTTATGCATTCTAAGAAAAATAATAAATAAATGCTGTCTAAAAATTATAGACTCATCTTTAGTTATTTCTTCAGGTAAACTACCAAGTTTGGGTCCTGGAAATGAACAGAGAAGGAATACATTTCTTAGGAATTCTAACATTTTTATTATGTATAATTCAGGATTTTGGCATATCTGAAATTTTAAATGCAGTCTCATATATATGCCTCTCATTTTATTTGCCTGTCTTCTAATTCTTTGTTTCATTACTTCAAACACTCCTTTCCACTGAAGCATGGAGGTCAGAATACAAAAGCCAAATTTCTCAGGTCAGCCTCCTCATGTTCTGATTAAAAGTAGATCATCCACGAAAAACAGGACCATGAATAGAATTAATAGTTTAAAATCCAGAGTTAATCAAAACCCTCAGTCAAGCCACTACCTTTAACCTCTTTTCCATGAAATATTCTCTATCAAAGAAGAAATTGTGAAATGACTTCATCAGTTATTTTTCACATCTCCCCTTTCCTTAAATTTGACTACTCTTGTAGAAGATATATGGATATTCCAAAAAGAAAGAAAAGAATATGCTTGCATAGTTTGCAGTTTGTATGATCACATAATGAATAATCCACTGATCTATTTCTGAACATTTAACTCAGTAGACTAGTAGGAAGTGTCCTGTGTGTAGAATGAGATTTTATATGAAACCTCTTGTAAGATGTCTGGATTTGAGCACTTAACTTCATCTGTGTATGCTTCTGCTTCCTCATCTGCAAAATGGAAATATCAAAGCCTAAGCTAGATGTTTTCTAAGATTTCTTCCTTTATCCCAATGTCAGTGGCTCGCTCAGGTAACTAGATGGTGCAAGACTTGGAGATGGAAAGACTTGAGGTCAAATCCTGCCTCAGACACATACTATGTGACCCTAAGCAAGTCAGTTAATATCTGTCAGCCTCAATTTCTCCACCTACCAAATGGGCACAGCTATAGTGTTTACCTCACAGGATTGTTGTTAGGATTGAATGAGATAACATGTATAAAATGCTTTTGCAACCTTAAAGTGCTACATACATGCCAGTTGTTATCGTCATTTATTAAAATTATCATCTCATTCTCTGGCATATGGTAAGAACTCAATCAATATTTGTTTAATTACATTTTCTCTCACATAAAAGAAACATTTTTAAAGTTCTATCAATTTTTTTCAGTGTTTCACTATTTCTATTACAGATATAACATATTCTTGACTTAAAAGATAAAATCCAAAACATAAAGCTTGCATGCAGAATCAACAACTTGAGTGAAATTTCACTGGTCAGAACGCTCAGCCTCCTGTCGCATGCTTCCTAGTCTATAGGAAGAGGTTTTGGCAGGTTGTTTTCTTGCTGCAAACAAGGCAAGTTTTATCTGACCTTCAGAAAAGTACTCAAGGAGTCTACCAATTGAATGGATCATATCTAATTCAGTCAACAAAGTAGTCAACAGGGGAAAAAATGAAATCCATAGAATATTAACCTAGTGAATGGACTTAGCATTGGTATTATTTATCTTTCTTCCATCTCTCATAAGCTTAAGTATAAAAACTGAAAGTTCATGTCAATTAATTTAGTAAGGTCCTCCTTGTATGATACATAAACAAACCTCCCATCCTGTAGTTTATTTCCAATAACTGATTTGAATGTAGCCAAGCCATCCTCCATTACTAATATCCTTCTTCAAATTAAGGAGCTTAATCTACCTAGGTTAAAGTCATAAATTATTTAATATTATGCTATTTCCATATATTCATTTGCTTTACAAATATATACTGACTACCTACTGCATAAAAGGCACTCAGTGCTTGGTATTCAGATTTTTATTGCATGCATATAAGAAGGAGATGCATTCCCTGACATTCCATTCTACACACATATATATCATACGCATACACATACATATAAACACATGTGTATATAAAACCAAAGAATTTATTAGAGGGCTAGAATTTTTCTTCCTATTATTTGAGGCCAGCTAACCCTCCATTTCCTACTTTGCTCTGCAGTCTTGGATTTATTTGGACTTTTCCCTCAGTCACTTGATCATTGGGAAAGATCATTCTTCAAGATCCAATAAGCCTGGGATGGCTGGGTGGCACAGCAAGTAGAACACCAGCCCTGGAGTCAGGAGGACCTGCGTTCAGGTCCGGCCTCAGATACTTAACATTTAGTAGCCGTGGGACCTTGGGCAAGTCACTTAACCCCAATTGCCCCTCCAAAAAAAGCAAAAAAAAAAGGTCCAATAAACCTTAGTATTAATTTCTCATCAGTACCCTATATCCCCTTTGACTGAAGGGCAGAGCCATGAACTCATAAAACACCATTTAAGAAGAAGTCAAATTATCTCATTTCCCATCAGTTCTACAATCTTTTGGATTTTGGAATTCTCCATCATGCCCAAATGTTGGATGTCTTCTTCCCATGTTAGAATTTCTTGTTTTATCTTCCCCTATTAGATTATAAGCTCCACTGAGGGCATTTTTCTTTTTTAATATTTAGATGTCCATATTTGTACCACCTAGTATATAGTAGGCATTTAATAAATGTTTATTGACTGTCTAAATGACAAACACCAGGCTAGTGTGATACTAGGTATAAAGGTAATCATGCATACACATGTACACACAATGATTCCAGTCCAGTTCAAACAGAACTGAACATATGTATTTATTAAATTGTTAAACCAGAATATCAAATGAACAAATACAATGTCACTTGGATTAAATCTCTTCGCAATCAACACACATAATTGATCAAATAGGACATGAGACAAATAGATTGTTCATTTAAATTGCATGGAATAGTGGTTCAACCAGGCCATCATCTAATACTTTCTGTCATGGAAATCCTTTAAGAAGAAATATTTGCATCCATGGAAACTTATGATACATTGTTTGAGAAAAATTTCTAATATAAAAATGAAGTATGGGTTACAAAACTTCACATCAAAGCTCAGAAGGAATTTAGGAAAGCAATAAAAAACAGGATAACAAGAGGAAATTGTACACACACACACACACACACACACACACACATATGACATGTTGTAGAAAGCTGGGGCATTAAAGAAGGCAAAAAACCAAAGCTGGGGATGGATGAGACAATAATAATTGATGACAAAGATAACTGGAAGGTATTCTACTCATACTTTATCTTGCTTTTCTCTTCAGAGTCTTGGGACTGGAAAGGATAAGATCTCAATGGCTAATAGGGAATTAACAAGTAAGACAAGAAATTATATAGGAAAATTACATAAATCTAATGAGTTCAAATAACCTGAATATGATGAATTAAATTGCAGGATACTAAAACAACGGAGTCATTGTGTCTTTAAAATATCACAGATTTGAATATTACAGGTAATACATGAGGCAGAGCCAAGATGGCAGTGTAGAAACAGGAAAACTCCATGAGCTCCCCCATAACCACCCCAAATACCTATAAAATATGACTCTAAACAAATTTTAGACCTACAGAACCCACAAAGTGACAGAGAGAAACAAATCTCCTGCTGGAAGCAGCCCAACAAGTGGACAGGATGGATCCATCACAGGGTCCTGGGAGCCGAGCCCAACAACATGTGAGCCCACAGTTTTAGCCCCAGGGTGGCCCTGAACAGCAGAGGCTGGGGCAGACTTTGGGAGAGTGGATCAACAGCAGCTCTGGCCATTTCCAGAAATATCAACCCTTAAGAACCAAAGATAAAGTAAAAGGTCAGTGAAGAATTCAGTTGGAACTGGGGGAGGGGGACAGAGGGAGTGCAGTCCAGCCTCTACCCCCAGAGCAAGAAGCAGTAGAGGTGCTGTGGCACTGAAGCCACTTCCATGTGTCTGCTTTAGAGCTCCAGGCCTACAGATCATAGCAGGGCCAAGCAACCATTCAGAGGGTAATTGCTCTTGCCTTAACCTTCCTGAAGGTTAAGGATCTTCCTTCCTGGATCTGGATAGCTGTCTCAGGTAGAAGTCCTGGGGTCTGTGAGCCAGAGTTTGTGGAGGTTTTCAGAGAGGGCACCCAACAAATAGCTCCAACAGCTACAAAAACCACAGCAATTTGGGACAAAGCTCTCCTCTATGGAAGAAGAGTTCTACTGTGGCAAAGGGCTCAAAAGTCAAGTAACTGAGTGGCAACATGAGCAAGCAAAGGAAGCAAAGCAAGCACAGCAATCAAACCTTAGATTCCTTTTTTGGGGACAAAAAGGATCAAAGCAAGGAATGAGAGGGAGACCATAAAGTCACAACTCCTGCACCAAAAGCATCCAAGAAAAATGTGAACTGGTTAAAGACCATGAAGGAGCTTAAAAAGGATTTTGAAAATCAAGTAAGAGAAGTAGAGGAAAAATTGGGAAGAGAAATGAGAATGATGCAAGAAAATCATGAAAGGAGAGTCAACAACTTGACTGAAGAAAATAATACCTTAAAAATAGATTAACTCAAACAGCAAAAGAGGCCCAAAAAAGCCAATGAGAAGAAGAATGCCTTAAAAAGCCAGAAGAAGAATTTCAAAAGCTCACTGAAGAGAAGAGTTGCTTCAGAATTAGATTGGAGCAAATGGAACCTAATGACTTTATTAGAAATCAAGATACTATTAAACAGATCCAAACAAATGAAAAAATAGAAGGCAATGTGAAATATTTCCTGGGAAAAACCACTGACCTGGAAAATAGATATAGGAGAGATAACTTAAAAATTATTGGACTACCTGAAAGCCATGGTCAAAAAAAGAACCTAGAAATCATCCTTCAAGAAATTCTCAAGGAAAATTGTCCTGATATTTTAGAACCAGAGGGCAAAATAGACATTGAAAGAATTCACCAATCACCTCTTGAAAAAGATTCCAAAAAGAAAACTCTTAAGAATATTATAGCCAGGTTCAGGAGTTCCCAGATCAAAGATAAAATATTACAAGCAGCCAAGAAGAAATAATTTGAATATTGTAGAAACACAATCAGGATAACACAAGTTCTATCAGCTTCTAGTGTAAGGGACTGTAGGACTTGGAATTTGACATTTGGGAGGTCAAAGGAGCTAGGATTAAAACCAAGAATCACCTACCCAACAAAACTGAGTATAATATTTCAGGGGAAAATATGGTCATTCAATGAAATGGAGGATTTTCAAGTATTCTTGATGAAAAAATCAGAATTGAATAGAAAATTTGACATTCAAATACAAGAAGCAAAGAGAGGAGGGCGGAGCCAAGATGGTGGCATAGGAACAGCAAAGTATCGCAGCTCCCACATAGCCACCTCAAAATACCCGTAAAATATGACTCTAAACAAATTCTAGAGCTCTAAAATGCACACAAATAAACTTTCTG
>CM053581.1:82583105-82612437 GCA_028627135.1 Pseudochirops cupreus
GACATCCATCTTGCCCTGTGGGAAAGTCAGAGGGGGCGTGGGGAAGGATATAGGAGAGAGCAGGTTGGGAGTATTCAGTGGGATCACTGTTTTGGAGTGGTGAGTAGGGGAAGGATGGGGAGAAAATTTGTAACTCAAATTCTTGTGGAAATGAATGTTGTAAACTAAAAATAAATATAAAATTACAAAAAATAAACAAAATTTAAAAATTAAAATTAAAAAAAAGATTATACATTACTGTAAAAATAAGAGAAACAGATCATATACATATACATCTAGCTATGTCTAGAGAGTAAATTCTTAGGCAAACAAATGGTAAAAGCAATTTTAAAAGAAACAAAACATTTTTATTACAAGAAATTGAAAAGCTTTTTTATAAACAAAATTAGGGCATCTCAGAAGGAGGAAGTCTTCAACTAGGGATCATCTTTGCATGAAGTATTTTTTGATAAGGGTTTTATATTCAAGATGTATAAACAAGCAGTCAACAAGTATTTCTTAAGTAACTATGATGTGCCAGGGACTATAAAAAGTGGTGAAGATACAAAGAAAGTATGTGAGTATGTGGACTATGGAAAACATTTTTAAGTACTTTGTTTTTTCTAGGCACTGTGCTAAGTGCCTTACAAATATCTCACTTGATCATAAAAAAAAAAAAAACTTTGTGAAGTTGGTGTTATTTTCACCCTCATTTTGCAGTTGAGGAAACTGAGGCACACAGAGGTGATGTGTCTTGTCCAGAGTCACAAAACTAGTAAGTACCTGAAGGCGGATTTTAACACAAGTCTTTCTGACAGCGAGCAAAAACAGTCCTTGTTCTCAAGAAACTTTCAGTCTAACCAAAATGTAACCAAAACCCAATTGATGATTAATCAAAAGATATAAATGCAAAATTGATGACTATTCAAAAGTTATAAATAAACAAACAAAAGATATAAATGAATCTTGAAAGTTGGGGATGATTTGGAATTTAGCAAATAAAGTGGATAAATATCTGTGAGGTGATATTTGTAAAATGCTTTGCAAAATTTAGTGTTATATATGTTATCGTTGTTGTTATTGACTGAGAGATTCTACTAGTAGACATATGTCCCAATGAGATCATTTACAAAAAGAAAGTTTCCGTATATAAAAACGTTTTAGCAGCACTTTTTGTGTCAGCAAAGAACTGGGGAAAAGTAGATGTCCATCGATTAGACAATAACTAAACAAATTGTTGTACGTGAATGCAATGAAATATTATTGTACTATAAAAAATGACAAATATGATGAATGGAGAGAAGCATGGAGAGACATATGAATTGATGCAAAGGCAAGTAAGCAGAGCCAGGAAAATAATGTTGAAATACACAATGTCCAAAATAATGTAAATGGAAAGAACAATAACTATAAACAATCTAAATGGAAACTTATGAAAGTAAAAAGAACAAGCTTGGCTCAAAAGAAGAGATATGAGACTATATCTCTACTCCTTTGGAGTGGTAGGGGTCCATACATGTGGGATACTTCAGACGTTTGGAATTTAGCAACTGATGTGGTTAAAATTTTTTCCTCTTCCTCTTTTTTTAAGATTTCTTTTTGGGTCTTTTGGGTTGGTTTTTTTTTTTTGATGAGGGATTTTGGTGAGGAGATTCTGGGATTCTGTTTGGCTACTACATGATAGAACATGCTTTTTACCCAGATAACTTATGTCCTCAATCAAATCATTTATTTAGTTCAACTCAGTGTTATCTATAAGAATAAGGAAAGAGTGCATTAAATGTCATGAATATTAAAGACAGGAAAAGTAAAGAGAAAAATCAGGAGGAAAGATTCCTTCAACCAGGGTGATGGCAAGCAAAGAAGTATTTAGCATCTTGTTTGAATTCATGTGTCTTTGAGCCTTGCCCTGATTACATCAAGTCTTTGTTAAGAAACAGAACTTGTGAACCCCTGTTGCTGATGCAACAGGAAGGGGTAGAACACGGAGGAGCTTAATGACCACATAAAGGGGAAGCTCAAGCTGGGAGAGAGCAGAACTGAGAGAGCGCTTGTGGTGCCAGATTTTGAGAAGGGAACATTTATGGGAGCGGCGCTATTTGTCTCTTCTGTCTGTGTTGATTTTTGTTTGTGATGTGTGTTGAGTTCTCAGACCTTGTTGATAGCTCTGTGTTGATTTCACAGGCAGATAGTGAATTGATGATAGTGCTGGCAATGTGAATGAATGTTATCGTGGCTCTTTTAAGCTTTGTCTTCCCATAAACAGAAACTGTGAAGGACTTGAGTTGGACTGGACACTAAGCTTCAATATGGAATGGGAACTGGACAAGGAGCTGGACCAGGAGCTGAGAGCTGCCTGCCTGTGAATCCAGGTGACAGTTGGGTAGATTTGGGCAGGAGCTGGGACCAGTAAGAGAAACCATTGAATCTGAGAGCCAGCCTCAAGTCAAGATGAAAAGACCTCTTCTTAGTTGCCTAATGCTGACTGAGAAGATTATGATTTACTATGACCTAGGGGTGGAAAACTTTGACCTTTTTACTTTGTGTCCCTTAAGGAGGACTGCTCCTTAAGGATGATTGAGTTAAGGACTTTCTGAGTGATTGTACTTTGTGTCCATTAAGGAGGCCTTCTCCTTAAGGATGATTGAGTTAGGGAATTACTGAATGATATCTTTTGTTTAAAACTATGTGGCCACTTTGGTGAAAACTATGTGGCCACTTTAGTGATAAGTTATTATGTCATAACATTGTGAGTGCTGTACTTTAGTTTGTCTTAGATTATTACTGAATAAATAGAAAGTTCACTATACTATGTAATCAGAACCTCAAAGCTGTTCACAGCAGCAGTCCTCTGGAAAGCTGGTTGTGCTTGGCTTTACAACTAGTAAGGTAACTGAGATTATATGGACATGATAGCTAAAAAAAAAAGCCCGTTATAGATAGCTCACCATTGATTTCATAAAGGATATCAAGGAATAGATGATGCCACCACTGGCAGCCAGAGAGTTGGAGTATAATCCAAGTCTTCTCTACTCTTTTTAGAGAGGAAGCAATTCATCATGGCACAGCCCCAGATGAGCCATGAGTCTGATAAGCAATTCTATTTAATATTTAAAGAATAATTGTCACTATTCAGAAAGCTTCTGAAATGTCAAGCAGCATAAAACAACACAAAGGAAACAAACCATAAAAGCAGCCATTGTCCCTAGCTATCACTTTTTAAAAGAAATGCAAACAAATGACTGTTTCTACTTGACTTTTATGGATATGTAGCTAAGTTAAACCTTTTTCCTTAATACACACACACACACACACACACACACACACACACACACAATCTGAAGAAAAATAACAGAACTCATGTCATTATGGATCTGGAAACTGAAAACTATTAAATTTCCAAAATGGCCTCAAGGACATAAAAAGTGCTGAAAATCCTTGAAAATAAGATGGATTACCACATCTCATTATTCATGTATCTCCCTCCAAAGACTAATAGCTAGATAATTTTCTTTATATCACATTAAGCAAGATGTAAAGCATGCAATATAAATATGTTAGCAATCTATTGACTAAAGTGCTATTTCAACAACTACTTTCCTTCCAAGTTTGAGGAATGAGCAGACATTAAGAGTAGGAAAGCAATACTTTTTCACTCTATGTTGCTATAATTTAATACTAATGGCTCTTAAATGTGTGTGGGGGGTGGTGGAAGATATATACTTCCTAGGAATGACAGATTGTTCTATTTGTGCATTTCTTTTGCAAAATGACACAAAATCTTGAAGCAAAACTGATTTTATTGTTCTAGCCAAGATGTTTGAAGTCTGGTTAGCAGGGAAGAAGTTCAGACCTACAAACATAAGTCAAGGATAATAAAAGAACAGATGCAAAAATGAAGTGGGAGAAGAGGGCAGAGCATTCTAGAACATAAATTTCTACTTTCACAAATTCTTTCAATATTAATAAAACAATTTGTTAGATAGTCCAGCAAACTACCAGGGAATGAAAAAAGTATCCTGGGAAAGACAACACTCAACAAAATTTTTAAATACACAAATTTTAGTTTGGATACCTAGACAGCATGACAAAGATGATAGAGCACTGAGCCTGGAATCAGGAAGAACTGGTTTAAAATCTTGCTTGCAAAACTTGTGATGATCCTGGAAAAATCACTTAATTTGTCTTGCCTCAGTTTTCTTTTTTGTAACATGAGGGGATTGGACTTGATAGTCTCTAAGGTCCATTCCCTCAAATTTGCAATCTCCTCCACCTCAAACTTGGAGTTAAAGGAAAGGGGAGAATACCATCCGTGACCTTTATTGTGATACATTCAATCATGATCCTGCTGTCTGTGAACTGATAGTTCAAATAACAAATTAATTGATCCTAAATTTCTCATGTATTTTACCTCCCAGAACTATAAAGCATTTTAAAAAGTAGTTCTCTGGAGATACTGTGATGATGTGAATTCTAGGCACTTTTACAAAATGATGGGGGAGAGTGACACTATACAAAGTATAGACAGACACTATCTTTGCCCTCATTGAACTGTTTATTAAGTGGTTACTATATGTTTCTTCTTAAGTTATCAAAGTAATATGTTTGATTCCAAAAAATTCAAGAAGTGTATCAGAAAGTTTCTTTCCTTTTTTCTTTGTCTGGATTAGTAATTCTCTTGGATAAGGAGTTCCTAATGAGGAGAAACTCTATACCCCTCCCAATAATATAGATTGATAACTATTTTGCAATTTATGGTTGAAGAGAGTAAGCTGAGACACTGAAAATTTAAATGACATGGACAGAAATGCAGCCAGTATGGGCCCAGATCATCCTGACTTCCAGATCTATCCATGACGCCATGTTACCTCTACTACTGATCTAGCACTTACACACACACACACACACACACACACACACACACACACACACACACACACACACATTCAATAACTAAATATGTCTGGGATCTCACGAATGTTAGTATTTTCTCCATCAGTGCAGATAGCTGTCCAGAGGACAGGTGGCTCAGTAGATGGAGTCTTGAACCTGGAGCTGTGAACATCTAAGTCCATATCTGGTCTTAGACACTTACTAGACGTGTGATACTGGCAAAGTCACTTACCTCTGTCTATCTCAGTTTCCTTAACTGTAAAATAACACCTACCCCCCAGAGTTGTTGCAGGGATCAAGTGAGACATTTCTAAAGCATTTAGCACAGTACCTGGCCCATAGTAGTCACTTAGAAAATGTGTTTCCTACTTTCCTCCTTTTCTTCCTTCTTTCTAATCACGCCTTGTCATACTGTGTGATTCTTGTCTATGTTTTCCAGTGGATCCTCTCCAAAGTGTTGTGCTAAAGACAATCTTCTAAGACATGTCTGTGTCTACAAAAAGCACATGTACTGCCTCACTGACACCTCTATTTTGCAACTCATGACCAGTTCATATTTTTTCCATCATATTTTTCCTGAATAACACATCTTATTCAACTTCTTGGACATAGGTCATATATGGATTAATCTTTCAATCATATCAGTCAAAAAATATTATTAAAGCAAGAATACGTTGAAGGAAAAGAGAAAAGAGCTTATGCAAGAAAAATGACTAGAGCTTCACAATTAAATTAATTTAGAAAAATTTTAAAGGTTCTATAAACCAAAGCAAATGACCATAAATACATTACATGGGAAGATTATGTAGAAAACACCAAATCCCAGAAAATGCAAGGAAACGTAGTTTATTTTCTACAATGACATGTTTAGACATTATTTATGAAAATTATCTGGAAGTAATAGAATTAGAAGGTAAAATGAAGATTAATGGAATATATACGACATTATATAAAAGAACTCACAATTTAATTTTCTGAGAAATAGAGTGACCAAACTATAGTTTATGTCAAATTGAAAGTCTATCCATGTATCAAGAAGAGATAATTCCTTTAACGTAAAATTTCACATGGAATTTCTCAAAACTAATCAGCAATGAGGAAAAATGAAGTGAAAAGGAAGAATTTGATATATTGAAAGGAAAACAGCATGACCTCCAGAATGAGGAACATTCCTTAATAATGATTTTTAAGTAGCTAAAATTAGAATGTATTATTATTTGAATGGGAAAAGACTAGAATCTTTCCAAAAGATGTTGAAAGTGAAATAAGAATACCAAAATTTCCAGTACAGAAGCAAGGTACAAAATAAATCCCTTCTCTCCCTCACCCCCAGATCATTAGTGTTTCCATTTATTATTTCCATTATTATTATCTGTTATTTTGCCAGACATTTTTTTAAAAGCTACAATAATTTTGAATGGGGGATGGGGGAACTAGTATAGAAAAGCTTAATGAAATAATTGTACTACGTTGACAAAGAAGTCTGTGCATATGCAAGGTTATGCTAATACATATGTACATATAATATATATATGTAGGTATATATATGTATACATTTGTATTACATGTACGTATGTGTGTGTATATACACACATAATATTGAGATAGAATGGGACATGTATGACCTTTGTTTGACTGACAAACAAATTGACAAGAGGTGAAGAAGGATTAGTGTATACCAGTGCTATAGAGATGGGAAATGGATGGTGTGCTTCAACAAATAGGAAGTCCTATATTTCTGGGGAAAATACTAGCTGTGTCATAAACATAGAAATTGTTCCCATTGGTTACTGGCTGTAGTCAATGATGCATTTATATAAGTGAAGGCCTCCTTTATGTAATTCCTTACCTTGAAGACACAAATAATATAGTAGATAGAGAGCCAGACTTGGAGTCATGAAAATTAAGTTTCAAAGTCCATCTCTAACAATTACTAGCTGCATAACTATGGACAAGTACTTTGCCTTTTCTGTGTCTCAGTTTATTTATTTTTAAAATGATTACATTGGATCATATGACCACTAAGACACTTGCAGCTTGATTCTTTTTCTTTTTTTTAATTCTAGGAGCCTACTACCAGAAAAAACATCATTTCAGTACTGGAGGGTGGGGGTGGGGACTTCAGTTTTGCCTTTGTGTCATACACCTGCCAAGTGTATGGCACATGGTATCATCAATAATATATGTGTATGGTTTTTATTGATTGAAAGTCATTGTGAGGAGTTTGATAAAGTCAATAAGATATGAAGTAAAGAATTTCTGCACAGCCATCAAAGTCCGTCTAAAGTTACAAAGGATGACTTTGTAGCAGACACAATCATCGTGGTTTCTTACATCTAGAAAATTAGAATAATATCTTCCTTTACCAGGTTGTTGTGATAAAAGGACTCTATAACCCTTAAAGTGTTATAAAAATGATTGCTCTTAATACCTCACAGGATTATTGCACATATCCAGTGAGACATCATATATAACAACATTTTGTAAGCTAAAATAAAAGCAGTCTATGACTGTAAACCATTATCAACCTTATAAAATTCTAACATATTAAGGATAAAATTTGTGAAATGTTTTGAGCCCAAAAGTCAGGTATTAAAAAAAATTCCCCAAGTCTAATAATTTCAAATTCTTTGCAGAGGTTTTAAAGGATTTTTTTCTTTGTGAAGGCAGGAACAGAACTTCTGTAAAGTTTCCATTAAAATATTAAGTCATGTTTTCATGGATATCCCCATGAATGTCAACAGATCCTGTTCTGTTGCCCATGCCTGGAATTCACTCACATATCACTTCTGCCTCTTAGAATCTCATGTTTCTTTCAAAACTCTGCCCAAATGACATTTTCTCTTTGAATCATTTGCTGATCTCCCAGCTATTTCCCTCCCCTAAACTCCAAAATTCTTTATCTTGTACCAGTTTTGTATGTTTTGTATAAGATAACTTAAGTATCCATTTCTCTTTGTCAGATCTTTTTAGGCAGAGACTTTATTGTCTCTCTTTGTATTTCCAGTGCCTGACACAAAGTAGGCACATATGAAATGTGTCTTGATTAATGATGTGTTTGATCTTCAATTATGATGGTCCTTGAATTGTTCCTAGCACCAGACACATAGGACATAAACCCTGTTTTCCCACTAGCTCACATTCTAAACTCTAGAAATCACTAGGAAATATTTCATTCTGTGGGTTTTGGGTGGGTGCAAATGACTAGTCTTCACCACAAGGAAGATTTGGATCCCTTTATAAAGATAGTTTGGAAGCACAAGGAGTAATACTACAAGTCCTTTTTGCCTCATCTGCTGATTCACAATATCCTATTAAAAATAAGTAATAAAAACACATAAATAAATTCTCCTTTGCAAATGCAATAATAATGAAATAAATATTTTCTATTTCTTTTTGGAGTCTACATCCCACTATGGATCATGCACCACAACCATTGTGTCCTACCTGGCTTTGGATGGCCAGTTGTGAAAAGGGATGCCTTCAATCTCATCTAAACCAAGAGATCAATTTCTAGCAGATATAAGAAATGCTTATCTGAGGATTATTCAGACTCATCTAATTCTCCTTTTTACTTGAAATTCATAAGACAAATTATTCCCGGGAGATATCCGGAGTTTTACAGGTTTGACTTGATTGAAAATGTCACAAGAATTGTCCTTCGCACATTCTCTCATCCAAATTAGTGAAAAGATGAGTACATAGCACCAACACTTAAAGAGCAAAAATTTCTATCAGCGGGTCAAATGTTTATTTTGGTTCCCTTTCCCTGGCACTTTGCCAAGGCTAAGCCTTCCATTGCAGTATTGGACATGCTTATAAGTCCCTTAGGAAGGAAGTCATACCATGTGATAACCATATCTTCTCACAGATAACTGAAACTTCAAGTCCTCAAAATTCAAATTTCTGGAGTATTTGAAAATCTTAAGCATTTTTTTGATGAGAATAGAGATGGGGGCTGTATAGTGAGAAGCACATCAATTAGTTATCCTATTTTGTTTTTTCTTCCTTCACAATATCTGCCAAATGTGACATCTAATCACTCCTCACAGACCTCTGCCTAGATCAGGTGATTAACTCTTGACAAGACCGTTGTGCTTTTCTCCTAACTGAATTGCCCACATCAAGTCTTCGCACTCTTCATTTTTTCATTCACACACTTGCCAAAATGATTTTATTCAGGTACAGATCTGATACTCTCTCTTTCCCTCTGCCACAAATGTGCATAATAACAAACTCTAGTCATTAGTTATTACCTCTAGGACAGTGGTTCTCAACCATGCCATGACCTTTTAATACTCATATGTGGGCGTATCTGCATGTAGGCAGACCTGCCTGGAGATGGATAGAGGAGCCATGTCTCGGTTCCTAAGACCATCGGAAATATATGTTTTCCCCATGGTCTTAGGAGACCGCTGTGAAAGGGTCATTCGAGCCCCAAAGGGGACGCCACCCACAGGTTGAGAATCACTGCTCTACAATAAAGTATATATTCCCCTTTTTGTAATTTCAAATCCTTCACAACCTTGCTCTAATCATGCTTTCTAGTTTCATTGTATATTGTTTCCCTCCCCACGCATTATAGTATACCAAACTGACATTTTGGCGGTTGTTCATATAAGGCAAGCTGTCTCCCATCTTCATCCCACAACACTGGCTAACCTTCATTCCTAGAATTCCTCATTTCATTCCTCATCTCAACCTCTTAGAATCTGTTGTTTCTTAAAGACTCAGCCCAAGTAAAATCATCCATACAAAATCTTTTGTGATCGTCCTCCACCTCTGCTAATTCACTTATTCCCAAACATACTTACTATTTATTTTCTTTATATCTTATTTTACTGTGTGTGTATGCATGTGAACTTATATAAATATATATATTTTCACATACTTATACGTAGGTGTACACAGAAGACAGAGCATTGAGCCTGGAGTCAGAAAGAGCTGAGTTCAAATCTAGCATCAGATATTTAATAGTTATATGAACCTGGGCAAAGCAATTAACCCTATTTGTCTCAGTTTCTTCATCTGCAAAATGACATGGAGCAGGAAATTGTAGATCACTCCAGTACCTTTGCCAAGAAAACCCCAAAAGGGGTCACAAAGAGTCAGACAAAACTAAAGCAACTTAACAATAACAATACACACATGGTCTCATATAGGCAGTAGGTCACAGTGGCGGGAACACTGAACCTAGAGTCAAAAAGACCTGAGTCCAAATCTGACATCAGAAACCTGTTATCTGCATGATCCTCGGTAAGTCAACTTGTTTGCCTCACTTTCCGAAGCTGTAAAATGAGGATCATAACAGTACCTATCACACAGGGCTTTTATAAGGATCAAGTGAAATGTTTGTAAAAACCCTTAGTACAGTAGCTGGCACAAATTAGATGACATAGAAACGCTTATTCTCTTTTTCCCCCAGAGATAGATAGATGTATAGACATGGATGCAGATATATGAATGCATATATAACATGTTATGTAAATGAATCAATTATACATATATATATCATAAATTACATTTTATAGAGATATTACCTGCCTATATATAATGCATATATAACATGTTATGTAAATGTATCAATTATACATATATATACCATAAATTACATTTTATAGAGATATTACCTGCCTATATATAATGCATATATACACACACACACCTAATCGCTACAAATGAATGCAGTGTAAAATTGTCATTGAGCTTTTCTTATTTGCATTAAAATTTTTTTTCTATCATCATTACACAGAAATGAGAGACCATATGGCTTAGCTGATAAACAATTAGCTTTACAAACCCAAGAAGAATGGGTTCAAGTCCCTTTCTGATACATATTGACTGTTGACCTACAGCAAGTCACTTAACCTTTGAGTACACAGGACAAATTCTCTAAGACTATAAATTGGAAAGTGAATTCAGATGTGCATTGGTGAGGAGAATTTATTCACAATGAATTCCCAGGCCCACAAAATCATAAATCTGATACAGAATGCATATATACATAAAAACAGGAACAGGCACAATGAGACAGAGAAAGAGAGAGAGAGAGAGAGAGAGAGAGAGAGAGAGAGATGCACAACCAAGAACAATTTATTTCAGAAAGACTTTGTACCAGCTGTCTCATAATTTCCTACCACTCTTCTCTCCATCAGTACAGTTCAGGTGAGATTCCCTCTTTAATTCTCCATTCAGTCCCCATTCTGGTTCTATTTCCAGAGACTTTCTCTGTGAGTTCCAACTGGCAGTAAGCTAAAAGTTGTCTTCCTCTCTCTTTGTCTATGGCCTTTTGTCCACATCTATGGAGCTATACAATTGATAGAACTATAGCTCTCTGTCCTTAGAGATTTATTCCCATTGACTCGTTTATCTACAATCAAAGTCTTCCCTGACTGTCAAACCACTTCTTATTTGAGATATACTTGTTGGAGACTTCACCTCTGTCATTTTCCAAAATAACAGTACAATGAACTCAAGGTTATAACAATTCTCCCATCCAGGCCTGTAGAGAATCACTCTAAATCCTATTTTGTGGGATAAGAATAAGGGTCTGTATACACTATAGGACATAAATCGATGGTATCTACCAGATAGTTCCCTCAATGACAAAGGAACAAACCACACAGGGCTGCTCCTCATCGATCACCTAATTATAAGTGTTTCCAGCTCCTTGGTTCCCATAAACAAATTAATGCACACCTGAGCACTCAAATTATTAACAAAAGATTTGTTATGATATCCATGCCATTTTGCAGGCCAGAATTAATTTTTAACCTACATTTCAATGAAGCTACTTTAGCTACTAATTCATAAATATGAACCTTTACCTCATTCTGGCTTGTCAGGTGACCATTAGCTTGTTCCCCTCTTAGCTTATGGTCTCCTAATTAGAGTACCTGAATCCAAATTGAGAGGTGTTGTCACTGGAGAAGGGGAGGTGGTTAATTGATTTTCACCAAATGCCAGAGGGGAAGAATGAGGTTAAGATTAGAGTACTTCATCAGACCTCAGTCTCTGGTAAAGGCGATGAGCAACTGCTAGTGACATTTTCCCTATAAGATTGTCTTCCAAAAAATAACCATTTCAAATGGTCCAAGTTATAGGACTGTTAGCAACTTCAAATGACAAACACAGCTGTTGACTGTATTGTCAGAATCTAGACATTCTAGTCAGAAAAATAACCCCAAGCAGGACCATTTCCCTGTGGATAAAAAAGGGAAGTTCTATTACACTATCATGCTGTGGATTTCAAAAGGCAACTTGGAGACATAACATCTTCATAGCAAACATAAGGAATCATATTTAGGTGAAAGTACACTGGGCTAGAAGCATAGAAGCACAGTGTCTTTGATTTAGAACTGGAAGGGAATCTCAACTCCCTCTAGTTCACTTCCCTCATTCTACAGATAAAGAAACTTAAGTAGGAAGTAGCAGGTACAGGATTCAAATTTAGGTCCTTTGACTCCAAATCCTCCACTCAAGATTAAAAGTTTAAAAATATGTTGATTTGTTTTGTTTAACTGCACTTCTCCCTCTCTCTGCCTCAAGTCTCACCCTAATCTAATCTATTCTTTACTCAGATTCCAAGGTAATTTTTCCTAAAGCTTTGTCTAACCATATTACCTTGCCCATTCCTCTCACCTCACCACCTGAGTAAACTTCAGTAGCTCCTCATTTCCTCCACATTTAAATATAATCTTCCTAGGCACTTGAAGTTTTTCCTGTGGTCCATCCCCTCCACACAATTGATAACGCAGTTATAGGTGGACATTACCATCATTGGAACACAACACTCCATGTCCCATCTCCATTTCTTTGACCTACCTGGACCATTCTGTCTCCTCACCTCTACATCTTAGTGTCCCTGGCTTCCTCCAAGACTCATCTCAAATCTCACAGACTTTTCCTTGTCTCCCAAGATGATAATGCCTCACCCTTTCTGATTACCTTTTGTTACTTTGAACATATATTGTGCATATCTAGGTATTCACATGTTGTCTATCCCATTAGAATATAGTCTTCTTGAGGGGACACAATGTTTTTGGCTTTCTTTGGATCTCCAACAATTAAGAATATGCCTGGTGAACCAATACTTAATAAATGTTTGTTGACTAAATTATTTACTGATTACTGAGGGAGGGAAGAATAGTCACTGGGAAGTGATAGAACTACAAAAGAGGAGTTTTAACAAAACACTACTAAAGGAAGACTTAAAGATTGAAAGGATATGGGAAATATCTCAACCAAGTCCCTCATTTATTCCAATACTCCAATGTATCTATGATTGTATTGGTGTTAGTATTCCTTCCAACCATGCAGATCACAACCCGTCCACACCTAATCCTGATGTTTATGTGTATCTGCCCTTAAGGTCATGGTGGGGGATCCATCCAGCAGTTGGGAATCTTCTTCACATTCTTCTGGCATCACAAGGATGTTAGTAGATCCTGTGGGCTGCCTATTCCTTTGTCTTGCCATATGACCAGCCTATCTTCTTTTTCTATCATGGATTTATTTGCCAAACAAGAAAAGTAGAGGACTGAAAACTTAAATGGCTTGGTGAAATTCAGAAGCAAGATAAGTGGTTTGTTTGTTTGTTTCCCTTAGTATGTCATACTATAGTCAAAGGACTTGAATTTTAGCCCTGAAAATGAATCAGTGACATTTTGTGAACTTAAGCAATTCAATTAACCATTCTATTCCTCAGTTTCCCTATGTGTAAATATGCCTTACCTATCATACAAAGTTGTTGAAAGGATCAAATGAAATGATGTATGAGGAAGTAATTGGGAAATTCTAAAGAAAGTTCTTAACCTGCTTTTTTTTTTTTATTTGACCCATTTGGCAATCTGGTGATGCCTACAGATCTGTTCTGAGAATAATGTTTTAAAATGCATTAAAATTAAAAATCACAATATTGCAGAATAAGTGAATTCTATTGAAATGTAAGTATTAAAGTATAAAAAGATACATAGACACTAGGATAAAAACTCTTGGACTAACATGCTAGACAAATTTAAGATATTTGACAATACTAATAAATTTATTTGAAAAGACAGTTTCTTTTTCAGGCCAGAAGGATAGATAAAAAAATCACATGTAAAAATAAGGTCTCTAGAATAGACTCTCTTGTAAAATTCAGTGTTCATGCCGTACAGTGTGACGTTGCCTAACACATGTCTTCCTCAGAGATAAGACTGTTGTATTCAGCGCTATTTATTTTAAAGGAATTAGTGTAACCTAGCACCAAGCAGAAGAGATCCATTTACTATTTCCGAGTAACAAAATCACCTTTTAAAATGCAGATAGGCCTACTCCATTATCACTGAAACACAAATAAAAAGATCATTATGGCTAAGGTCTTATCATAGTTATAGGTAACTATTTATTGCTGTCCCATAAGGACATTTGTCTTTTTCCATATGCAAAGCACATTCTTGAGCTGTTAACATTCATAGCAACATCTTGTACCTGTCTGGCACAGTGAAGAGAACATTGGATTTGGAGTCAGTAGACCTGGGCTCAAATTCTACTTCTGACATTTATTACTCATGTGACCTTGTCATTTTACCTGAGCCTAAATTTCAACATTGATTGAGATAAAAATTTTGGGAACTGGATGAAGTGTCTTCTAGAGTCCCTTACAGCTCTCAGTCTATGGCTCTTGAAACTCAAAAATGAAGACCAGGAATTGGTAGAAGAGAGCCTATGGGGTATGATTTAAGGGCACTGGGAGGTCTTCTCCCCATCCAAACTACCTCCGGCCTCTAACTGATGCCAGAAATCACCCTTAGATAGTTATTCCATTGGGTGACAGCATATTCCACTGTTAAAAAAGTAAATTTGAAATATGTTTACTGAGAAAGCTGGGTAAATTCCTGCCTATCTGACATTGGTCACTTAATTGCCTCTAGCTGAAATGCCTTCGCTGCCTCATTTATTCCATTGGACTGCCCATAAGACCTGTCTCAAACAGCATCCTTTAATTTAGTCTTCCCTCATCTCCCAAAGCACGAAAGTTTTTCTGTCTCCCCAGAAATTTAATATTACCTCCTGTGCTCATTCTAGCTTGCACTATATTTGTTGGTATGCATGCCTTATCTCCTCTAGGAAGAAAAGGCGGCCTACTCTAGTGGAATTATAACAGTCTTCAATCAGGAGAGACCTGCTTTCACGTCATCTCTTTGTCTTACTGTCCACTTTAAAAAAGAATTTTACCTTGTGAACTTTAAAAAGTCAGAAGATGTGGAGCTCTCTATTAATTTCCTAGTAGTATTCATGGAACAGCAATGGCAGATTGCAATGTCTGCACTAGTCGCCAAGGACAATATAGATATACTGAGAAAAGGCAATTTCAAAACTCTGCAAGAAAGCCATATTCCACAAAAGGGAGAAAGAGATTGACAATAAAGAGACTTCCAGGACCTGTGAGTTACCCACGTTGACACATGAGTTCTAAACTTGGGCCCACTTTCCTTCAGACTCTATGCACTTTGGGGAGAGTGTATTCCAGACTTTTAGGAAAGGTTTCTGTGTCAAATATCATTGCTATACCACCTAGTGAATACCCAGGTCTAGAAGTTAAGTCTGGCTGGCTAAAGGATGAAAACTTATAATCATTGGAGGAAGCTTGGAAATGGGGGCTCATGAGCAAAAATGTTGGAGAAATAGTATTGTGTATTTTACATATGTGGAAGAAACAGAGGTACAGAAAAATTAAACTGATCTGATCAGGATCACATACTTAGCAACTGTGTCATAGCTAGGGGTTTGCCTGAATGAGGCAAAAAAAAAAAGAAGGAGTTATAATTTCTATGTCTATGTTGATGCTATAGAAAGGTTCTTGACATGATAGGTAAGAATGTTGGAGTTGTAATCAGCAACACTGGGATTCAAATCCTGCCTTTGAAATTCAGTAGTTGTGGTAACCGGTCCAGTCACTGAACAACACGTCTCACTAGACAACTGGTTAGATTGTTAATTCGATGCTTTCTGAACTGATAAAATCATCATGTGATACATCAATACTATTTTAGATTTTAAGCTCTTAAAGGGAAAGAATAGGATATATGTACTTTTCATTTTCTAAGTACAAGTGGGCACATATGGCTTAATTTTTAGCAGAAAACATTTTCAAATCGTTTTTTGGTGTTTTTTTTGGCTTTTGGAGTGGGGGAAGCAAGGTAACTGGGATTAAGGGACTTGCCCAAGGTCGTATGGCTAGTGAAGTGTTAAGTGTCTGAGGCCAGATGTGAACTCAGATCCTTCTGACTCCACAGCTGCACCACCTACCCACCCCTTCAAATCTTTTAAAATACTTTTCTCCTGAGAAATAAAAATTCCTACAATTATTCAAAGATTTCTTCTTCCTTGCAGAGAAAGAAAAGTGCTTATGTATGTCCACTAAGCTAAATACATTAACAAGTAGCTACAATTTAAGAAGAAGAATGAAGATACGCAAAAGTTCAGAGGAGAAAAATCAAGAAATAGGCTAGTATAGAAACAGGCCATGGACACATATATATATACAAAATGTACAATAGATGAACTTTAAAGATCAAGTCAAAATTGACCTCAAACTTATTGAGATTTGTAAGGTGAAATCAATGCAATGTGACTCCTCCTTCTCTTCCCATTCTCCTCATTCATCTCCTTTTTTTAAGGGGAGGAAGAAAAAAAAGTAATCTGGCATTTTCATATTTATTCAAATAAGGAAATTAAAGACCAGAGATAAAAATGTTGTGGAGAGTAATTAATATTCCTAAGGTACAGGAATGCCATATGATTCCTTTCTTCAAGAAATTTCAGCCATTCCTTATTGACTCTAGTATAGAATTCAAATTCTTTGTCTCAGCAATTAAATCCTCTCACAACCTGGCTACACGTTATTTTTATAGGTAGATTACATATTATTTCCTCTCCACACTCTATGTTCCTTTCAGATATCCCCTCTTTGATATTTGATGATCAAATGAGATAATATTTGTAAAGCACAAAGCACAATGCCTGGCACATAGTAGAAGCTTAGTAAATGTTTGTTCCCTTATCCATCTCTTCCTTGAAGGTAACATTCTTTCTCTCATCCCTGGGCTTTTTCACAGGCTGTCCTCTATGGCTGGAATGTACTTCATTTCAACTCGCTGTTTTCAGGTTTTTCTGCTCCCAATCCTCACTGAGCCCTCCATTATTGACGAAAATCAGTCAACATGATGACCATGTCCAACAGCATGTGAAACATTCCACATCTTTACTCTCCCAACTCTCTACCATGAAGAAAGATAACACATCTTCTTCCTAGAGGAGATAAGGCATGCATACCAACAAATATAGTGCAAGCTAGAATGAGCACAGGAGGTAATATTAAATTTCTGGGGAGACAGAAAAACTTTCGTGCTTTGGGAGATGAGGGAAGACTAAATTAAAGGATGCTGTTTGAGACAGGTCTTATGGGCAGTCCAATGGAATAAATGAGGCAGCGAAGGCATTTCAGCTAGAGGCAATTAAGTGACCAATGTCAGATAGGCAGGAATTTACCCAGCTTTCTCAGTAAACATCCCTATCTGTTCTTTGGGCCCAACATAGATGGTTGCAATTAATGTGAGTTTAGCCCTTCAACTTTATATATGAAAAAACACTTATTAAGATTCTTAAGGTACTTGCTCAAATTTATAAAGCTTAACTATTGCCAGCTAAGACTAAGGGCTCCATCCTCTTCTTCTCAGACCATTCTCTTTGATTATACTTCACTGCAACCTTATTAGTGTTTTATTCTATCTCTGTATCTTTAATACCTAGCACTTTCCCTGACATATGGTGAGCACAGAATAAATACTTCAAATTGAAGGTTGGTATTTCTGTGTCATTGGACATAATAAACCAGGCTCTTTGGGTAATGTGGCTTAATATTTGATACTTGGGTTTTCCAACTTGTAAGGAATAGTGCAGCCCACTTGTCTAACCTTTCTTTTATAAATATTTTTGCATGTTTTTAGGCCATGTGCACAATGCTAGCAAGGGGATGAGCTGTTGCAGAGTGTTTCTGCTCCCTAATGAATCATCAAGTTGATGATCTGCTTTGAAATAATAAAAGCCAAGTTAGTGACTCATATGAAGTGGATGTTTTCTCTTTTCTCTCTATTTTAGATTCCAAAATTGTTCAGTGATAATAAAAGAATAGAGAAAAACTTGTAAGTAGCAGAAGTCATTTGTGCTCTATCAGATACAAAGTCTTTGAAATAATTACTTGAATAAATGAAAACAAAACAAAACATGATTCTAAACTCATAAAAATTCCAAAGAAGATATAGAACCTGACATCATGCTAACCTATAAAATACTCTTTATCAGTACAAGGCAGCATTAACCAGAAAGGTAGGTTGAATCTCAGTTTGAAGTAGATGGCTTCATGCTAAGTGTGCTCTCATAAAGCTATGAAAACTGAGTAATTTGATCAATTTCTCATGAAATTTACTGCAAAAAAAAGAGTCAGGAACAATCCAAATCTGTGAGCTCTTACACCTATCAAAAAAAGGTATGAGTCATCTGGACAAAAGACCTGGGGGTGGTACCAATATGTAAATGTACTCATAGGACAACTTAAAGTAAAATAGTATTAAATAATTCCCTTACCAGCCCAACTTTCCTCGTGTGGGAGTTTAAAAGTAGATCTGTTGGGGGCAGCTGGGTAGTGCAGTGGATAGAACACCAGCCTTGCAGTCAGGAGGTGCTGATTTCAAATTCAGCCTCAGAAATTTACTAGGTATGTGATCCTGGGCAAGTCACTTAACCCCAAATGCCTTTAAAAAAAAAAAGTAGATCTATTAAACTGATTGCAGAATTAAAAAGAAATAGGACATGCTATGCAATTTCACCCTAAAATTCACCCCCAAATAGTAATCAGCTAGATTTGGAGTCAAAGAATAGAGTTCAAATGCCAGCTCTGCTGTCTGATATATGTATAACCTTAGAAGTCATTTAGGCCCTCTGGACCTCAGTTTTCTTATCTTTAAAATACATGGGTTTTACTGAATAGCTTTTAAGATCCTTTCTAGCTCTAAACATATGATGCAATGATCCTGTGAAAATGGATCCCTCCCTCTACCCACAACTGTCTCAAGAAATTTAATAGGTTTCTTGTATATTTTACTTGTCAGATCTAGTCACTCTTTCTGTCTTTATTTATCTGAATGTCACTCTCACAGTAAATTTGTTATTAAGGTAATAGAACCCATGTGAGGTGGTAATTTTGTGATCTTCCATGGAATCAAGAGAGGAATAAGGTAAAGAACTAGTGATGTGATAGTGCTGCTGTCTCTTATCCACATAATAAAACATCTGGATTATAATTTAATTTTGGGTGACAAATTGTAGAAAGCACATTGATACAAATGAAGTCAGGCTGGGAGATAACCAGATTTGTGAATGTCCTAGTGTTCGTTGCCATAAACGATCAGTTGACAGAACTGGAGACATTTAACATGGAAGAAAGAAGACAATATATGACAGCAACTTTGTTTATAGGCATGGAACCAGTTTTAATCTACCTACCTTTAAAATCACCTTGTGTACATTTATCCATTAGCACTATTGTCAACTGGTTGTCACCAGTGGATAGAGTCCTGGGGCTGGAGTCAGGAAGACTCATCTTCCTGAGTTCAGATCTGGCCTCAGATACTTACTAGCTGAGTGACCCTGGGCTAATCACTTAACTCTGTTTGCCTCAGTTTCCTCATCTAGAAAATGAACTGGAGAAGGAAACAGAAAACCACTCCAGTACCATTGCCAAGAAGATCCTAAATGGGGTCACAAAAAGTAGGACACAACTGAAGTGACTGAACAACAACAAAAATAGCATCCATTGGTGTTTGGGAGGCAGAGATGAGTGACATAGAACTGAGCTGCTTTTGTGTTCTTCCCAGTCTTCATGACCTCCTTCCATTCTCTTCTCTAAACTGTTCTTCTTTGCTTTAAAACTAGACCAAAAGTGCCCCTCCTGCTCAGTTTTCCCTAATTAACAACCCTCTGATTTCAAATTTGATTACACTTTCATCACTTAGCATATTTATCTCGGTCAGATTACTCATTTGATTAGTAAGACAAAAAAAAAACCAACCTCTAGTTTCCAAAATCCTTCCTTTGTTCCTTCTCTTTTCCTGAAGCCTTCTTAGACTAATAATAACTATTGTTGTTGTTACTAATACTTATATAACAATTATTATGTGCCTGGAACAGTGCTAAACACATTATTATCTCATTTGATCCTCATGACAACCTGGGGCTAAGGTTCTGTTATTTTCCCTGTTTCACTGATGAAGGAACTGAAATAAACAGAGGTTAAGCAATTTACCCAGAGTCACACAGATAGTAAGTTTCTGAGGCTGAATTTGAACTCAGGCCTTGCTGACTACAGGCCTGGCATTATATCCACTGTGCCACCTAAGTGCCAACTCCAACCCACTGCAATCTCTCCTTGTAAACTCATAGCACCTCATGCAAATATCAATTATTTGGCAACAGATAATAAACTGTTCTACTAGCCTACCTTCTCCTGTTGTTTAATTTATTTATTATTATACTTTTAGAATTCAGTTGTGGTGCAGAAATGATCACAAGTTCCTAAAAGCTATGCCAATGGGAGTTAAGGTCTCTTAGGCCTTCCTCAACCACCGTAAGCCTGAGGATCGAAAAATCTGTCCTCCAAGGGTCAGCCTAAGTTCAATGGCTTTTCAGCACATTAAAAGCAGAGTAACGTACTTATTAAAATCACAGCAATTCTAGAAGATCATCTACCAACTTGTAGGTTTGCTTTAGGAAAAGAGTACATGGTATGACAAATATTGCTTTTTTGAAATAATTGGTATTCAATATTAGACAAAACATTTTCATCTACTGATACTTTCTTTCCTTAACTCAATTGTAAGCTTCTCAAAGAGAGACACAGAATCTCCTACTCTATTCCCTAAGGCAGTGGTTCTCAACCTATGGGGAGCGACTCCTTTGGGGGCCAAACGACCCTTTCACAGGGGTCACCGAAGACCATCAGAAAACACATATTTCTGATGGTCTTAGGAACCAAGACACCACCCTTCTATCCGTCTCCAGGCAGGTCTGCCCACATGCAGATATACCCACATGCAAGTATTAAAGGGTTGCGGCATTAGGAAGGTTGAGAACCACTGCCTGTGTTTCATATAGTAGGCACTCAAAAATATACATAGCAACTGACTGGTTAATGTTAGGATAGCATGGGGAAAGTGGGGGAAAAGAATAAGCATTTATTTAGCACCTAATATGAGGCTAAGTGCTAAGTACTTTACAAATATTATCTTATTTGATCTTTATAACAAACAACCTTGAGAGGTACGTGCTGTAATTATTCCCATCTTACAGTTGAAGAAACTGAGGCAAACAAGGATTAAGTGCTTTGCCCAGTGTCACACAGCTGATAAATGTCTGAGGCCAGATGTAAACTCAGGTCTTAATGACTCCAGCCCCAGATTCTACCCACTTATCACCTACCTACCTGCTTAGTGTACAGAGTGCCGATGAAAAGACCTGGGTTCCAGACATGCCTCTGCTACACACTAGCTGTAAGGCCTCAGACAAGTGACTTAAACTCCTAACAACTGTAGTTTTCTCATAGAAAAAAATGAGTTGGTTAGACTAACTGATTCTTAAAGTCTATCACTTCTTTAGATCTAACATACAAACATGTTTATATGTTTTATTTCACAGCTAGATTTCTCATGTTTCAGGACACAAACCTTATCTTTTATTTTCCTTTGTACTGCCCTCAAAACCTAATACAGTGTTCCTACCTATGGTAAGTACATTGGATGAAAGGCTATAGGATTAAGAGCAGCTAAGACACAACAAAAATCACAACATAGTGCTTTAGATTTGTAAAGTGTTTTTCAAAAATTATCTCATTTTATCCTACAACAACCACCCTGCTAGTGAAGTGATATTATCATCCCCATTATACAGATGAGGAAAGTGAAGACGAGATTAAGTGACTTGCTAAGGGTGACATAGCTAGCAAGTATGTGATGTCACATTTCAATTTGATTCAGGTCAAACTTGAGAGTGTTGGAAACTTTATGTGGCCTGTCAGCCATGTTTAATACCTCTGATGTCAAGAGTGTGCAGAAGCTTACAACCAAGTCTGAGGAGTATGCTATGAAGAAAAAATATTTATCATGGGCCAAACAACACAAAGACTGGTGTAGTGAAGACTGGAAAAGTGATTTTTTACTGATGACACTTACTTTTCTGCTCAAAGTTATGCCAAAACTGCTGTCAAAAGCACCAAAAGCCTGTGAGACCTTGGCATGTTTATAAAAATATAAAATGTTCATTCTCCCCTACAATGATTGGCATACACATATACACATTTGTGTATATTATATATACACACACACATATATATATATATGCTTTTAAGATTTTAAATTATTCATATACCCCAAGATACTTGGGATACACACAAATTTATATGTATATGTATATATACTCATATACATAGATGCACATATACACATGCATGTGCTATACAAGACACAATACATCTATGTGTGTATATGTGCATATGTGTGTATCACAATTATTGGAGGGGGGATTAACATTTTACAGTCTTATAAATATGTCAAGATCTTATCATTTCAATGGTACTTTTGACAATGATATACTTTTAGTTGGCTTGGAAAACTTGTCACCATTGAAAGAATGATGAACTCTGACAAATAGATTGACATACAAAGAAGCAAAATTCTTCCAGAATTATAAAATTTCTTAAGTGAAGATGGAATACTGCTTCAGATCTTGCACTATGCTTAGTATATTGGAAGGTTAAGATATTTACCTGAGAGACTAAGATAAACACGATCCAATAACCTGATAATGCCCATCATCTAAAACTCATTGACTACTTAAGACTAGACTTGAGAAAAATGACTATTTATCAAAAGTGCACTTAATTTCCAATATGACTTTAAAAGTATGGTTTCATGATGAAGAATTAAAGCATATAAGTAAAGTTTTATTACATCAGTGCTTCATCATGTAAAATAAATGTTTAGTGCAGGAGAGGATATATTACATATTAAAAGTCTTTAAAGTTTTAAAATTTTACCACTTTTATTATATGCCAATAAATGTAGCTACTTTATTTTGTCCCAATTAATTCTTATGCCATTGTATGACATTAAGAATGAATCAGAGAACCATGGATATTCAGCTTAGAAAAAAAGAAGATTGAGAGGTACAATGTAGCAGTCCTCAAGTATTTGAAAATTGTCATATGGAGAACAGGGCAGAATGTTATTTTTTAAATTGGCCACAGGGGACAAAACTAAGGGGAATGGGTAAAAAGTTAAAGGAAGGCTGACTTAGGCTTGATGTAAGGGAACGTGTTCTATCAGTTTGAACTATTCCAAAACTGAATGACTTATCTTGAGATTTGATGATTTCCCAGCTGGTGGAGTGGAAATACTCTAAGCTCTTGAGTCAAAGAAGCTGATTTTTAATCCTGGTTCTGCCACTTGGGCAAGAGTGCAGCCTTGAGCAAATTATTCCACCTCTCTAGGCCTCTTTTTTAATTTGAAAAATGAGAACATTAGATTAGATGACTCTGAGGTCTCTTCCAGTACTTTCTCTACATTTATACCTTCCGCATCATGACTTTACCCATAGTGGTTTCGATATATTTTGGATCAACATAAGAAATTAAATAGTATTTTGGGGGAGTTTTGCAGAAGCTGCAGATGACACGCAAAGGCCAGTATACAACAAAAAGCCTATGACCAAGTTCTTAATCCAAATTTTACAATAAGGTACTATAAACACCTGAAAAAAGAAAAGGAAAAATTCAGACTTCTATGGTATGAAGGGAGAGCCAAAAATTTTTATATGGATTTTACAGATCATGGGGGCACTGCACCCCAAACCACTGAGATGTAGATGGGATAACTGTATATGATTCTAATTTAAATTTTTGCAGCAAAGAGAGGATGACATGTCCCTTGTTGGGGATGCTGTAGAGAAGCTTCTTGTCCATCTATGAATTATCCTTGGTGGCCTCTGACATCCCTGACAGTTTTGAGAATCTGTGCTATCATTTTAGGCCTGTAGCAGCTGTACTGTATATTTGAAGGAACATGAGTTGGACATCAGTAGAGCCTGATTTGAGTCCCAGGTATGTCACTGAATTTCTATGTGATGTAGGAGAAATCATTTCATCTCTCTGAGACTCAATTCTCTCATCTGTAAAATGAAGAAGCTGGATTAATCTGAGAGGCCTTGAAAGCTCTCACATTTTATGCTTATAGCTTCTATTGGTATCTCAAGATGTTATGCCCATGGTCACAAAGAAAGGTAGAGACAGACCTAGGATGAAAGTGACCTACTCCCTGCTACTCTGTCAGTTAGATCAAGTGTTGTTCATCAAGGACAAACTACTTTTTAAATATTGATGTGTTGAGTACATAAAAAAACAATGTCACTGACTGACACCTTAGCTGAGATTCGACATTAGTACTGAATTCCACGCTGAGATTCGACATTAGTACTGAACAACAGGTCACCAGAGCATACCATAGGAGAAAAAATAGTAAGTATAATATTAGATTTTAAGAAAGATATTGGAGTACCTTTCTCTATAAAACAATTATATAGAGAAACAGACTAGAATGATCTCTTGGGGCCTTTCCAGGTCTAAAACTATAATTCTAGGAAAGAAAAACTCAGAAAGAAACAAAACAAAGTAATAACAGGAGAAGAGAGATAAGCAGCCTTGTATGAGATTACCTAAAAAGTGAAAAATTGGGCTAGGGCCCTTAACCTCTTTGAAAATCAGATTCTTTATGTGTAAAGGGAGGTGGGGTAAAACAGGAGATTTCCAGTCCTCCTAAGTGACTGCTTGCTTTGTAAAAATGTTATGCTTTACTAAGTATTTTCCTTATAATAACTCTGACACAGTGAAAGTATTACTACTCCCATTTTATAGATGCAGAAATTGCAGCCCAGAACAGATAAGTAACTTGCCCAAGGGCAGATAGCTAGCAAGTGTTAGAGCTAGGATTTGGTTCCTGGTCTACTGACTCTAGGTCTGACTTTTTTGTCCACCTGTTACACTTCCCTATGAGTCTAGGATCCTAAGCACTATGGTTTGTTTGTTTGTTTGTTTTTTCCCTTACATGCAAATGTAGCTGGAAGGAAGTAACCACTTGGGCTAGATTGTTAGAAATAGGGACATTTCATATGGAATAATAAATTTAATTCAATATTTAGTACCCACTGAGTATAGAACACATACCTGAGGCACGGTATTAGTGAAATACTAATTAATCACAAGCAAAATTCTCCTTTTTTCCCTCCTCTCTCAATTAATTAAGAATTAAAGAGAATGAGATAACTGCCTTTGGATTAGACTTGGCATAATGATAGAACCTGTTGGACAAATTAGCACACCAGGGCAGCAGCTTTTAGACATTTTATACTAAGGGTTCCACAACATTAGATCTGCAAAAGACTTTAGAGGTTACCCTAGTCCAGTCACTCTACCACAACAACAAATAGTTACTAACATTTACTAAACATTATATAAAGCATCCTAAATTATGAAGACAAAAAAGGGAAATAGTTCCTATCTGCAAGGAGTTGATATTCTACTTTTTTTTTAATAAGGGGAAGCAGAGACTGAGGAAACAAAGGAATTTGCAATACATCTAGTTAATAGTAGAACCAAAATTCATATTTGGGTCTTATGATCTCTATTCCATTAGTCCTTCCACTATTTACGGCTTCTAAAATTTTTTTCCTCTAGTGTATCAGCAAGCACCCTAGCACGCCCAGGTTGGCTGCTAGCACAGGTTCTTCGATTTGCTTTTCTAAAGGAAAGCAACTCAAAATGGGTTAACAATCTTACTTTAATCAATCAAACATATATCATTTACCTAGTTCAGCAGGGAAAAGTCAGCACCCTGGACTTCAGAGAATACAAACACAAGTTACAAACACAAGTTACAAGCAGACAGAGAAACAGATCAGCGGATGGGCTTCCAAACCATCTTACTGTTACATCAGTTACCTAGTCAGTTACCAGAGAGGGAAGCACCAGCATCTGGGTTTTTCAAAGCCGGGGGGCTCAATGGCTTCCCAGAGTCTCATCTGGCCAAATCACACAACTCTTCTCCAAGTGAGCCCCAAAGCAAAACCTCGCATCATGGTGTATGTATAGCCTTCTCCTGGATGGGAGAATGTCACAGCCCTCTTGACCCACTGCCCAATCACAAAGCTATAAGATGCCAGCATTCCCAAAAAACAAGCCTTCTGCCACCGGCTCCACGTGACCACATTCAGCCTATTAGGGGGCAGAGCATATTTTCAAACCAGGGAAGGTTCTCAGAGTCACTTAAGCCACTTAAGCAAAGGGGCTAAGGGCAGGGAAGATCTTCAGATTCCCATAACAACTAGGGACTCCTATCTGTGCTTCTTATACTATGGGTGACAACATGGGGTCACCACCTACAGTTTAAGAAGCATGTATATTGCCTTCTCTATCATGGGACTCTGAGATCTAGTACTTTTGAGAAGGGTAGGAAATGCAGGTGAGATGAGATTCAGGATTAATTTACATAGATATATAGCAAAGATATATGGAAATATACTTTGGATGAAATTCTAGGTAACTATAATTTATAATTTCCTTGTGTTGTTGTTTTGCAAACATGCTTTTGTATTTTTATTAATAACAACCTGTAAGACTACACAATTATTCAGAAAATTTCTAGGAACCCTTTATATTTGACACCGAAAATGTGGAATTTTACCAAAATTCACTCTGAGATACTATTGCATATTCGACTTGGCTAGAAATTTTTTTATGTGAAAAAAATCTACATTTTCCCAGGATCAGTTTTTTTTTTTAACAAGGAGAAGGGAAAGGTGACAATTTCCTATCTGTGAAAATTGCCTGTATTCAGCATGAAAAGATTTGAGTTCTGAACAGAAGACAGTTATTTCTCCAGATTTTCAGGTAGATAAATTTCTTTCCCCACCCCTTCCTTTAAGTTACTTCTTTCACATCAAAAACTAAAAGAAAATTGGCAAATAACCTCAAGTCTACCAATCTTTAGATTCTTTTTAGATTTGAAGGCTATATTTAATTGTCAAAATTATCTTTTTTCCTAAAGCCTAACAGCTAACAGAATGTTTCTTGGTGCCACGCATGGGCAATTGACATTCTCAGATAAAGGTCAAAACACAGATCCAAGTACCTTGTAAAAGAATGTTTCCTTGACAACTCACAAATCAGAAAATGTGAAACTCTAAATATGAAATAAAATAAATAGGCCTTCTGATTTCAGAAAGTGGTATTTTCAAATGAGGAGATGGTGAGAGGAGACTCAAGAAGGGAACATGAATTTTTCCTCACCCCCTTTTTTTCCAGTTGGGCCCAATGAGTAACAGGAGAGTTGCAGGAAATGCTGACCTAATACAAATAGTGTTTTTCAAAATCCTTTGAGAACTTTATGCGAACCTCAGCCATTACTTCCCTTTGCATAGTTACCTCAGTGTAACTGCTGCCTGAAGCAGGGACTATTTTTAGCATATGGGCTAGCATAGGGGCAATTCAAAGACTGCCATTAAGAATGTGTGAAGTGTCATGACTTCTCAGTGAGCAAAATAGCTTTTTCCCCTTCTTTCTAAAACATCATTTTATACTTCACTATGTGTTTCAAACTTTAAAGTAATGGAATTAGAGCAGCCTCGCACTTCTGTACAATAGAACTTACCCTTTTCCTATGAGTAATTAATGTCTATACAGGGTGTTACTTTAAATACAGAAGGCTACCAGAAAGGGTGCAGCTTACATATACACCAACAGTAAACCTGTATCTCTTGCTATCTAGATCACAACTGCATCATGGGTGTATTAAAAAACATAAAGGGAGAAAAGTTAATAAAAACTTTGGCAGGGTCAGTAACAGCAAACAAGGGACTGTACTTTAGACTAATTAGATTTCAAAAGTCATGTCTTTCAAAACTATTTCTTGATCTTGCGACTCACAAAGCTTTAGTGTTAATGGCCATTTATTCGAGGTCATCTATTCTTAATTTTCATTTCATAGATCAAGAAATAAATGCCTAAAGAGGTTACACCATGTCCGTGGTCCTATAGATAATCGGTAGTGATTTGAACTAGAACCCAAGTGTCCTGGTTCCCAGTGTGATTTTTTAATTAAATTCCAAAATATCTCAAACTAAAATGTTCTGGTATCAGAGAAAGCCCTGGGTATAGCAGAAAACTGCAGTATTAGAAAGGAGAATCAAAAAGAAAAAAGAATGAAAGAATACATCCTAGAAAAAAAGTTTAATAGGTAACATGATAGTGTTCAAGGATAACGGGATAATAAGGTGTTTATAGAGATGGTAAGAAGCTATTCTTGGGTAGAATACATGAACATTTATGAGAGGCAGAATGGTATAGTAGATAGAGTTCTAGACTGGAAATCAAGGGAAGTGAATTATCATTCTGCCTCTCTCTCAAGTTCTTTGTCTCTCTGTGCCTTAGTGTTTTCCTGCATGAAATAAGATGGTCCTTTAGGTAGACTTTAACATCATTAAGCTCTCACACTCTATGAATAAATGGTTTGGCTGAAATTTGTTAAAGAAAACAGAATATCCTCAAGTCAGTGGTCATCAGACAAAAGGTTGAGGTCCCCTGGGAGACCATGGACTCAACCAAAGGTCGGGATTCTGACAGCCAGAGGGCAAAATGATAGTTAAGCTTTTACTTTCTGCATGGATTTTGTCTCCAAAACCACTACATAATACATGGCTTTATCCCACAACACTCCCCAACTCTGCCTATGCAAGTGGCATAGGGAAAATTTCGCACCCACCTCTTACCCCACCAGGCCTCCTCATGCCATGGTCGTGTCACATACACTACCATGGCGAGCTCTGCACCAGGGGGCTGTGGATGATGATTAAAAACTCTGCTTTTCCTCTCTTCATTCTGAATGGGACAAAGTGAGTCACACAAAATGAAGAAGCTTGAACTGATTGTGATCTGTGTTTTAAAATATCATTAAATTATCTCTTCTCCCAAATATATCCCATCTTTTAAGCTTCTCTACTAGAGTTGGTTCCTTATTGATGTTGAAAGAACCACCATCCAAGTTCAGTTTTAGCTTCAACTCTTCACATTCCATCACTCTAAGTTGTTCAGTCCAGTTGATTCTACCTCCACATTTCTCATATCTGTCCCCTTCTATATATGCACACACCCACCACCCAAATTCAGGCCTTCATCACCCCTACATGGACTAATTCAATAGCAAGAAAGTTGTTCACCTAACACATATCAATTTATAATATAGCCACTAAAGTGATTATCCTAAATAGTAAGTCTGTTTATGTTACTCCCTTACTCAAGAAACTCAAGTGGCTTCTGTTA
>CM053581.1:82612937-82641871 GCA_028627135.1 Pseudochirops cupreus
CTAATACTGAGAAAGGTCTCATGAGTTGTAAATATCTTTCCATGTAGGAATGTAAACAGTTCAACTTTTAAAAGTCCCCTATTATTTCTCTTTCCTGTTTACCTTTTCATGATTCTTTCAAATCTTGTATTTGAAAGCCAAATTTTCTACTCAGCTCTGGTCTTTTAATAAGGAATGCTCAAAAGTCCTCTATTTCATTGAATTTTCATTTTTTCCCCTGAAGGATTATACTCAGATTTCCTAGGTGGGTAATTCTTGGTTTTAATCCTAGCTCCTTTGACTGCTGGAATATAATATTCCAAGACCTCTGATCCTTTAATGTAGAAGCTGCCAAATCTTGCATTATCCTGATTGTGTTTCCATAATCCTTGCATATTTTTCTTTCTGGCTGCTTGGAATATTTTCTCCTTGACCTGGGAACTCTGGAATTTGGCTAAAATATTTCTGGGAATTTTCCTTTTGGGATCTCTTTCAGCAGGTGATCAGTGGGTTTTTTTTTTCAGTTTCTATTTTACCATCTGGTTCTATAATATTAGGACAGTTTTCCTTGATAATTTCTTGAAAGATGATGTCTAGGTTCTTTTTTTTGATCATAGCTTTCAGGTATTCCAGTAATTTTTGTGAAGCTTGTGACAGTATACCTTCTATGTGCAGCTGTTCTCAACAAAATTTCTAGGTACCTGTAAATTTTCATTTCTTCCCAGGTTGTATGATCAAAGGAGAGGTGTTTACACCTCTCCTGGCTTGTGCTGTGCTCTGGTCTGTCAGTAACCATAAGCAATATTTTCTGCCTTGAAAATGTGAGGGGGATTTCCACAGTCACCACAAGCTGTACCACACCAGAGCTCTTCCTCACCCCAGGCCTACAACCCAGGACTGTGAAGCAGGGGCAAAACAAGAGAATCCTGCCTCAGTGCCAGCAAAGAAATCCCTGCAATTCCCCTGCTCTGATTAGCAGCTCAATCTCCCCACCATCTGTGAGCCAACAGCTCTGGAAATAGCTTTAGCTTCTGCCCCTGCAGCTCCTGCCACTGTCTCAGGATTATGGCTAGACTATACTCCTCTGTCACCTAGGGCCAACAGACCTTTCCTACTGACCTTGTAAGTTTTCTTTGGCATTTGTGGGTTAAGAAGTCTGGACACTGCCACAGCTGCCAGTGATTCAGTCTCCTGTGGCCTGCTTTGGGTTTGCTAGGACTCCTTCTGTTGCTGGCAGCCCACACTAAACTGTGCTTTTCTCTCAGACTAGTGGAACAGGCCTTTCCTGTCAATTTTCCAGGTTGTTGTTTTGGGTTGGAAATTTGTTTCACACTTTCATTTTCTGGGTTCTTCTCCTCTAGAATTTGTCTAGACTCATTTTTACAGGTATTTGAAGGGGTTTAGGGGAGATCACAAGCAAGTCCCTGCTTTTACTCAGCCATCTTGGCTCTGCCCCCACCATATCATATTTTGACCATTCTATTTTTATTTTCAATTGCCACTTAAAGGTAGCTAGAATTTTTAATATACTTTTCTTTTCTGGCTTCTCTTTTGCATCTTGATTTTTGGACACCTTTAAAAGACTAGAATTGCTGTTCAAGATTTTTGCTGCACGTATCAACAAAATTCTCAAGTCATATTTTGGTTCCATTCCTCACATTTTTAGTGACTTTTATAAGGAGTTTCTGCCATGGTGCTGTGTTTGACACATCAGAGTATTCCTTGATTAATCTGCATCTCCCCGTCTGGCTCTCACTGAAGAGTACTGTTATAGTCATGTCCTAAAATGTTTTAAACTTTCTGTCAAACATTGCAAAGGAAGATGAGGAGGAAGAGAATTCCAAGCATCAGGGATAGCCAGAGTAAATGCCCAGAGCCAAGAGCTATAATATCTTATCCATGGAACAACAAAGATTGCGACATCACTTTCTCCTTGATATGCCTTGATTGTACCTTCTCTCTAGATTTTCCTGACATTATTTCCTGGTTCTCCTCCTACATATTGACCAAACTTCATTTTCCTTTAATAAATCTTCATCCAAGCCCACTCACTAACCATGGGCATACCAAAGGACTTTGTCCTGGCCCCTCTTCACTTCTCCCTCTATGCTATTTCTCTCGGTGATCTCATCAGCTCTTATGAATTCAATTATCTTCTCTATGCTGATGATCCCATAAATCTATTTATCTAATCCTAATTTCTTTGCTAATCTTTCAGTCTTGCATCTCCAATTGCCTATTATATCAGAGACTGGATATCTTGAAGACATCTTAAACTCAACTTGTTTAAAACTGAGTTCATTATCTTTTCCTACAAACCTTCCCCACTTCCAAATTTCCCTACCACTGTTGAAAACACCACCATCCCCCTATTCTTCCAAGCTCACAACCTAGGTGGTATCTTCAAATGCTCATTCTATCCTGACCATAAACCCCAAACCCCCACCCCATCAAGTATGTTTCCAAGGCCTGAAGATTTTACCTTTGCACAATATCTCCTGTGAGAAAAGTATGATTGGCAGTGACAAGGCTGAAGAGAAATCAAGATGGATGAGGAATGAGAAACGAATATTAAATTTGGCAATTTAATTATAGTAATTCTGGAGAGAATAATTTCAGTTGAATGATGAAGTTGGAAGCCAGACTCTAAAGAGTTAAGAAAATGAGAGGAAAGGAAGGGGAGACATTAATTGTGAATGACCTTTTCATGGAGCTCAGCCACAAAAGCAAGGTGTAAGTTTTAGTGAATCCCAACTTTTCATCAGAGATCATTTTTTCAGTAATTTTCCATAAAAAATATTACTTTTCAGTAATATATCCACTTTTCATCATCCTGGCTGACATTCTCCTACTTAGCTTTTGTCCCCACTCCCCAGGGCTTCAGTCACATACTGTACTAAAAGAGAGTTCAGCAGATTTTCCAGTAAGTATGTATATAGAATTTGCTTTATGCATAGGCCTCTGCTAGGTGTTATGAATACAAAGGAAATGGAAGATATAACCCTTGCCCCTCAAGGAAGATATCCTTATAAGAAAAAGCAGAAAACAGCAGAATATGCAAAAAACAGTAGGCACAGCTATTCTATATCTGGGAGCCTTGACCTTTTTTTGTCATTGACCCTCTTTGGCAGCCTGGTGATGCCTATGAAGCTATTCTTCAAATAGTCTTCTATTACCTACCTTTAGAATTGAACAGAATGCTAAATTTCATGAAGGGGTTAATGAAAATAAAGATGTATTATTTCCTGTCTAAATTTGGCATAAAGGCACAAACATAATAATGACTAAAATATAGTAAGAAGGTGAGGAAAGAATGCAAAGCATATTTGCTTCTCAGGAACACACAGTTCCTGTTGGGAACCAGTGTAGAGGGGGGGGAAAGTGAGATATGGATGTTAGAGGCAGATAACAGGGAGCTCTGGAAGCTAGGCTAATGAGTTTGGAAATTCTAATAGGCAATAGGAAGGCAATGTTAGTTCTTCTTCTGGGAAATGCCATGTTAATAACCAGGTAACCATTGACAAAAGTGTTCATGTTTTGAATCCCTAAAGAACTTGCCATTGTATCAGACATTCCTTCTCTCACGCAAAAGTCTCCTTATTAACCAGCCATTCTCTTGTATACTAGTAGTTCTCAATCATTGTTCAGGTATTTATCAAATACAAAATAATATTGTGGGGGAGGCAGAAAGCCATTTCTGGAGGAAAAAAGAAAGAAAACGATCAAGTGTTAGTAACCATTGAAAAGTTGGAGGGAAGGCTCTGAAACAATGACTATAAGCCTCCACCACCACCCCCCCCAAAAAAAAAGAAAAAAAACTACAAGCAAACCTCCTGAAAGGAGGCAGTAATGGAGTACAGGAAAGGCAACACCTTTTACGATCCAGTGCAAATCTCTGAATTGCTCCACTTGTCATCTCCAGCAGTTTCATGTTAAAGGAATAAAATGAAGAGCCTTTAAATCACTCCCTGGTACGTGTATAGACCCCTGTGGAAAGGCAGTAAGTCAAGAAAACTTTTGCTAAAAATAAAATGACAGGAACAGAAAGCTAAGAGATTGTTTCTCTCCATTGCAAATGTTGCAGGTTTCCAATTGGAAATAATTTCAAGTTACAGTTTGGATAGATATCATGATCATTTACTAATTCTACAAGAGACAAGGGTAATTGTCAATAAGAGATTCAGTTGCTTCATTTCTTAACCCAGACTTATATACGTGGTTCCTATAGATGTGGAATCTAAACCAGACAGTGATGGAGGATAGACAGACCCAAAGCTTAACTTGCTTAGTGTTGGTTGTCATAGTGACAACTTCAAGAACTCTACAGTTCAGAACTGGGCAATGTCTTCATATGCTGAATCAAAAGTAGCTTATTTCCTGTTGAGGTGAGTCAAATCTTACAAAAGCCCCAAATGCATTCAATAATGTAATATTTTGTTCTTATTTTAATGTCATTTTATTAAAAAGAAATACTTTTATTCTCACAGAGTTGCTCATAGAGCTGATACCTGAAAATGAGAATATAGAGCTAGTCAAGTCATAGAAAATTGAGATGAAAAAATATCTGCAATTTTCAAGTAACCTTGATGATTTGCACCAACAACCATGAATGAAAATATGCATTTTCTTTTATTGTTTAAGAATGTTTTAAATAATTACATGATAACTTGCAGATTCCTAATTTTCAAGATTAAAAATTTACAAAAACCATAATACAAATCATGTGTTTTCTATTCTATCACTTTTGGTAACCTCATGAAAAATTTACTACCTAGAAATGGATGATGATGGCCGTCATTGTCGTCATCATCAACAACATTTATATAGCACTTTGCATGTGTTATTTCATTTGATATTCACAATAGTCCTGTAATTTAGGTGCTCATATAAGGAAATCGAGGTTCAGAATATTTAAGCAATTTGTTGTCCATGGTCTCAAAGAGATTAAGTGTCAAAGGCAAGATGTAAATCCATGTCCTCTAGAAACTAAATCCAATACCCTAAACCCAACTACCTCTTCTTGACTTCTGTAAGGGATAACGGTTTTATGGTTGGATGCTTGTAAAAAAATTACCAGATCTCTGATTTTATTGGTCCCAATGAGAAAATTCCCTCTATAATATACAACTAAGCACTTGTTCTGAATCTTTACTGTTTTAAAGAATTGCCTGGGGCATTTTGAAGTTAAGCCATTTTTTTCAGGGTCACTGAGGCAGGACTTGAGGATGCCCTTTAACATTACATGGGTGACTACCAAGGATGAATGAAACTTTAAAATAAATTAAAAACTTTAAAATAAATCAAAGCTTTAAAATAAATCAAATCATTCATTCTCCCTCTATACCACACATTGAATGGTTATTAAATATTTGTCAACTTCTTACATTATAAAATGCCCCAGTTGCTCTACATCTTTGGGGGCAACAACTACAAGAGGATTGAAAGCAAAGAGACTTTAAGTGAGCAAAGGGAATATATAGGAATGGCCTACATGGCCAAACCTACACCTTCATTCTGTTATGATGATGAGCTTGTCAGGATAAACAAAACATCTGCTGGGAAGCATTTTGAATACTTCTGAATAGACTTACTGCATAAATGCAAAGTGTAGTATTTATATTCTGAGATGAGCAGTCAGCCTAAAAGCTGGTTCCTGAAATTAGATGTATCTAGAGAACAGAATAATATTATCTCACATCTATATAGCACTTTGCAGTTACATTTTGCTCTATTTGCATTGTCTCATTTTATCCTTACAACCACCCTGCAGGGTTAAGTTGTTTAAGCATTACTACTCTCATTTTTTATAAGATAAAGAAACTGAGGCTCAGAAGGAATTAGGGAGTGGTAGAATGGGTACTCAAAGCAGGTCACCAGTGTCTCACTCAGTCTTTCACTACATGCTGCTCTTCTTGCCTTTGTTCCCTTACAAGGCTCAAATCCAAGCAGCTGATATGTGAAAATCATTCCTATTCTTTCTTTCCCTAACACACCTCACAGTTTCCTAGCTAGTCTCCTTAGCACCAGTCTAAGCTTTGTGCAGTAGCTGGAATAGTCTTTGTTTAAAAATCATTATGTCACTTGCAGTTTTCCATTGCTGGTAGTCAGGGAATACTACAGCCTTTACAAATTAAAGCTGAGGATTAGCCAGAGGACAAGGGTATTGGCATGAGCAAGTTGCAAAGAATTACAAAAGAGAAGTAGAATAAATCATGTCATTAAATAAATATATTATTGATAAAGAAGATGAGCTGGCCACCTGGTAAGAGTAAAAGACAACTGAAGGATGATTTATGTTGTCCTGATAGTCTCATAATCTCAAGGAAAAGAAAGAAGGGTCTTCCACACATTGAGTTGGCCACCTGGAGCAAATTTGAGGGAGGACGTGCATGTGAGCCATGTCTGGGTTTCAATCTACATTGCTGAAGTGAATATATACACTAATAAACTCAAAGATCCATTTGAGTATACTTTGTTCAAGAAACTTCACTGGGTACTTAGTGCCTATCAGATCAAAAGCAAGAATATGCATGGCACTTTCCAGAGAACCAATATATGCTTTTGACTGCCTGGGATGAAAAAAAAAACAAAAGAAAGAAAGAAAATTCCTTTCTGTCCATCAAAACTTCCCTGGGTAGTTTCAGCAGCATTCTTCTTTTCAGGATAAAATGATCCTTTTAGGTACCACCAGAGGTCAGAATCTTCTACTTAAGCCCAGGGAGACTAGGGGATCCTCCTTAACAATCTGGGTTTGTAACAGCAGAGGGATAAAAGAGTCAACAACTCTTTTTTTCCTTGATAACATTACTGAATACAAAAATTATGCAAAGCAAGTGGGAGAAATCCTGTGTGTATTTCAAAAATATTACATAGATGCCTAAAATAAATTTAAATCCTGCATTTAGCTGTCTTGAGTATAGCCTGGAGTGCCAATAGTTTTCTATTCTATAGTCCTGAAAAAGGTTCCTTAACTAAGAATGAAATGAAAGCTCTGCAAAGAGAATTAAATATTCCCTTTCATGGTTTCTTTCATAGAATTTTCAGATTTCACAGTGTGGGTGATTCCCCAATAAGCCTCCCAGGGAAGTTAAGCTCAAACAGCATTTGTTATGTCCAAAGGCAGAATTGGCAAATGATTAAATAGCCTTTGCTTTCTATCATGCATTGCCTTGAATGAGCCAAACGCACAGCCAGGACCCTGCTACTGGGTGAGCTGTTTCTACTCTTTGCCTCACCTTACCTATGCCAAATCCTCATACAACCGACCAGTACTCCCCAAGTAAGAAGGAGGATAAAGTGTAAGCCTCAAATAGGTAGAATTGGCTTCTTGTTGATTCCTTTTACAGGGAATCCCAAATGATTGTGAGAAAAGGGGGTGGATGCAACACACATCTTTGCTGAAAGGAATAACTTTTGCCTTTTCTTAGGGTTGGCTCCTGTCTCTTTCAATCAGCTCAGACTTTGATGCATCAGTGTTTCAGAGACAGACACATCAGCATTATGGGAGCAATTTTTTAGTCTTCTACTCTGGGTGATGCCAACCTCATATGGACAAGCACAGAGGGGGATTTGAAGGAGATGGCAGTTAAGCAGCAGGCTGAATAACAAAGGCAGGGAAAACATCAGTCTTCAAAGTAGAATGTCAAATCAGATTCCATGGCAGCAGGATGTCAAATTAGATATTGAGGGCACAGGAAAAGTATCAGTGAAGGTAACTGTTGAAAGGGGAAAAGATGCCTGTGTTAAACAAAGCCTGGATTTACATGAGCAAACAAATAGGAGAGAATAACAAGGGACCCAACTTGGGAGAAAAAAATACTAATGAAGGTGTACAAGCACTGCCAAACTTTCTAATATGTTGCCAAGTGGTTGCCATCTTTTGATTTATAAATTTTAGTGGGAAGAAGTGACGGGAGAGTTTAGACTAGTGACTGATTTCCTCACTGTAGTGATCTCATGATATGTAAATGCCTTCCATACATTCAAATCTGTAATTTACTTGTAAAAGACACTGATTAACTGAATGTTATGGCAAGCAAAGAAGTACTTAGCATCTTGTTTCAGCTACTTAAGTATTTAGCATCTTATTTGAGCCCCTTGTGATTTGAAGGTGGGAGGAACTTGATGACGCAACAGGAAGGAGAAGAACAGGAAGGAGAACCATCATAGATAAGGAGGAACACAGCTGGGACAGAACAGAACTGAGAAGGGGAATAATTGTGGAGGCCAGGCATTCTGTTTGTCTGTTCGGTTGTGTTTGCGATACTTTGTACAGAAGCCCTGGGACCTTACTGGAAGCCCTGAAAGATGATTTTCTTGTTGTATGTTTACAGAAGTCCTGGAGGAGGGTTTCAGAGGTCCTAGGACTATATAGAGAATTTGTGTTGAGTTCTCAGACCTCATTTGTGGGTCTGTGTTGATTTCACAGGCAGACAGTGAATTGATGATGGTGCCAGCAACGTGCATGGATGTTGTTTTGGCTCTGTTAAACTTTATCTTTACAGAAACAGAAATGTAAAAGGACTTGAGATGTACTGGACACTGTGAGCTTCAGTATGGAATGGGAGCTGAATGAGGAACTGGATGAAGAGCTGGATGAGGGGCTTATTGTGGCCTGCCTGTGAATCCAGGGAACTGGACCCATGGAAGAAGAATCATGGAATTCAGGAGACAGCCTGAAGCCACGATGAAAAGATCTCTCCTTGGGTACTTAGTGCGGACTGGCAAGATCATGATTTACTGTGATCTAGGGGTAGGAGAGCTTTGTAGTCTGCACCTTGTACCCCTTAAGGATGATTGAGTTAAGGATGATTGGAAACTAATTGCCAATCAAGAAGAAAGAAGACTTTTTGACTGTGAGATTCAGACAATGTGACCTAGAGGTGGGAAAACTTAGACCTTTGTTCTTTGTGTCCTTTTAAGGAGGATTGCTTCTTAAGGATGATTGGGTTAAGGACTTACTGAATGATATCTTATGTTTAAAATTATGTGGCCACTTTAAGTGAAAACTATGTGGCTACTTTAGTGATAAATTGTTATAACATTGTGAATGCTGTACTTTGGTTTCTGTGAATTTTTTGCTTTAGTTTACTGCTGAATAAATAGAGAGTTCACTATGCTATGTGATCAGAACCTTAAAGCTATTCACAGCAGCAGTGCTCTGGAAAGTTGCTCATGCTTGGCTTTACACTGAATAATGTCTGAAGGAAGATGATAGCATAATCCATGTCAGTGGAAGATGTGCATATTGACCTGGAGAAGAGACGACTCAGAGGAGAAATTATGACTGTCTTTAAGTATTTGAAAGTGTCATTTAACTATTTAAAGGAGGATTGAGCATTGTTCTGTTTGGCCCTAACAGGCACAACTAGGAATGGGTGGAAGTTGCAAAGATACACATTTAAGCTTGAGGTCAGAGGAGATAAATGCACAAACAAACAAAAAACCCAACTTCCTAACAAAGCATTTCAAAAGTGAAATGGGCTACATATTAAGGGGATGAGTTCCACTTTTTAGAGATTGATTACAATTTATAAAGGTAACTGACAGGCCCTAAGCCCATTGGAAAGTTAGGGAGATGTCTACCCCAAGCATTTGAAGACTTCTTCTGGAAGGTTAGGCCCTGAAGATTGCTGAAACAGGTATTTTGAAGCACTTAGAGTTTATTCAGAAATCAAAAATACCACGGTCATCCACTACATATCAAGCCATTGATAGTCATCTTGACTTTTGTTTTACCACTGGACTCCAACAACTCTGGAAGATAGAATGAAGTTGATAACTTTGGGCAACACAGACTCATTTAAATCCAATTCATTCACAAGTCAAGATATCAGCCAGTGATGTCATTGGTCTCCTTTGGAAATAAAGGTTGAACAACAATTACCTGCGTGGTACATTCGAGTGGGGATTTCTTTTGTGCATGAGTTGTACTGAATGACTGTTGAGGTATCATCCATATGTTGAAGTCTACGATTCTCTCGTTTTAATCTTAGAGAATTGCCTGGCTCACTGAAAGATTAAGTGATTTGGTTATGGTAACACAGGTAACCTTCCACTAGGGTCTTCCTGATTTAAAAGCCAGTCCTCTAGTCATATTGCCTCTCATATGTACTATACTACATTTACAAAGAGTAAATAAATAGTAGATGGTAAAAAAAAAGTTCTACAAAATAAAAATATAATCAAAAGAAAATATTGGTGAAAATATATGCCTAATTAAACAAATAAAAAAACAACATCTAAAATAGATTCATATACTTAGAGCTGGAAGGAACCTTGATGGCACCTTGATATCTAGTTCAACCTCCATTTAACAGATGAAGAAAAGGAGACCTAGAGAAAATTGCCCGATTTCATACAGATGGCAGAACCAGAATCCACACTTAGATCCTCTGACACCAAATTCTATACTCTTTCTAACTGAGTATCATAGGCTGTATGGGGAACTATTAAAATATGTAAGGTCACTGGCCAGTCTCCAACAAATAGTCAAAAGGACTTGGCTAGGCAAATTCCAAATGAAGAAACACAAAGTACAATCACCTGAAAACTATTCAATCTCACTATAAAACCAAGAAGTTCAAATTAAAATAACTTTGAAATGCTACCTGAATATAATAAAGTAAGCAAAATAGTTAAAAGCAATTAATTCTGCTATTTTAGAGGGCTTTTGTAGAGTATGAGAATATCCTGCTGGTATAATCATCAGCTAGTGGAATATTGATATCTTATGTGTTGAAATTATTTTATTTAAATGTAAATAATTGCAAAGCGAACATATTTTGTTGAATTTTGGAGTTGTGTGTACTTCTTGTCCTAATGTCCAGAATACTATCTCTCCTCACCTCTATTTCTTAAATACCTGGCACCCTTCAAAAATTAGCTTAATCACTGCCTTCCATAGGAGACATTTCACTGGTTTCCCCAGCTGCTAGTGTTTTTTTCTTACGGTTATTTTAAAACCATTCTGTATGTATCTTGAATATGCCTATTAATGTGCATGTTGTATTCCCCTTAGAATATAAGCTCCATTAGAGTAGGGACTGTTTTTGCTTTTTAATTGTTGCCCCAGCACTTAGTTTGGTGTCTGGCACATAATAAGCACTTAATCATTTGGTGATTGATCAAATGAAGCTTAACATACATCAGTTATATATTTTTAAAAGTATGGTTTGGGACAAGGAAAAACCAATGTCTAGGAGGGAGAAGTGTTTGGAGGATGGAAAAAGATAATTACGATTACCACGGTTGTAAGAAGAACAGAGACAAAAAGGTTCTTTTCTGTCGATTCTATCAGAAGTAAGATTTTACAGGACATAAACTACAGCACTGCAGTGTCTAGGAGTGTGGAGTCTTAGAGACATACAGCATAACAATTGAAAAAAGTACAGTTAATCTGAAACTAGTAGTAAGGATTACTCTTCTTTAATACTTTTCTTTAACATCTAGGTACCTAGGGTAAGATAAAGCAAAGAAGCTGCTCCACCTTGGACTGGTAAATGATGAAGTAATCAATGGAAAAAGTGGCCCTCAAAAATGTTCCTACATACAAAATCTGCTTCAACTATCACCAAGGCAGTACTAGGGGGACTTATATATCTGCTCTCTCTCTCTCTCTCTCTCTCTCTCTCTCTCTCTCACACACACACACACACACACACACACACACACACACACACCTCTCACAATGTATGAAGTTTCTTAGGGACTGCTCTTTCAAGAATAGGATGCTCTTGATTCACATTTTTGTCTGATTTCACTGGGACAAAAACAGTAGGAGTTAGGGGTGGGAAGGTCTTGCCGAGTGATTCTTACTCAGCTATGAAAATATCTGATGGTCTCTGAAACTTCTTCTATTTCCATAATTCTATGATTGCTTCTGTTTTTCACAGCTGTCAGGATGTTTCAAATATCCCATCCAAAGGATAGACATGTTAAAATTTCTTCCAACTGATTAAAAAAAATTGTACACTTGAGAGCACCAACTATTTCAAGACAATGAATTTCTGAATTAATCATGGTTTAGAGAATTTGGAAGTCTTTTATGGGAGGGGAATAAAGGAAAGGTCAGCAGTTAGAAAAAAAAATTCAACACATGGAAATTCTTCCCCTAAAATAGAGTTTTTATAGTTGTAGATAGTGAAATATAACCAGAAAGTTTAACTAGAGTAATTTTAAAGCATTGCATTCTAAAGCAAGGAAAAGAAGCCTGAAACAATCTTTTTAAGAATGAAACTTGGCTTGATGATTCCTTCCTATCTTGACTCTATTCCAGAGGATTTCACAGCATTTGTAGATTTCCTTTACAATCTAGAGTCCATTGTTCTATGAATCTGATGACCAATACAATTTGTAAATTCCTTGAGAGTATTGTCTTTGTAACCCCAATACCTTGCCCACAGTAGGCACTTAATGAATATTTATTGAATTGAATAGAATTAAAGAAAACTAGCTGTTCCACCCTCAAAATCCTTTCAAAGACTATACTAGAAGTGAAAGAGTTAAAATACATGCATTTTCTGGGTGATAATAATACTTTCATTTGTTTCATACTTCTCAGAACACAAGAACCCTGCGAGCTAGACAGTACAGGTATCTTTTCCCTTATTTTGCACATAAGAAAATTGAGACCTGACTTACTGAACAACTTGATGACAATCACCCAGAAAATTATGTGTTGAGTCAATTTCAGAAAATAGATCTGATTTCTGGGTCTTCCTAATATTTAGTGCAATCCTCTTTCAATTATATGACTGAAACAGAAGTTATCTTCCTGATCAAAACCAACCAAACAAAAAACTCTCCCTAATCCCTTTCACTTGTTGCTGACACAATCATCTTCTCAGTCATTCAAGTATTAACCTCAGGTTCATTTCTGATTTTTATTCTCCCATCTTCAGGAGTTGTTGTCATTTAGTTATCCAGTTATGTCTGACTCTTCGTGACCCCATGGATCATACAGTCTATGGAGTTTTCTTGGCAAAGATACTGGAGTAGTTTGACATTTTCTTCTCTAAATTTCCTTCCATCTCTTTCACTGTCAAATTTAATTAGTTGTTAAGTTATATTAGTAAATCATATAAATAATTTCTTTATGAAAAAGAGAAGGCTAGAATTGGTGGGGTGATTGTGATTGGAATGAAATGGAGTTTGAGTACAGGACTGAAATGGTCAGAGTGGTATCTGGGAGCTCCCTTTACCAGCAGAACTACAAGTCTACCATAAAAAAAAAATTACCAGCACTTAGAGAACAATGTTTGTTGAATCAAATTGAATGCATTCCCTCAATCCTCACACACACCCACATGCATACACATATACACATTACATTTTTAAAGATTCATTTATTGTACATATAAGAGGGGAAAAAAACTGCCTCTTCCCTGTAGTAGCCTTTAGCAGTATTTGACCAAGAAAACAAAGTTTCCCCAAAAGAACCAAATTCACCCATAAGCAGACCAATAAAGCTGTGTAAGTTTGTTTTCTTCCACTGATATTATCACAGTAGGATACCTGAAAAGGAAGAACTAACAGAAGGGGTGAGCTAAAAATCTCATTGAGAGAAAAATTTAATGAACATTCTATTGGCAAGAGCAGATTTGAGAAGCTTCTGTTTAGTGCTACTGTTTATTAGAGTATACTGTCTGTTGCCAGTATAATGCCTCTGAATAGACTGAAAAGAAGACTGGAGGTTAAAAACAATTTTCACGGTTTTTCGACTGGATTTTATATGGGCACTACTCAGTGTGAGATCTGACCAGAAGATCTCATCATGCTAGGCTGGACTGCTCCCTCCTGAACAGTATAGTTTGTTTATTTTTTTTTTCCCACTTGCTAGATAGATCACGAGTACCCATCCTTTCTGTAATGTGGATCAAATTGATTTTCTTGCATTTCTGAGATCATTGCACTTGATAGCTTAGGGATAATGAAGCTCTCCTTCAAATTCTTTTATAAAAGATATTAAAGAGGGAATTCCTAATCTATCATAGATAGGGTTGGGTCTGGCACCGGACCTGAAATCAGGAAAACTAAATCCAAACTCAAATACTGACTGGCTGTATGACCCTGGGAAAGTCATTTAACTTCTCTCTGCCTGTTTCCCCAACTGTAAAATGGAGATGATCACAGGATCTACCTCCAAAAGTTGTTTTGAGGATCAAATAAAATATTTGTAAAGTGCTCAGTACAGTCCCTGGCCTACAGTAGGGTCTGTATTTATTATTAGCTAGATGCATATCTACATCTATCTATATTACTACATAGATAGATAGATACACACACACAGATCTATCTATATCACTAGATAGATAGATAGATACACACACACAGATAGCGCGTGTATTAACTACCTACTATGTGCCAAGCTTTGAATTAAATGCAATTAAGAAAGTTTCTAACCACATCAAACTTACATTGCAATGGGGAAAGACAACACTTCAACACATAAAGGGAAACTGGAAGGGGGAGGGGGAGGTGGGGATTGGCAGCATGATTTAGAATTGAAACTCTGGAAGTGAGGCAGAGTTTTTGTTCCAGATATGAAAAGGTCAACTATCAGAGACCAGATAGACACTAGGGACAGATTCTTGTTATAGGAAAGACGATCTTTACCTCCACCTCTGAGAATAGTGGATTAAATTCATTTCAATCAGTGAAGAAGCATTGACTAATCACTTATTATTTGCTAGGCACCAGTGATAAGTGTTGTTGCTGTTGGTGTTCTTGTTCAGTCCTATCCAACTCTTTGTGACCCCCATTCTGGGGTTTTCTTGGCAAAGAGACTGGAGTGGTTTGCCATTTCCTGCTCCAGTTCATTTACAGATGAGGAACTGAGGCAAACAGAGGTAAGTGACTTGCTCAGGGTCAAACGACTAGTAAGTGAGGTATGTGCAGCACCACCTAGCTGTCTACTAGTGATAAGTGCTAGAGATACAAAGATAAACAATAGCATTGTCCCTGTCCTCAAGGAACTCTCATTCTAATGGGAAAGAGAACAAGTAAATAACCATACAGAAAGACAAGTCCCAAAAATAAGGAAATCTGAGAGGGATTTGAAATGCTACCTGTAAAAGGTAAGATTTGAGCCAAGGGCTAAAAGAAGCCAGGGAAGCCAGGAGGTAGAGGGTGGAAAGTGTCCATCAGGCACAGAGAACAGCTGACAAAAAGATGGAGATTCAGGAAATAGAGCCTAATTACCCGTGAGGGATAGCAAAAAGGCTAGCGTTGCCAGATTGTACAGTACATGGCGGGTAGTAAAACATAGGACTAGAAAAGTAGAAAGGAACTAGGTTGTAAAGGCTTTAAAATTTCAATTAAACAATCACTAATTATCTGATATGTGCAAGGCACAGTGTTTTATATAAATTTAAGGTAAGATAAAATAAGCGTTTCAGGAGGGGCCTCACGCAGGAGCTATCACCTGAGCCGTGCTTTGACAAAATCTGGGAATGTTAGGAGGCAGAGGGTAGGCGTGAGGGTGTTTGGGGCAGGGTGGGCCATTTATGCAGGCGAGTGGGAGATGGAATGTTAAATAGAGGGGACGGTTAACAGGTCAGTATGACCAGAACTTAGAACGTATAAAGGGGTGGAAGGCAGATTGTCATTCTGGGATACCTCTGGTTGGGGGAGCAGAGGAAGCCAGAGCTGGCCTTCCCCAGAAATGATGTAAGGAAGAAGGGTCCCCTTCCCCATGAAGGACCTTAGATAAATGTGGAAGGTATAGGATAATGGCAGCAGATTTGCTTGGGAGATCTCTTGTGTAAGACTTGGAGGACTGTGTGTCTTACCAGAAGAACACAAAGATTAGATGAAATATTTAGGTGCTCACTGTGTTCCAAGCACTGTGCTAAGTGCTAGAAATGCAAACACAAACAATATAAGGAAATGAGTTTTATCTGCTATTCATTAAAATGGTGAAATGTGTGGAGACTGTTTGCAAAACTAAACATTTCTCAATTTTTAAAATTTTTCTATGACGGGGATTTAAATTCTTCTTCCTAAATGATTATTCTTTGGTCCTTTCTTATATTTCCCATCTTCTTACATTTTATTTCCCTCTATACATCCCACAATCTATACTGGCTTATGTGTTAATTTCATACATGACACTCCATCTCCCATTTACATTTCAATGGTTATTCTCCGTACTTAGACTGTTCTCCTTTCTCTTCTCTGATTCTTACAATCTCTAGCTTTCTTCAAAAACAAGCTCAAATATCACCTTCTGCAGGAGACCTTTCCTGTTCCCTCTGCTGCTGCTGACAATATTAATAATAATAATTAATAATAACTAACATTTATATAAAACTTTCTATGTGCTTTACAATCATTATCTCATTTGATCTTCATAAAAACCTGGAGTGGTTTGCCATTTGCTATTATTCTATTCATTTTACAAATTTAGAAACTAAAGTAAAGGTTAAATGACTTGCCCAGGGTGACATGCTTAGTAAGCATCTGAGGCTGGATTTGAACTCAGGTCTTCTTGACTCCAAGCAGAGAATTCTATGGACTGTACCATTTAGATGCTAGTGCCATTGCCTGCCTATATGGTGACTTTCCACTCACTCTGTATCTTGAACATACTGTTTTACATACACGTTTTCTCTACCAGTAAAATCTAAACTCCTTGAAGACAGGGATTATTTTAGCTCTAAGCATGGTACATGGCAAATTGTGTTTAATAAAACCTTTTTAATTGATCAAATGACTGATAAAACATCCCTTGTTTTAATTAGGCATTGGCAAAAGATTTCTTTATGCAGAGTATAATAACTTGTATATACAAAGGAGAGCATTGCTGGCCTGCTTCTAAGATTTGAGAATTACAATTATTTATCATGATTCCTTCCTTCCTTTATTTTTTCAGTCACCTGCATCTTCTTTCACCTTAACAGCAATTATCATTCTACTCAGGTTTAGTCTTAAAGAGTGGAACCATCAGGGGAAATCAGCATTCCTCTTCCTTCAGTCTGAAGCAGAATAACAATGAGTCCCCATAAAGGACCTGTCATAGTAACTCGTCAGGGCCACTGCCTAATACTTACACTGTTGGAACAATCTCTCCCTTGTTAAAGCGTAAGAATGTGGCAAGCATTTCTCTAGTGTTTAAGGTTTACCAAACCCTTTCCCTCTGTCATCTCATTGGATCTTCACAACTCTGTGAGGTAGAGGCTATTGTTACCCTCCATTTTACAGATTAGGAAACTGAGGCTGGTGGAGGTAAGTCATTTACCCAGAACACAAAACTAAGCAATTGCCTGAGGCAAAATTGGATTCAGGTCTTTCTGAATCCAAAGCTAGCACCCTATCCACCACAACACCTAGCTGCTCTCTTGTTTTTAACAATTGATATGGTCTACTACTGAGCCCCAACTTTGGAATATTTATCTAGTTGTGCAACATGAAAATACTGATTTCACTGTATAGAAGTACCTACATAGTACAGTATGTATATTGAGAGTGTTAGACCTGAACAAATCACTTAACCACTAGCTGCCTCAGTTTTCTTATCTGTAATATGGGGTTGACAATAAAAACACCCAGGATTGTTCTGACCTTCAAAAGGAGATAATATTTGAAAAGAGTGTTGCAAATATTAAAGTTCTTTATAAATATAAGTTATTGTTATCATTATTAATATTACTACACGGATTGTGGGGATACTGACGATCATTAAAGATTTATTATTTCCAATTTATAGGCAAAATAAGGAGGGAGGGAAATAAGGTGGTATAGTGATGAAGGAACCTGTGAAGGGATAACAGAATGGGTTTGAAAATGAGAACTTCTTCATCAGGTACTAGTCTCAGAGCTTGCAAAATGGGCTGGTCAAAAGGATCTATGACTTCCCTTGGTGGCCTCTGGTAATGTATGTGTACCACAAAGGCACTATGTAAATTAACACAGCTGACTCACTGGTACAAAGAGAAAGCCAGAAACTGAAAAGAGAGGGTAAATATTAATCACATTTAATACACTACAAGAGGATCCCTGAAAATAAAATAGTCATTATCTGAATCTGCCCATAAGTATAGATAGATAAAACTTTTTTTATTATTATTTTTTGATCAGTTGGGGTTTTTTTTGTGTTTTTTTTTCAGCAATATCCAACTCTTTGTGATCCCATTTGGGGTTTTCTAGACAAAGATACTAGAATAGTTTGCTATTTTCTTCCCTAGCTTATTTTGCAGATGAGGAAACTGAGGTAAGTAAAGTTAAATAACTTGCCCAGGGTCACACAACTAGAAAGTGTCTGCAGCAGAATTTGAATTCAAATCTTCCTGACTCCAGGTCCAGTGCTCTAACCACTGTACAATCTAGCTAACCCCTGGAAAAAACTACACGACCCCTAGTATTTTTATGCTTCATTTAGTTGATTTTTAAGGCATTATTTTTTGTCTTTGAGTTCAACCAGATGCTCACGGAATAACTAATAAATTGATTTTAAAAAAAAGAATTTATTAATCCCGTATTATCTAGGAAGCATCGTGCTAAGTGCTTGAGGTCTAAATTTAAAAGCAACACAGTCCCCGGCCTCAAGGAGCTTACTTCACAGAAACTAATTTTCATTTACTCACAAAATTAGAGCTGGAGGAGAACAAAGAGGCCATGAACATAAACAAGAATCCTCTCATACCCCAAAAGTGACTATCTTTTCCTTGAAGACCTCCAATGGGAAGGAACTTGCTACCTTTTAAGGTAGCTCTTTTCACTTGGAAATAAACTCTAATTAATGAGATGGCTTTCCTCCATAAACCTCCTTCTCTACAACTTCCAGTCTTGCTCATTGTTCTTCTCTAAAGTCAAGAAAAAACATCTAAATGCCCATTCTATGGCACCACTTTTCAAATATTTCAGGACAGTAATCGTGTCCTCTCAGAGCATAACTATTCTTAAAACATAACTTTGTGGACAGAATGTGTCAATAAACTGCACTTTGGATAAAACCACTATCTCTGTGACTCTCCACCCTGGAACTCCCTAAATATGTTGGCCTCTTGTATTTGAATGCAACCCATTTGAGGGCAGGGACTGTCTTTTGCCTCTTTTTTTTTTTAAATTTCTAGTGCTTAGCACAGTGCTTGGGACTTAGTATGTACTTAATTAATGTTCATTGATTGATTGATTGATTATTGCTTCCTATTTAAATATAAGCTCCTTGAATACAAGGACTTTGTTAACTTTTTTGAATGTGTATCATCGAATTTTATCTCAGTGCCTGATACATAGCAAGTGCTTAAAAGGTGCTTTTTTCATTCATTTGCCCCAAAAATGTCCTGTTTGGGGGGACAAACATTTTAATATCTTTAACCAATAATGTGATTTCAAGGTTCTGAACTATTTTTTGCTCCCCTCCTCTGGACACTGTTCAATTTTTCAAAGTACCCAGAATTGAATGCAATTGTTCTCATGTGATTTGATCAAGGTATAGTGGGGCTATCACTTCCCTCCTTAGCCCTAAATGTTATAACAAAAATCACTTTGTTAGTGCTAACCACCATCAGTTCATATTGAATATGCAATTCAATAAAAAATAAGCCCAGATCTTTTCCATACAAAGTGTCACCTAGCTATAACTTTAGCTCTATAAAATTCTATTTTACTACATTCAACCCAATTTACTAAATTAGTGATATGCTTTTAGATCCTTGTGGTTACCAATCAACAAAAATTTCTTAAGTACTTACTATGTGCCAATCACTGAGGACAGGAATGCATGAAAAAAGATGCCCATTACCCTCAATGAGCTTTTATTCTAATGAGGGAAGACAGTACATAAAAAGAAACTCTAAAGTAAAGAACTGTGGGAGGTAAGTATCCAAATGAGCACTGTGGTAAATTTTGGAGATTCAGAAGCACAGCAAAGTGAAAAAATGAAGAAATGGTTGGCCTGGGATTTTTTTTCTCAAAATTCAGCATCTAAAAGGAACTCACCAATGGGAAAATAGATTTGCGTGAAGAGAGTGTGTTCTATGGAGGGAAGGCAGATGAGTCATAGCGATGAAATCCAGAGTATCAGAAGGAGAGCTGGGAAAGGAACAAAGGACAGCTCCTGGCCTGAAGGAAGCCCTTCCTTCAATATACTAGCTATTCCTCTTACTTTTGTATCCTCTGCAAAACTGATACACATTCCATCTGTGCTTTTACTACAACAAACTAGTGAGTGAATCTCTATAAATTGATGCTCTCTCATTAATTACTATCCATTGGTTACAATCATTCAGTCAAATATGAATTCAGTCATTCCTTACTGTCATTGAGCACAAATCTATTTAGCTTAACCATATGGAAAGTATGAGAAATTTAGGCAAATATTTGCTAAAATCTCAGTAAACTACATAGAAATAATTTCCGTAATCTATTTGAAATTTGGTATGTGTCAGAGGAAGGGAGGAAGTTAAGGAAAGATTCCAAGGAGAAGTTGGTATTATAATGTAGCTCTTGATGGAAAATATTTATTACTACATAGGAACAGAATGAATTTATTACAGGAATGATAGAAAGCATGGGCAAATGCAGGGAAGTAGGAGGTTGGAGGATGAGATTCTGGAGCAGCCAGAAGTTCAGTTTAGTTGCAATTTAGAATTTGAGAGAGAAAAAAACATGAACAAAGGCAGTAAAGTTAGGTTGGTGCCAAGTATATAAACTCTCCCCAAAATAAATTATTTGAAAATTATTAAGCAAAATTGCCAAAGCAAGTGATTGAGATTGATAGTCTATGTCAGCTTCCCCTTCTGAAGTTTGCTGGTTAAAAGGGTAGAAAGATGTGTGAATCACCTTTAATAACTTGGTACCAACACAATTTTATGAGTTAAAATTACTTGCACTTTAGCGTTATCCCTATTTATACTTTGGCTATGCATTGTGCATTAGGACCTATCTTATCTCCTACAAGTCTTCCCATGTTTCCCTGAATTCTTCAAGTTTTCCTCCTTACATCATCATCATCATCATCCTCATCATCATTATTATATTTATTAACTTAACCTGTGATTTCCTCAGTAAAGAGATCTCTTAGTGAAGAACTTCATATCAGCTTCATTTCAGCAAGTAATAATCTTAGAAAGTTGCCTGGGGCACTGAGATTAGACAATGAATTAGTTCACCCACTAATTACATTCATATAAAACAATTTAGTCAGCTTTTCTCAGCTGATGGCTACTTAGTTTATTTCTCTTAAAATTATCTAGAGAGAAGTAGATGAAGCATTTACTTAGCACTTACTATGTGCCTGGCACTCTGATGCTATTATTTCTATGCCTATAAGTCTTTTTGTTATTAATAACTTCTTTAAGGGTATAAAATCAGTAGTGGGATCACTGGATCAGAAAGGAGTAAAAATTTAGTAACTTTTCTTACATAATTCTACAGAGTGGTTAGACCAATTCAAAGCTTCATATGACAAGTTTCATATTAAATAAAATAAAATTTAAATGGGAGAAATGTAAAAACTCACACTTGGGTTTGAATCATTAATATCACAAGCAAAGAATGGAGGAGGGAGGCATGGTTAGACACCAGTTTGTCTAAAGGGGGAAAAAAGCAGTCTTGGGATTTTATTGAATTACAAGCTAAATATGCCAATCTTATGCTATGGCAGCAAAAAATAGCTAATGCTACCTTTAACTACAATTTTTTAAAAAGGTAGGATATCAAGAATGAAGGAGTTGACAATCATATGATTTTAAAAAAAAACTTTTTCCTGTTCAACAATATTTGGAATATTGCATTCGCCTCTAGGTATGATACATGAGGAAACCAGTATGTTGAATGGTATGAAATCAATGCTATATAAGGTTGGTTGAATTAATTGTTAATATTTATACAGAAGGCATAGGTAAAATATAATAGTGGGTTTGAAGTATTCAAGGAGTTTTCATGTGGAAGAAAGAATAGAATTTATAATTTGGGCTGTAGAATGATAAGCAATGATTTACTGGTCTAAAGGGACAATTTGTGCCTAATGTAGTTGGGGAGGAAAGACAAAAGAGGGTTCTCCCAAAGAGTTAAGGGCTGCATTAAGATGTAGTGGAATTCTCCTCACAAGAAACCTTCAAGTAAAGGCTGTATGAGCATTTGCTGCACATGCTGTAGAATCAACGAGCTAGAGTAGACAACCTTTGATGACTCGATACTCTGAGATTTTATGATGCTTTGACATAAAAGAAAGTTTCCTCCAATTCTATGTTGGTTAGAAGCTTTTCCATAAATGAGTAATATCATTTTATGGAAAGTATTTTCAATGTCAATTGATGAAATCATGTCTTTTTTACTGATTACAGAATATATCCAACTTGGTAATAATGATTTTTCAAGTATATTTTGAAAATATATGCTACAGGATGCAATGGATAAAGAGCTGGAATTGGAATTAAAAAGATCTGAGTTCAAATTCAGCATCAGACACTTACTAGCTATGTCACTCAGAGCAAATCACTTAATCTCTGCCTCGATTTCCTCAATTGAACAATGTGAATAATATCATCTCCCTCCTATGATTGTTGTGAAGATAAAACTAGATAATATGTATCACAAACTTTATATGCCTTAAAATACTGTAGAAATATGTGATATTAATATATCACTTTAGTGTCTTTCCAGGAATTTTTAAAATTGAGTCATAATTTATTAGTGATATTAGACTATATATGTTTGTCTTTCAATGCTTTATTAATTTGTTTTAATCTGCTTGGGAAACCAGAACTATATTTGTCTCATAAAGGAATCTATTTAGATTTAATTTCTCTATTTATTTGATTAATTTGATATTAATGAAAAATGATGCAGTTTTAAAAATTCCTAGCAAGACATTAAAGTGATATAATAATAGTAGATAATACTTTGATAGCACTTTAAGGTGCATAAACTGCATAATACATATTATTTCATTTCATTTTTCTGAATAATCATGGAAGGGAGATGTTTTCAGCTGTAAAATGGTGATAATAATAGCACCTATTACCCAGGGCTGTCCTAAGGATCAAATGAGATAATATTTTTAAGTTTTCACAATGTATTAGGTGCTATGTAAATGCTAACTTTTTTTATTATTGTTAGTAGTAATAATAATACTAAAAATGGTAAATGTATGTCATGTGAGAGGGTTTTCCCCCATTTGGTATTCATTTATTGGTTGCTCAATTTTTTTTCTGAGATTGGGTATTTAGCGTCTCTTTTCCATATTTATGCATTTAGGTATTATCAGAGGGATGAAAAAAGGATCTTTAATATCTCTTCTGTATGTTGAACTATTATTTTACCCCTCAAAAAGTGTGTTTAAAAGAAGCAGCTTAGGGGCGATGGGTAGGGGAAAGATGGGGAGAAAATATGTAACTCAAAATCTCATGGAAATGAATGATGCAAACTAAAACAAAATTTAAAAAAAAGGAGCAGCTTAGTAGCATAGTAGATAGAGTGCCTGGCATGGAGTCAGGAAGATAAATATTACTGAGTCCAAATCTGATCTTAGACACTTATTAGCTATGTGACTCTGGGAAAGTCGCTTAACCATATTTGCCTCAGTTCCTCATCTGTAAAAATGAGCCGGAGAAGGGCATGGCAAACCACTTCAGTATCTTCATCAAGAAAACACCAAATGTGGTCATGAAGAGTCAGATACAACTGAACAACAATAATAATAGAGAAGCATGTTGGTCTCTTTCTTGAATTGGTCCATTAGATGCTTTATCCCACACATGACTATGAACAACAGGGATTCTCATTCTATTTCTGCTTTTGCATGGGAAGAAAGCAGTAAGGAGAATGGAAGTGGGTAGGTAAAATAAACACACAAATAAAACACATATGCATACAATTTTTTGAGTTACTAAGATATATAATATTGAAGAAAAAAAAGTAGAGTAGAAATTTCCTGTTTAAGGTTGGAGAGGGTGTGAAGCGCTCACTTCAATGAATATAATCATAGAAGGCCCAGTCACTCTAACTGAATCAATTAATCAATCAACAGTAGTAGATGTTAAGGAAGTTTCCTCAACCCCACAGCAATGTAATCACACATATTTTAGTTGCAATGTCTAAAAAAGGTTACTTAACACCAGGATCACTTTATTAAGAACGAATCCTTTCTAACTGAGTCAAGATTATAATCGATCATTCCCTTTGGGCCTATTTATGTATGAAAACAGTGAATAAGCTCATTAGTTTGCTAGTCTTGCTGAGGAATATTTCCCATTTGAAGTTCATTTTAGAGCCAAAATTTTAAGAGGATGAGAGGGTTGGGTGGGTGGGAACCCTTGACAGGGGATCAGTGTTGGGGAGTAAGGAAAAACTTCACATTTTCTTTACTCATTCCTTTGTGCCCCTCTTCCCCCTGACCATGTCATCTGTAGCTTTTGGACTCCTAGAAGGCAAGGAATTCAGTAAGGAGTCTAGGACATTTAAAAGAAATGAATATGAAAGATAGTCAAATGAGAGAAAAGGAAGCCTCAAGACTCCTAGCCCTTCATAGTAAAGAAGTGCCAGATCTGGAATAAAGTGCCAGCAGTTTTTTGTTTGTTTGTCTGTTTGTTTTAAATAACTTTGCTACACAGTGTATCCAACACATATACCTTATTACTATTGTACTCTTAAGTTTGAAGCCCTTTTTCCTATAGAGCTGTTTATTTCTGTGGAGGTAATAAGCCCCAGGGTTTCAGGGAAAATGTTTTATGTTAGTCTTTTTACTTCACTATCTTCATAAATGCCTTTGCTAAAAGATAATTAAATCTACTGATGCACTGTTACTGTGAATCACACTTACAGGGGTTTATGCATTATATTTTTAGATAGCTCCACAGCTAACCTTTTTGTCTCTATTTGACACAAGTGTGAAGACAAGTTGTGGGGATAAGAATTCATTATTTGGTAAAAAAAAAAAAGGTGTGGGGAAAAATGGAAAGCAGACTGGCAGAAATCAGGCATAGACCAATATCTTACACCATTTATCAAGATAAGGTAAAAATGAATACCTGATCTAGATATAAAGAGAGATATTACAAATAAATTTGAAGAACATGGAACATATTACTTACCAGACCTATGAATAGGTGAATAATTTATGAATAAACAAGATATAAAGAACATTGTATGGTACAAAATGAATAATTTCTATCACATTAAATTAAAAAGGTTTTGTATAAATAAAACCAATGTAGTTAAGATCAGAGAGAAAGAATAAAATTGAGGAAAAATTTTATATCAGATAAAGGTCTCGTATCTCAAATATATAAAGAGCTTTGTCAAATCTATAAGAATACAAGTCATTCTCCAACTGATAAAGGGTCAAAGGATATGAGCAAGCAGTTTTCTGATGAAGAAATAAAAATAATTTATAGTCATATGAAAAATACTCTAAATCATTATTGGTTAGATAAATGCAAATTAAAACAACCTTGAGATATAATTTTATACCCACAAGAATTACTAAAATGATAGAAAAGGAAAGCAACAAATATTGGAGGGGATGTGTAAAAAAAATAGGGCACTAATTTACTGTCGGTGAAACTGTGAACTGGTCCAAACATCTTGGAAAGTTATTGGGAATTATGGCCAAAGAGTTACAAAACTGCCTATACCTTTTGACTTAACAATACTACTATTAGGGCACTTTTCTAACATGACTAGGGAAAAAGAAAAAAAAATTATATGTCCTAAGTTATTTATAGCAGTTCTCTTTGTGGTGGAAAGGACTGGAAATTGCTGAGAGGCCCATCAATTGTGGAGTGGCTAAACAAGTTGTGGTATATGATCGTGAGAGAACATTACCGTACTATAAGAAATGATGAGCTTGATCATTTTAGAAAAAAAAACATGGAAAGTCTTGCATGAAATAATGAAGAGCAAAATGAGCAGAACTGAGAACATTGCATATAGTAAAACAATATTGTTTTAAAAACAAATTTCAGTAATCAAGTCATTTTGAACTATTATATATACCCTAATTAACTACAAAAGACCTATGAAGGAAGATGTTATTTGCATCCAGAGAAAGAACTGATAAATAGAAGTATATATAGTATGGAATTATACATATATACATATTTGTGTCTAATGGTAGCCTTCTCTAAGACAGGGGTAGGAAGAAGGAGGGTAAAAAATAAATTGGCATGTTAACTTTGTTATGTATTTAAAAGAAAAAGCAGGTTGTACATAACAGATTTGCAGTTTCATGTGCAATACTCTGTTTTCTATTTTATTTTGTTATGGAAATGCTTGCTTTATTTCTTAAGTTCAGAACCAAACTTTTAACCAAAAGATGGCTTTACAGCCTTACCCGCAGAATCCTGAGAGTATTCGGCCACTCTCTGGAAAACCCAGTGCAAAAGCTGGAGTAGCCACAGGAGGGCAATAATCTATGTCGGCCACTGCTGGTCAGGGAACCCTGGTGCTAAAAACATGGGTTCACAAAGGGCTGGGCTCATCTCCCAGCATGCTGTGATGGACCCTTCCTGGCTACCTGCCAGCCTTCTTTCAGTGGGAGATTTGTTTCTCTTTGTCACTTTGTGGGTTCTATAGGTCTAAAATTTGTTTAGGGTCATATTTTGTAAGTATTTGAGGTGGTTATGGGGAGAACTCACAGAGTTTTCCTGCTTCTACCCCACCATCTTGGCTCTGCCCCCTCCTGTCTGACCCTTTTTAAGTCTTATCTGAAGTCATATCTTCTACAAGAAGCCTTTCCCATTCCCCCTTAATCTGAATGCCTTCCCTCTGACAGTACAGTGTGCATACATGTATGCATGTGTGTGTGTGGATATGTATATTTACATTATTTGTACATAGTTCTTTGCATGGTGACTTCCCCATTAGACTGTGAGCTCCTTGAAAGCACGGGCCATTTGCCAATTTTTTGTCTTTCATTGTATGTCCAACTCTGACCACAGTGCCTGGCATACAATAGGTGCTCAATAAGTGCTACTAAACTAAAGAAAAGGGAATTTAGTTTTAAAGTATCCCTAGACCTAGGTCAAGAAAGCAGGATAATCAGATAACAGGAGGAAATTGGAGGATATAGGGCACAAATAGCATTTTTCTTCTCTTCAAGTTGAAGATTCTGCCTTTGGTGGGGGGGGGGGGGGGGAAGGAAAAAATATGACACACTAATAGCATGATATGCAGATGGTATTAAAGAACAGATTTTAGCTATCTGGGTGGGAAATAGCTTCTAATGTCAACAAAATGGGTTCTGAGCAACAGACCAAATATATATCATGCTGTTAGGGAAGAATGTGCTTGGCAGGACACTCATTGATCAAGATTTATTAAAAGAGGAATTTGAGGAGAAGGGATGAAGATATCAACATAAAATTATAAATCTGAATATTGATATTACTGAGAATAACAAGTATCATGTACTAGAAACCATAATGGGTGATGGATCCAGTCATCCCATTCCTTCCTCAGAAGGAAACAAGCATAGACCAATACCTTTAGGTTTCAGAATGTCTATTTATCAGTTTCCCCAATGTGTGGATAATAAACCAAATAATCTGTAATTTTAATAAATAGAGGCAAATATGAATTCAAAGATTTAGAAATCTGGTAGAATAAGAAAATGAGACATGTTTGATATATAATATTAGAAGGATTGTTCAAAAGGAGCAGATTTAATAGGGATATAAATATAGTGTATTGTGCACGTATGTACATAAATGAAAGAAGAGGGGAAGAATGAGAGAGAGAAAGAGAGGGAGTGGGAATAAAAAAGGCATATGCCTTCAACTACAATAGGCAACCAGGTAATACAGTAGATATAGAGTGAAACCAGGAGTCAGGAAGACCTAAGTTGTAATCTTGCCCCATAGGCTTCTTTGCTACCTTCTTTGGGCAAGTTACTGAACTGTCTTAGTCTTAAGCTTCCCCATGTGTTTAATGGAGACAATAATAGTACTTACCTCCCAGGGTTGTTGTGAGGATCAAATGAGTTAATGCATGTAATATACATTGAAAACCTTAAAGTCCTATATAAATGTTAGCTTTTATATTTAGTATTGCTGTTATTATCATCATTACTATTATTAGAAAGTTATTTGCCTCCTTATATACAGAAACCTGAGGGTAGTAGCACTGCAAAGATAAGGATAAAAGAAGGGATAAAGAGAATCATTATTGTTGTAGGGAGAAAAAGAAAAAAAATGATTGTCTTGACAGAAGTGAGAGGGGGCAGCATCTGTGGCAAAGGGACAAAAAAGGGAACAGAAAAGGTTAAAATCATTCTTTTTTTTAGAGCATCTATAACATAAACTTACTTCACTCTAAATTTAAGAATCTTGTCCAAGACTAATAAATGGGCCTATTAGTGCAGAAACTGAGTTGTATCAATATTGACATTCTTAGTAGAAATGAAACAGAAGACTGAAACTTTACCGTGGCAGACCTCTGTCTATACCTTCAAAAACATGTAACAATTGCTTTTGAAATGTCTCCCATGTTCTGATTTTTTTTAAATGGTCATGACTGCCAAATTTTGAGATATTTAAGATAATGTGATACTCTGAGAATTTTGCATAAATTTGAATAAAATTGGGCTTTGTCTTCTTTTGGATGGACAGAGTAGAAAGAGTGAAGTTATTACACTCTCCATATTGAAGCTGTGTTCTTACAAAACTAGAAAGTATAGTTTAGAGAAGAGATTCTTAACTGAGGGTTGGTCAACTTATATTGATTGTCATTTTGATAACCGTATTTCAGTATAATTGGTTTTCCCATTTCTTTTCAAACCTCATCCTTTAGATCTTGTCATTTTTTTGGTCTTTTATTCCATATTTTTGCCCATCAGGGATATTGCAGTCACACTAAGTAATGCCGGTGAATTCTTTCAAGTTCTATTTTGGTCTCTGGTTCTAGAATATCCGGGCAATTCTCCCTAAGAATTTCTTGGAAGATGCTTTCTAAGTTCTGTTTTTGATCATGGCTTTCTGGTAGTCCAATAATTTTTAAGTTGTCTCTCCTGG
>CM053581.1:82642371-82674378 GCA_028627135.1 Pseudochirops cupreus
CCATCCAGCCGCCCCCGGGGCACAGCCGCGGCTTCAGGCCAGGCTGGTTTTGGTTTGCAGTGCTGATATGGTTCCTCATAGCCGAGCTGACTTTAGTGGGAAATATCTTTGTGTGCGTTTTGGAGTTCTAGGATTGGTTTAGAGTCCTATTTTATGGGTATTTTGGGGTGGCTATGTGAGAGCTGCGATGTGTTGCTGCTGCTACGCCGCCATCTTGGCTCCACCCCCACACTAAGTAATGCCAATGTGGACACTGTTCTCATGTCTCATTTTCTGTCTTCTCATTTTATCTCACTAGATAAGAAAATATACAGTAGGCATCCATGCCACCTATGTGAAAGTCCTTTCACTTACAGGCTTAAGGTAATTACAGTGAAATGTGAAATACTCTGCTTACTCTTCTGTTGGCCTTTGCTTAATCCCACTTGCAGGTCCTGCACAGCAACTGAAGGAGTATACACACTGTGAGAGGTGTGTTTCCCACCCTGGGGTGGGTTTGGGGGGCTAGTTCATAAAAGAGCTATAAAAACATCATCATAAATTGTGCTTTGCATTCATGCTGATAAGAATGCCATTGACAGAAAGACTGTGGTAAAACACTTAAATTTTACTGGCATCAATAGCTATTATAAAGTCAGGTTTATTGATGTAATAATAAAAGGAACTAAATTTTATAAAGTTCAGAGTAATTATTGAGACCATGTTAAGAAGTAGCTGTAATAGGTTGACAGCAGATAAAGCAAGAGACTTGAAGAATGACTGGTTGGTGGAGATTATGTTTTAACATAGACTAGTCAGAAAAGATTTAAGTGCTTCAGATATAACCAGCTTCGTGCAAGACCTCTTCCTGTGACAGCAGCTATTTTGGGGTCCCTGGAAAAGCCCCAGAGCAACTTGTGCTTATTTTGAGTTAGGTCATAAGTCTCCAGCAAATCCTAATGGTAAAGAAATCAACGGAGTGTCAGCAGAGATCTGTGACCACCCAGCCTCAAAACAACTCACCAGAGTTGGAGGCCAAGCTGAGCCTAAGGCTCTGGTCTTGCAAGAAACTGAATATATTCCAGTTAAAAATGCTGAAGACAGTTTGGAAAGGCCAGAGCTGGTCCTTATACTAACAGTAAGGGGCAGCAGCTAATTTCTGAATTGTATTATATATCTCCTCGCAAATGTAGTTAAGAAGTAGTGAGGAAATGAAGAAAGAGTATTATTTGCAATCAGAGGAAGTGTGTTCAAACATCCCCTCAACTATTTGTGACTTTGTTACCTGTGCAACTTTGGGTAAGCCGCTAAACCTCCCTATCCCTGAATTTCCTCAATGGGGACTTTCTGGGTTTAGACTATAATACTATGGAGGTTGCTTTCAACTCTAAATCTATAAGCCTTGATCCTTGGTTCCTAGACATTTTTATTCTCCTTCCAGCAGAGGTCAGAGCTTTCAAACCTAGAGAAAGAAAGATCCATAGATACCCTCACCTATAGATATCTGCCTCTTACTACCTGAATGACCTTGGGCGAGTTGTTCAACATCTCTGACCTTTGGTTTCTCATTTTGACCATGAGGGTAGTGAGTTAAATGTAATCTAATGTTTCTTCTAGGTTTTAACCTATGATAATGATGCTATGATAATTTTCTATTCTATGGAGGATACCAGAAATAAACAACGAAGGCACCTCTTAAGGAGCTTGTGCTATTCCCAAGGGAATCAAGACACACACACAAGACAACTAGAGAATATGATGGATGTCTTCCTTCTGCTCCAGGTTGTACCACTGACTCTCTGCAGGACCTTTTCTACCATGCTATGTGTACTTCTTCATCCTGGAAGTTCATTCTACTCATGAACTATTTCTCACATTGAAACTGCCCTAGCCCATGTGCACTGTCCTCTGATTGTCTGATCCCTACCAAAATCTTCATTTTCCAGAGGATGCCCAGGGCAACCATGTATTGGAGAGAAATCTCCACTCTATATACTCACCAGACTTTCTCTATTATGCCCCTTCATGGGTAACTTTCTCTCTCTCTCTCTATCTCTCTTTCTCTCTCTCTCTCTTTTTTTCATCTTCCTGCCCATTTTCAGCTTTTTCTATGTGTTGCCTCCCCATACTAAAAGGAAAGCTCCTAACAGGTAAAGACCATCCTTTCTGCTGGTGTTTTTATCCCCATTGCTTAGGAAATTGCCTGGCACAGAGTAAGCTTCTCTCTCTCTCAATCTCTCTCAATCTCTGTCTATCTCTCTCTGTCTCTCTGTCTCTCACACTCACATAGATGTATGTATACATGTAGATGCAGATGAGTACATATGCATGCATATACACATATGTATGTGTATAGATGCATACACAGGTGTTTCCATGTAGGTATATGCATTGCACACATATATGCATAAGAATACATGTAGATTGCATTATGCATATATATACACATACTATATATACATATATCTATATATATATTCATGCTCACATATGTGACACAAGCTAGCTATGCTATTGCTCTCTAAATTAGTCCACTACCATCACTACTTTCACTGCTGTCACTGTTGCCACACTGCCATACACAAAAGCTGAACTGAATGAGAACTAGAATCAAAACTGAGTAGGCACAGCCTAAATGTGTTTCCAAACAAAATAACTGGAGCCATTGCAACTTCAAGGCACATGTTCCTAATAATTGTCTCCATCTGCTCTAAGAAACTGATTTAGTTTTCTATTTTGTTGACACTATGTTGGTTTCCTATTATCCAGGAGACTGAACATCATACAAGATGTCTATGTTTACCTTGAATATCCCTGAAAACTCCATTTCCAAGCCTAGTTCTGTATAATAGCATACAGCATCTACATTGCATTGCCTATAAATCTGCACTTACTCATCTGTGTGTTTGCCCTTCCTGATGCTACCAAGATTGCTCTCCCCTCAGATATTCTAATCCAGGACCCTTAATTCCCTTATTTTAAATGCATATGAAAACGTTAGAGTTCACTTGCTATCTCTCTTTTTTAAAGGCACTTCAAAGTTATTGCTTCTTTGGGAGACACCATATAAATCTACTCCTTCTATTATTTTTTCAGAATATCTTCTTCTTTAACTTTCTTCATGTCCTTTCTATAATCTTCCATGCCACATTGAAAAAGTATCCTCTACTGATAATGTACTATTGATGGATCTGCACAATTCTATTCTAGGGCCCTTATAAATCTTTTTTTTTTTTCTGGAGCAATAACAGTATTTGTAAAAAAAAAAAATCATTCTCTGAATATATTACCTCTAATCCAAAATTTAACTCATTTTTCCATCTGTCTTTTTTCTCACATTTGAAACACATCTTTTTAACTGCATCAACAAAATAACAACACATCATAATAAATTATTCCCCAAGAAGTATTAAGACAAGAGGGTTTTTTATTTTATTGATTCATTTTACTGATTAGGTATTTCATGGCTAAATACAATTTATTCTAAATTCACTTTTTAAATTTGCCCTTGAAGTTCCTAATGGCTTTTAAATTTTTTTTATTATTTTCCTGAATGCTGTGTTTACCATCCAATTTTCTCTCAGCTACATATTCATCTATATTCAGAATTCTAGTTCTCCACATATGAGATCAAGACAGTGTTTACAATTCTGTAAAGGCACAGCATTAATAAAAGAACAGGTTTTCCTTCATTTTATTGCTCCTCATATTTTTATTTCTCCAATTCATTTGGACCTTGGATTTTGACAAAAATGCCATTAGGTAATAACTATAAAATGTCAGTTGTAAGATATATACAAAATAACTGCTTTATAACAATCATAAGGGGCTAATGATTCATTGCATGCTATTAATTAATGTTGTTATCCAATTGCTTTATTGTGATCTCCTTTTTTGTCTCATTTCCTTAATTAGACTTGCCAAGAAAGACTCTTACTACAAGGTGTCCTCTCTCCCCATCCCATCTTACCTTCCCTTTGCTCTTTTCTTCTGTCTGAAATTAACACAGAACCCATATGTGCCTATGGTGTTGGGAGGACTCATTGTGCATTGGAAAAACACATGACCACCAGTGTACTTTCTCCCCCTTCCTTTCATGTCATGTCTACCTCTAGCTGCGAACTTCTCAAAGCCCATCTGGCTACTCAACTGTTCATACTACTCAGATGAAATTTGAGTCTCCCAACTCTATTCCTTTCAGTGATATGAAGACTATCAGACTTAACATCCCTCTAGTCTCTGTGCCCTCTAGCCCCCACCTCTGTTATTTAACCTCCTGATATAACCTAAAAACCTTGGGCTTTGTCCTCTTCTCTTCTACTGATATGTTAGTATGTCTATGCCTTTCCATTCACTTTGCCTTTGAAATTCTTTTTTATATTTGCTCCCCCAAGTGCAAACTCCTTAAGAGCTGGAATTATATCATGTTTCTGTTGGTACCCTCAACATTCAGTACAGTGCTTGGAAGAAGAAAGTATTTACCAGATGCTTTTCCGCTATTTCTCTCTCTCTCTTTCTCTCTCTCTCTCTCTCTGTCTCCCTTCCTTTAGTTTCCTTCCTTCCTTCCTTCCTTCCTTCTATTTTGTTCTTCAAATGCTCATTTCAGTTCAGTTCAATGAATATTTATTAATGCCTACAACGCATTCTGTTAGGTCTGAATGAATACAAAAAAAAAAAAAAGAACAAAACTGCCCTCAAGGAACTTACTTAATTCTTAGGGGAATCAAGATGCAATATACACACAAATAAGTATATAAAAGAGATTATAAATAACAGAAATCAAAGAGCAGCAATAATTTGGAGATCAGGTAAGATATGGGGAAATTAGCTGCCAAGTTGTGCTTTGAATTTAAAAGCATTTTAAGAGACCAAAGTGAGTTCATGCATATGAGTAGCAAAAAGGGGTCAGATGACCTGCTATTGTAGAGAGAGAAACAGCAAGATCTGGCAAAAGATTAGATTTGTGTGATAAGGAATAATGAGAAGTTGAGGATAACACTAAGGTTAATAATCTTGTAGACTGAAGAATAGTCATTTGGGAAGAAATACAATAAATTTTGTTTGGAGCATGTTCATTTTGAAATATCTCTAGACAACCAGTTTGAAATAAGTAATAAAAAGTTGAGGATGTGGAACTCAGGAGAGAGACTAGGGCTGGTATATAGATCTGCAATTCATTCCCATGGAGATACAGTCAAATACACACTATTTGAAGTTGTACTTATTTAAAATAATATTAAGTGATCTCTGTCCAATGGACATGAATATTCTGAATTTGATTGATGCGACCCTTTTTAAGGATTCATCATTCCTACTAACTGGGAATTATAGCTATAATTAAGCCCACAGGAACTGATGAAGCCATCAAGACATAGAACATAGGGAAAGAAAAAAAGAGAGTCTATCATCAGGAAAATACTCATAGTTAGAGGGAATGAAACGCATAATGAACCAGAATAAAGAATGAGGAGTTGGATGCAGCAAAGAGGTTGATGCAGATTAAAAACTGGTCAACGTATTTGTCAATTAAGAGATCACTGGAAACTTTGAGGAAAAGAAAGCCAGACTGGAAAAGGTTGAGGTGTGGATGAAAAGATAGGAAGTAGTCACCAATTGTTGACAGTTTGTTTTGTTTTGTTTTGTTTTGTTTTTAAGGAGTTTGAGAAAGGAAAGAGACTTAAAGGAATGATAGGGTCCAAGGCGGCAACTTCCACTAATTGTTCCTTTCTATCATCTGGGATAAAGAAAAAGGAGTCTAAACCCTCATACACATGAAAGAACTTCAAATATGTAAAGACAGATGTCAAACTCCACCCTCAAAATCCACCCAGTCTATGTTTTATCTTCTCCCAGGTTGAATATCACCAGTTATTTTAATGAGCACATTCAGGACATGTTTTCATTTCCCTTCAGGAACTAGGTCAACCTCATTTGGAATCCTTCCAGCTTATAAATGACCTTTCTAAAAATGGTTCTCACAGCTGATTAAAGTATTCTAACTATGGTATGACCAGCACAGAGTTCAATGAGATTATAATATTCTATCAACTAAACAAAGATCACATTAGATTTAGGTTTGCTAAAGCACACTATTGTTTTATATCAAGTCTGCTGGACTTTTCCACCTGAACTCTTGTCTAGCTGTTTCATCTTTTACATGCAGAGATTTTTTAATCAATGCTTAAAATTTCACAATTTATACTGATGAAACATATCTTAGCAGATTCATTCTAACATTATAGTCTCTCAAAATATTTTTGGATACCATTTCTGGAATGTAGTTGTATATTATCTCAAATTTGTTAAGCAGGACACATATTTTCTTTGATGCTATTGATAATAATAATGAAGAAAATATGGCAAGGACACATTCCTTTCATAGAACTTAGAGTAAGAAGAATCCCTACAGGGTATTTCACCCAGTCCCCATGCTTTACAGGAAACTGAGGCCCATTAATCTTCAATTACTTGCTCAAGTTCAAAAACAATAAGTGGCAGAATGTTCAATAAAACCTCAGAATTGGAAAAGACTTCAGAGGTCATTCAGTTCAATACATATCTAAATTAGAATTTTTACTCCAACATATCTGACAAGCTCTAGGCAGATTGTGCTTTGATTTCACTTCTAATCTATTGCACTGTCCCTCTGTACCAAACTGACATTGATCCATCTAGGACCATTGGTCTGAGATTAAACAAGTTCTTTTACCTGCAAAAACAAAAGTACATGAATATAAATCCTAAGTAATTTAAAGGTTTATCTTAGCAATCTGTAAAATCTCTATCAGACGCAAGTGGCATAAATTTAAAGAATTATTTGTGTTTTTATCCTTCATACTCAAAGGCCAAAATGACAACATGATGGAAGGGTCAACATATAGTGTGTATGATTATGGCTGATCAGACATTGGTTTGGAAGACTACCACAGGTCAGGCCCAAATAGTCCATGTGAACATTTGGGATGGAGATTCCTCTAAATTTGCACATTTCACATTTTTTTTAACTACTGCAATTCTGCTTTTCTCATCAAGCATAGTGCCTTCTTTAATACAGACGCACCATGCTGGGAAATCCTATGCCAGTGTCTCCCATATCTCACAAACAGATTACAAAATTCTTCAGAGATACGTGAGAGTGACCTTGCATTGCTTCTTCTGACCTCTGTGTGAGTGATTACCTTGTATGAGTTCTCCATAACATAGTCTTTTAAGAAAATGCATGTTTGGCATTTAAACAACATGGCCAGTCCATCAAACTCTCTGCAGTAGAGTTTGAATGCTTGGCAGTTCAGCTCAAGAAAGGATCTCAGTGTTCCGATACCTTATCTTGTCAGGTGATCTTCAGAATCTTCCTGAGACAATTCAAATGGAAGTGGTTGTATTTTCTGGCGTGGTGCTGCTTAGCTGTCTAAGTTTCATAGGCATAAGAATTGTTTACCATATTAATAGATCGATTAGTGAAATTTTATTGTTTTTTGATTACCCAAATCACTTTCATGAAACATGTAATTACCTTGCAATGTTCTTTAGGATATTCAGTGTCAAGATGTTCTTTAAAATAATGAGGTGTTTGGGTTTTTTTAACCAAAATACATTAATTAATTTGCAGTCACAGATAGAGAAGGGGAAACGGCATTACAGTCTATTTATTATTGGCCAAAAGAGGTTATTTCCAGTTGTCTAAAATTCTTCTTCAAAATTTCCTCCAATTTATCCAATATGTCATTACCTCTCAAGATGTGGTCCAAGATTCACCACCTCTAAGAGGTTTTTCTTAAATGATTTCAAACTTTTCTCTTAGATACTAATATTGCTTCCTCTCCAACAAATTTCTTTGGATTTATTTTGCATAGGTTTTTCATTACCAATGGACTTATTATTCTCTTCCTTCATACATTTTAGATTAGATTAGATTAGATTAGAGTATATACATATATATATACATATATGTATGTATATGTGTGTATATATATATATACATATATATATATATGTATGTATTATAACCCTTCCTCCAAGTAGAATTTAAGTTCCTCATGGGGAAGTATTATTTCATTTTTGTTTTTGTGTCTCCAGCACCTACAACACAGTTACTGGCACATTAAAAAATATCTATAGAATTTAATTGAATTATTCTGTACCTTATCAGTTCTAAATTATGTCTACCAAAATACATAACAAAAAATAGTATAGTGCCACGAAGTTCTTTCCTCAAAGCAATTTTATGAGGTACGTAATGCAAGTATTATCATCTCCTATTTTACAGATAAGGAAACTGAGGCTCAGAGAGATGAAGTCACTTGCCCAGCTTCACATAGCTAGGGTCACAGGCTGGATGCCAAATGGCTACAAGCCATGTGATGCCATTATATCTAAAGAAGCAATAAGAACATCAGAAACTAATTCCTCAAACACATAGATTAGACTAGAGACTTTTCAGTAATTTCTGGTCCCCTTCTCCACTTGGTTCTCTCTGCCTTATGCTTCATCTGGAAGTCTCATCTTGTCTGCATCTGCCTTTCCTGATTGTCTGACAGTTCAATAAAATGACTGACTTCTATCTTAGCCTAGGAAGCCTCAGACATTGGTCCATAGTCACTGTCTTTCCTACTGCTTTTTTGTTCTACCTTCATTGCAAGATTCTTTCCTTGGCCATGCATTTGTGGTTTGCTTCTTCTCAGCAGTCCCTCTTCGATAACCCTTCCTTGCTACTTTTTACACACCTGTCTTCAATCCATAGCATTCTTGAGGAAAGGAGAAGGGTCATTTTTCTACTCTGGTTATATCAGAAGAAGACTGGAACTGTGAAAAGAGTACTGGGCTTGCAGTCAAGAAAACATGAATTCATATAACATCTCAGACACATGCTCTGTGAACTAGGAAAGTGACTTAGTTTCTTGGGAACTTATCTTCTTTATCTACAAAATGGGAATAATGATAGTGCCTACCTCTCACAGGGTTGTTTTAGGGAACCAGTGAGGCAAATGTACAGCATTTGTCAAATGTTAAATGAATAGATTAGATAGATAGATAGATAGATAGATAGATAGATAGATAGATAGATAGATAGATATAGATAGATAGATGAGAGAGAGAGATGCACACACACACACAAGCCATTAATATTGTTGTTATTCTTATCATTCTATCTGCAGCATCATTTGCACAAATGGATCCCTTATAATGGGTGCTCAAGTTTAATTTGGCATGAATCCTGCAGGTTCAAAGAAAAGCTATCTCTTCCATTTATTCCTCTTAGTGACAGGGAAAGATATTAGCTCTGCCAGCTTCTTTCAGTGCATGGTTAAGCCATTTCCTCTTTCAGTTAATTTTTACAGTACATTTTTGTTTACAAATAAAAAGGAAGTCCCTCAAATACACAGACCTTATTAATTTCTGGGACATATTCCTCTTTCCCCATAATGCTTGGCTCAGTGAACTATGTGGATATTCTATCAATGAATTTAGAATGAATTCAGTTCCCTTGTATGGACATATCCAATGTGGGATTAATTATAGCAAATGTACCTCTATTGGATTTGTCCTGTCTTAGGAATTATCTCTGACACTTTTTGTCCATGGTTCATTAAAATACCATAATTCCAAGGAATAATTCACAACTTGAAGGAAGAACAAGAGCCAAGTATAATAAATCAGGTAGAAAGTGAGATACATCTGAGATTCAGATTTTACAGTATCATTTGCTTTGAACTATTCCTGAGGAGTCTGAACTATTCCTGGGGGCATTATGGTAGTAGAATAAAGGCTTTGAATTTTGAAAAAAGTTGACTTGAATGAATCTAGTTTGACTATAAAAAAATCTTTAGAAATTATCACAGAGATGATACCCACTAAATAGTTTTCTTTTTTCTGATAACATAATTTCAATAGTTCAATGGGGCTATGACCCTATCAACATGGTTTCTTCCTTCAATTATCCATCCCTGCTCATCTTGTGACTTTTCCATAGAATTTTGGAATTTAAAAAGACAATAGCAACTTTATCCAATCAAGATCCAAAGAAAAAGATTTTTTTTCCTATAACAAACCTGATACAGTTCAAAAACATTGAGTAAGCAAGCCCACTGCCTCCTATCACATCTTAACATGCAGCTTTGCAGTTTACACTCATTCCTTACAGTTGTAGTCTCTGGGCCCAAACAAAATTCTAACTACTCTTCCATATTGGCCTTTCAAGCACTCTTTAATAAGCATTCAAGTCTTTCTACAAATCTTCCATAGGGGATCCAACCAATGTGCTGGGCACCTTAATTTGGATCTCCTAAAATTACATATGTACCAATGTTACATTTTGAGATAATGAAAAGACAAATTATAATGAAGGATGGTGGCCCAGAAAGGAAACTAGGGATTGATATGTAAATCTTGGCATTATCTGCATAAAGAGGTTAATTGAAACCATGGGAGATGGTTTTCTTAAACATGGAAATCTTTGTTGGCAACAGGAAAAGAGCCAGGAGATGGGGAGATATTAAAGATAATAGAGAGATAATGATAAACAATAAGGATCTGCTGGGAAAGATGAGAGATTGTACATGCAGAGGAGATGGTTTTGTCAAGAAGATTCATCCAACATTGAATGATGGAGGCTGTAGATAGATATTTACATACATACAAAGACAGATGGATATCTGAGTGATATAAAGTGAAGAAAAGGGCAGAAGAAGGAGTGCTTGGGGAATATCTTTTTTTTCAAAGAAGTATATTGGAAGCAAGGTCCTTAGCATAGAGGGTCATGAGATGTGTTGGCATATAAAGTTTAACGACAGATGAAGCTTGAAATAGGCACTAAAAGTATAATAAAGAATCAGAATCAATTAGGGAAGGATGGAAACATTTTCTTGCTACAGAGAGGGTCTGTTCATATAACATGAATTTGTAAGTGATACAATCAGCATGGTTTTGTAATTTCCTTGGATGAGTACCAATTTAGGCAGCACATACTCAAAAGAGAAGAATTTTGTCCATTTTTTTCTGCCTTTAAAAAAGATCATCATTGACCCCCACTCCACCCTATGTGAACAATGTTTATTTCAGTATCCTGTAGAAGTATGGACAAAAGTGATCATAGCCATAGATTATGTGAAATCTATATCTATATCTATATATATAATCTCTATCTATCTATCTATCTATCCATCGCCTACCATACAAGAGATTAGTTACCTAAATTTTAAAAAGATTCCAACAATAAGAAATGACCCAAATTTAGGCACATTAACTTTATTTGATAGTGCTCATTTATATCCAGAAAATGAAAAGTTTTCACTTGATAGTTGTTGGGGAAAAAATGGTTTTGTTTTCTGATTTAAAACAGAACCAAAACACAGTAAGATCTATGACTTCTCTGGTTCTCAAACTATATAATGTTGTGAAAGGTAAAGGCCTCCATACTTTCCATGGTATCATCCCTTTCTGAGAGTCTTTTGTGAAACCAGAGTGTCTAATTGTTCTGACAAGCAGCAATTCTGTTTATGCATATTCAAGTGTACTGTCTTTTTCCCCAGGATGTCTCCTACAGAAGCTTATTTGTCAGCTATCCACAATGTACTCTGTTACTGTGCATTTTTCGAATTAAGAAAGATGCCTGACTGCTATTTTGTCCAATTAATATTTATAGTCCAAAATGTCCATTTCTTTCAGATCAAGGGCACGGCATCTGTTTAATGCTCTGATTCATGTCTCTGCCATGTGGCTTTGAAATATTTGCCAGCTTAGACATGGAAAGTGAAAAGTTCAGCAAAAGTCCTGTGATTTTCTGTTGGAGAAAATATAATAAACAAAGCCCAGGAAGAGAAATAATGATAGGGCACCCAGCTATGTGCCAGTTATCTATGAATAGCTTTTAAGATCTGAAGCATATCTTCTCTCCCTGAAGGTGTTATAAAGCAATTTAGTTGCTGTAAACAAAGACATTAATAATCATTAATAAATATTTATGACAGCAATTCTGTGGAAAATGTCAGGTAAAATATTTGTTAAAAGGTAAAAACTTCTATGAAGTTGCGAACACTGGGAAATTTGACCTTAGGAAAAAGGGATTTGTGGGCTAGGAAAAGAGATAAACTACTTTACTTCCACTAAGAGCCAATCTTTATGCAACATAGGATAATCTGTTTCTGATAGCATAGAATCTCTCCTATAGACAGTCTCCCCTTGCAAATTTGTTTTTGATCTGCAAAACAGGTAGTACACCAGGGTTTTTTATTTTTCACTGGTTAGATAGAAGCCAGGAAGTCAAAACCTAGGTCAGAGAGTCTCTGGTTACCAAACTAAGAAACAAACCATAGCTATTGACATTAGGAAATCAGAAAAGTGCTACGTAGATTCAGAAGTTGAAGTCTAGATAGTAGACTAGTAAGTATATTAAAATAACAGGAAAACAAAAGTGAGCTTAATCCTGAGAGATGGTGCATTTATCCTTAGGACTAGTTTCTTACTGAGGGCAAGAATTGACGATTGGGAGGTGTAGTTAGTTCTCTGTTCACAAACCTTGCATAGAACTTTATTACATATGCATATATATGCATATATCCTCCTATATATATTCACATATGTGCATATATATATATTATGCTAAATACATATTGTACGTATATATCAAATATATGTGTATGTGTAAATGATATACATAGCATATATACATGTATGTTTGTATGTATATATTATATATAATGTCAAATATATACATACATACATATGATATTATTTCTGGAGGGATGGCTGACAAAATGCCTAACTATGGACTCTCCTCCATTTGTAGGCAGGTAGATTCAGAAATGGTTGAATAGATGGCTGCAAGGAACAATAATCATGGTTCAATGTCAACTTCAAAGTAGCTCTCTACTGGAATGACCCAGGGATACATTGACTTTATTATGTTGATTAACATTTTTATCAAAGAATTGAATGAAGATAAAGATGGTTTCCTTACCAAAATTCCTCAAAATAAGGAAGGATGGCTAATATGTTGAATCATAGTCATCCAACAAGATCTAAAACAGCTCTTAAAAGAGTAGAATACTGAGCCACATCAAATAAGAACACATTTAATGGAGAAATATATTAACTAACAAACATTTTTAAAACTCATCTTTGTAATTTCAAGTCGAGGAGGAACAACTAGATAGCTACTTATATGATAAATATCTGGGATCTTATCTGTTTAAGTGACTGAGTTTCCATTTAATCAAAGAAATCTAGTGAGAGTGCTCTTTCAGGCAAAGGGATGTGGCTCTCTGGGGCACATGCTAATTCCAAGACTGACCTAGAGTGTAAGGAGAGGAAGTGATTATTTACATAGAGTGATCTTAGGTGCATGGAGAAAACCCTATTTACCTTCATTTCCCCTTACTCCCCTCTAGTTTTGCTCTCCCCCCCAATATCTCTCCAACATGATTCCTTTCATGGTAAACCAAAACTGTAAAGTAGGAGTTCTTAAGTCTTTTTGTGCCGTGAACCCCTTTGGCAGGCTAATAAAGCCTATTAACTCTCAGAATAATATATTGAAAGACATAAAATAAAATATATAGGATTAGGAAAGAGACCAATTATGCTGACACCCAGTTAACAAAACATTAAAAATAAAATCCACGGACCCCAGGATAAGAATCCTGGTTTTAAAGAAATGGCTTCCAGTGCAAATAGCCCCAAGAAAGTGAACAAATTCACCTAAATGCACACAATGTACAAGACTGTAAATATAAGGGACTACTATTAAATTCTTCCTACAGAGCAGGTTTTATGTGGAGGGAGAGAGGAAGGGAGAGTGAGAAGGCCCCGATACTGACACTTGAAATAGTAAGGTAGAGTAGAGGGCACAATGGGTTTTAAAAAATAAAAGTTGAGGGCAAAGGACAGGGACACCAAGTTAATTAAGCAAACCTTACATTTTCACTGAGGACTAGACCTGAGTCAATTATATATCCACCTGCTTTCTGTTTGGGGAAACATAGGATCATTGGATCATAGATGTTAGAATCAAAGAACCAGAGCTGGTAGGAACAATATAGGCCTTTAAGGCAAACTCTTTGTCTTACAATAGAGGAAACAACTGAGGTTCAACGAAAATAAATAACTTGCCACACATCATGTAGGCGGAGTCAGTCGCGGGATTTGAATCCAGGTGTTCTTTTTTTTTTTCCATTGAACCATGCTGTATGAAAAGGCAGATATTCTCACCTTCCAAAACCTCACAGTGTATATACAATACTGTAGACAATAAAATTAAAAGGAAAAATCACTGACAATCAAAGAACATATGGAGAGGAGCTTCTATGTGTCCTTTTCTTTAGTCACTCTCCATAGTAAATCTTATAGCCTTCAACTTAAACTGCAGCATGTCACTTGCATATGTAGACCTACAGGGACATTTATATACCAAGGCTATCATTACACTACAGCACATATACATTAAATCTAGTATTCTTGGTATTTTTATTCATATCTAATCTTAATGATCGAATAGCTACTAACTATAATGGAATGGGAATTTGAAGATCTTCCCTGCCCCTTAATAGACCTGGGGGGAGTTTGAAGACCTCCACCACTTTGAAAGTAAGTTCTGCCCCGTGATAGGCTGAATGCAATCATATGGAGTCTGTGATGGAGGGAATTTGCTGAAGGGTGCAGCAGAGCCCACAGGAACCTTCCCTGCTATGAAGATAAACTCTGCCCCTACTAGGCTGAATGTAGTCACATGGAGCCTGTGGTAGGAGAAGTTTTGCTGAAGGGAAGCAGAGCCCACAGTAAGCTGGTTCAGAACTAGCCAGATGGTTGGGGACAGAGGAGCTCAGGCAAGAGCCTGAGAGTTTTATGAGTCAATATTGATCTAATATTGGTTTGTGGAAAGACTGAAGGATGTTGTGGCTCTCAGCATTATTATGACTTCTGAATATCTTTGGTACTATGATGGAATTGGCTTACTGGTTTTGGGATTCAGTTTTCTGGTGTCTAAATAAATGTTTCAGTTCTATCCTCTATCTGGAGAGTTTGGCATATTTTGCGATCAAACATCATGTGAAACTTATATTAATGGTCTTTGTAGTGATCATGGGTGCTGTAAACATTGTATTGGTGTTACACTACCCCAAAATATATACTTAATTCTCTGGATCTTCTCCTATTCTCAACATATTAACTCACAACTCTTGATAAGACTACCCTTTACAAGGCAGAGTACAGGCAGCAAAGCAGCTGAACCCTTTTGACATTCCCTTCCAAAAAACTTTAAAATAACTCCTCAAATCAAATTTTGGAGTGATAGAGTCAATAAAATGTCATAGTGAGACATTTTTTTCAGTTTTAGGAGGTCAGCAGGAAAGTTCTGTGACAGTGTGGTGATAGCTGGCCCTCCAGCAGTGGTCCTTGGAGGTGAGAGTAGTGGTGGTGGCAGCAGCAACAGCAACAGCAAGCTTAAGATCTCTCAGCTCAGAAATAGTAGGTGGAGTAGGGAAACTGCTCAGAAAGAAATTTCAGGGGATCCTTGGCTGGCACTGGTTGTAGCTGGCACTGATTGCTAACTATTGTCCATAAATAGTTCTGGGTCACAGTTTTAGGATGGAGAGAAGTACTAACGCATGTGTCAGCGGAGAAGCAAGGGCCCTTCCTGGGTAAAGACCAGATCGCAGACCAGGAGAGCAGTGAGCACACCTCTTCCCAGATCACACCACTCTGGAAGCACTGAAAACTTGCAGACTCCTAGAACTAGTTCTTAAAATAGCAGCATGAAAAAATCCCAACACGTGGAACAGTGCTTCCCCACCCCCAGGTAAGCAGAGCTCAGTGTTAACATAATTCCAAAGTCAAGAAATAGAGTAAAAAATGAGCAAATAACAACAAAACAATAAAAAGAACCTGACTATGAAAAGCTACTACAGAGTCAGGGAAGACTAAGAGGTAAACTCAGAGACGACATTCTGAAAACAGCTTTAGACAAAGTTTCAAAGAACAATGTTAATATAAAAGAAGCCCAACAAAAATTCCCAGAAAAATCAGCAAAAGAGATGAGTTGTAGTGAAAAACTTGGGAAAAGAAATGAGAGAGATGCAAGAAAGTTATGAAAAGAGAATTAACAGCTTCTTGAAAGAGTCATGAAATATATTTTTTAAAATAACACCTTAAAAACAGAATTGTCCAAATGAAAACTGAGATAAAAAAGTTGACTGATGAAAATAATTCCTTAAAAATTAGAATGGGGTCACTGAAAGCTAATGACTTCATAAAATATCAAGAAATAAAACAAAGTCAAAAATGAAAAATAGGGAAAAAAGTTAAGTATCTCATTAGAAAAACAACTGATTGGGGGCAGCCAGGTGGTGCAGTGAATAGAGCACTGGCCCTGGAGTCAGGAAGGCCTGAGTTCAAATCTGACCTCAGACACTTGACACACTTACTAGCCAAGTGACTTTGGGCAAGTCACTTAACCCCAATCGCCCTCCAAAAAGAAAAGAAAAGAAAAACAATTGACCTAGAAAATAGATCAAGGAGAGATCATTTTAAAATTACTGGACTACATGAAAAGAAAAGAGCCTAAACATCATATTTCAAGAAATTATAAAGTACAACTGCCCTGACATCTTAGATCCAGAGAGTAAAATAGAAATTGAAAGGATCCAGTGATCATCTCCTCAAGGAGATCCCCAAATTAAAAGTCTCAGGAACACTATGGCTGAATTCCAGAGCTCCCAAGTCAAAGAGAAAATACTCCAAGTAGCTAGAAACTCTTCAAATATCATGGAGGCACAGTCAAGATCACACAAAATTAAACCATTTTAAAAGAGTGGAGGGTTCAGAATATATTCCAGATGGCAAAGTAGCTAGGATTACAGCCAAAATGATATGCCCAGAAAACTGAGTATAATTCTTTAAAGAAAAAATAGATTTTTAATGAAATAGATGACTTTCGAGCATTCCTGATGAAAAGATGAGAGCTGAACAGAAAATTTGACAATCAACAGAAGACTCAAGAGAAGAAATAAAAAGGTAAACATGAAAGAGTAATCATAAGAGACTCAATAAAGTTAAATGGTTTACAGTCTTATATGGGAAGAGGATACATGTAACTCCTAAGAACTTTATCATCTTTAGGGCAGTTAGAAGGACTATATGTAGACAGGCTGTATGAGTGTGATTATGTTGGGATAATCTAAAAAATATTTCCGTGAAAAAGGGAGATGCACTGAGAGAAGAGGGTGTAGAATGGAGAAATTTTTCTCACACAATAAATGTCATAAGGAAGAGCTATTATACTGGAGAGGAAAATGGAGGTAGCAGTAAGGATGACAAGCAATGCCTGAGCCTCACTCTGATTACAACTGTTTCAAAAAGGGAAGAATATTTACACATACTCAGTTGGGGGGTCTATCTTACTCAATAGGGAAATAAGAGGGTAAGGGAATAAGAGATATGGAGTTGGGAGAGTAATAAAAATAAGGGCTGACTAAAAAAAGACTGGTCAGAAGAAAAAGACTTTAGAAAAGGTACAGGACATAAAGAGAGAAATATAAACAGAATAAAATAGGATGGAGTGAAATACATAGTAATCATAATGTGAATGGGATGAACTCACCCTTAAAATGAAAGTTGACAGCAAAATAGATTAGCAATATTGTTTCAAGAGACACACTTGAAACAAAAAGGCACAGAGTTAAAATAAAGGAATAGAGCAGAATATATTCTGCTTCAGTTGAAATAAAAAAAGGCAAGGGTGGTTATAATGATCTCAAACAAAGCAAAAGTAAAATTAGAAGTAATTAAAAATTAATCAGGGAAACTATATTTTGCAAAAAAGGTGCCATAGACAAATGAAGGAATATAAAAAAAATTGAAGCAAGTTTTTCTAATAAAGACTACATTTATTAAACATACCAGAAACTGAGTCAAATTTATGAAAATAATAGTCATCCCTCAATTGATAAATAGTCAAAGGGTATGAACAGGCAGTTTTCAGAAGAATTCAAAGCTATCTATAGTCATTTAAAATTGCCATAAATCACTATTGATTAGACACATACAAATTAAAACAATTCTAAGGTATCACCTTACAACTATCAGAAATGACAAACGTTAGTATGGATAAGTAAAAATAGGGACACTAATGTACTATTGGTGGAGTTGTGAAATGGTCCAACCATTCTGGAGAACAATTTGGAATTAGACCCAAAGGGCTATAAAATTATGCATATCCTTTGACCTAGAAATACCACTACTAGATCTGTACCCCAAAGTGATCAAAGAAAAAGGAAAAATACCTATATGTATAAAACTACTTATAGCAGCTCTTTTTGTGGTAGAAAAGAATTGAAAGTAGAAGGGTGATTCACTTGAGGAATGACTGAACAAATTGTGGTAAATGATTGTGATGGAGGTATTACTATATTATAATAAATGATGAGGAGTGGTTTCAGGAAAAAAAAATGCCAAGACTTATAGGAAATAATGTAAAGTGAAGTGAGGAGAATATGGGATATAATCTTGCAAAACAACACAGCAATGTTGTAAGGATGGTTAACTGCAAAAATCTTGTATACTCTGTTCAATACAAAGATCTGAGGCAATGAGAGAATTCTGAAGGACACATGACTAAAAACATGCTATCCACCTCCAGAGAGAGGCCTAATAAACTCTAAATGCAAATTGATGCCTAATTTTCTTGTGTTTTTGGTTTGTTGCTTTTCATATGGCTAATACAGAAAAATTTTGCATGATTTCAAATATATAATTAATTGATATAATTCTGCTTGCCCTCTCAGGAGAGACAGGAGGGTTGGTAGGAAGGGGGAGAATTTGAAACTCAATATTTAAAAAGAAAATAATGTTAAAAAGATAATACCTACCAGTTGTTTCCTCCATCTCTGCTAAAAGTCACTGGAACTAAGTCTTGGAATCACACTAGCATCTGCTACTATAAATATATGATTCATAATCTCACCTGATTTCTCCCCATTCATTTCTCAACAATCCTTTTTTTTAAAATTAGTCTTATTAACTGCTCTCATTCTCTGCAGCAACTGTCCCATTTTTTTTTCCTTTTCTGAAAACATTAGTCAATATCAGATTACTTGATACGATATTTCACTGAGAAGATTGAGGCTATCCCAAAGGAGTTCCCTCAAATAACTTTCTCTTCTCCTCCAAACTTCTACCCGTAATCACCTATTCTTTCTTCCTTTCCTTCTGTCTCAAAAGTTAGGTATTCTAACTATATGTCAAGGAGCTTGAATCTCCTATTCCTTCTTGCTGTAGTGATCACAAATTCTAATGTAGCTTTAATTTTGGTATCAACATCTGCTCCTTCCTATCTGTAAAACAGATAGAGAAGTAAGCAAAGCAAGAGGAGACAAGATGAAAAAAGAGATGTCATTTAACTCTTTATAGAAATTGAAGTTGAAAGGGACTTCACTTAATATAGCCAAAGTGACCATCTAGCTTCTACGTGAAGACTTCCATTGAGGCGGAGTCTACCACATTATAATCTATTCCTTTGTATGCATTGTCATAGGGGCTCAAGGACTATTGAACCAGCCTTCACTAAGCTTTCCACCTAAAGTTCTCCAAACTATCTTTTTTCAGAGGACATAAGCACATGGCCATCAGACCTGAGTGCTACCAACCCAATATAATTGAGAAATGTTAAACAAATAAAAAGAAAATAAAATAAAATATACATAACATTACAATATGTGCTCTGCAGGGATCTGTATTATGGCTTAGTGGCTCCCATTTTCTATTTGAGTTTGACACCACTGTCAAACTCAATTTGTGTGGCAGGCTAAGTGTAGCACGCAGTTTATCTATAAATCTCTGATCATGTCATTACCCTGCTCAAAATCTTTTAGTGTCTCCCTATTACTTGCCAACTACAGTTGAAATATTTTTGTATCACATTTAAGACTATACACTATCCGGCACCAAAATACCTCATTTCTCCCATCCAAAAACTCTGCATTGTGCTTCACTAATTAAACTACTATTCATCCTCTATACATACTCCATCCTTCCCCCTTTCTATGTCTTTACTCATTATATGGCTTATGCTAGATTTTCCTTCACTTCCCATGTGCCAAGTGCTCCTTTTCAATTCCGTTCTAAATGCCAAGAAACCTGTTGGGACCCCTCCCCCTCCCAGCCGCTGCTAACTTTTCCTTCATTTATACCTTACTTAGCATTTTGTTTGCATATGTCATTTGCACTTATGCGTTATTTTATAACGTGGAAATTCATGTGTGTCATCTCCCTCTACTAGAAAAGCTCTATGAGGGAATTCTACTTTTTTATGACTTGTATACTTTCTTCCAACCCTTAACAAATAATCAGTAAGTGTTTATTAAGGGCCTAGTATGTGCCAGTCACTGTGGTCAAGTCACATTCTGTTGTTCCATTTGATGAAGGCTATGGGGCTTTCTGTTGGGGACAGAGGCTGATAAAAAGCCTACACAGAAGCTCATTCCCAGGTGTTCTTTGGCCCCCACTGAGGTTTACTTCTGATTCTATTGTGTATATTGTGAAATTTTAGAAGGTGAGAATGACTGCCTTTTGATATACCATGATGCAGTGGAAAGAACAGTCAGAAAATTTGGATTCAAATCCATATGGAAATGTCCAAAAAGCAATTAGTGATGCAGGCTTGAATCTCAGTGAAAAGACTAGGGCTGAATATATTGATCTGTGAGTTATTGGCCTAGAGATGATAACTAAACCCAGGGAAGCAATAGAGCATGCAACAGGAACTGATTTTTTTCTCTTAATGAGTCATATTAAAACCATAAGGAATGGGATAGTAGTTCCTCTGGGCACTGAATGCTGCTCTGATGATCCAAAATTATCTTTCTTGGAGAGTTAAGATGTTACACATAATTTATCATAGGTTATTAATTACAGATTGCATATAAAGGATATAGCCACTCAGTTATTTTAAATCACAGGCTGGCTTCCATTTATCCTCTAGCATATCTAAGGGCCATTTATCCCCACAATAAATTCATGAGAACACTGAATGACAGATCTGGAAGTGAAAATAATTTTAGATGTTTGTCCCTCATTTTACAGATAAGGAAACTGAGGTTCATTCCCAGAAAGTTGAAGTGACAAACAAAACAATAAGCAAGTAAGTATGATATGGGTAGTAAGTGGTAAATTCTATATAGGTATTAAGTAGCATAGCAGTGATTCAAACTCATATCCGATGACCAAGTGGGACACTCCATATGCTTTCCCTTTCCACTGGTCCATGCTAATTGCCTTTATATGTACCTGGGAAATACAAACTTAATTTAATTTTATCCCCAGTGGAGCATAATTAAATAGATGAATTTTTTGCAAATTAATACATTATATTTCAAAGTCTAATAAAAGGATTTTTTTAAAAATTATTTTAACTATCTATCCTAAAGCATCTAGCCTGCACCACATGGGATGGACAACTCTTTCCAGGGGTTCCTGAAACATATCAAAGTGAAATTGAGAAACATTTGACAAAACAAATAAAAATACAGTGAAAGATTATATTATATTTTAAAATTAAATCAAAATGTTTCAGTATCAATTAGCCTAATTAGGAGGCATAACTGCTCCAGGGAAGAGTATGTCCAGTAGAAAGTCAACTTTAACTGCTCCCCACGACACACACAGATTTTGTTAGGCCAGAGTTCTTTAATAAATACTGATCAATTGTAACTAAGTTATTTAAACTGTAACTAATGAAAAACTTCCTATCTCCTAAATGTATCTTGTCAAAAAAAAATAAAAGTCGTGAGCATTATTCTACATTGTAAAAAGAAATTGAAGTCATACTTCTAGCAAGATTAGTTAATGCTTAATAGAGACAGATAACCATAAACACAGTCATGGCGATCCTTTCATTTTCTGTCTATTTCTTTTCCTATGAAACAGCCCTATTATACTTACACTATAAGAAAATGAATTTGTTCCAACTCCCACTCTGAGCAAGGAACTGCAATAAAAACATGAGTTTAAAAAAGTTTGAAAGAATTTTACTGCAAAAGAAGTATAAGAACCCATGGTATTACCTCTAAAAAAAAAAAAGAAGAAGAGAAGGAAACTAAATATTTGCTAGATCCCAGAAACATGGCACAATATTCTATGAATTAAAATCTCTTTCATTCAATTCTGTTTCTTATAAAAAGATTAATATTCTTAGGATTCTAACCTAGAACACAAAGAGTGAAGATTCCAAAATGGAAATAAGCAATTCTAGAAACAAATTTTAATTATATGTTATGTGAGCCCTATATAAAATGAATACAAAATACAAATTGATTGAAAAAAGAGATAAAAGGGAGTGAGGGAAGGAAGAAAGGAATCTAAATCTTGACACATTTTTGATCTCTAAATATTCAGATATATTATTCCAAACCCTATTTGTGCTATGATTTTAAATTCAAAGGACAAAAAAAGAGAACATTCTCTAAAAAACCTGTTGATGCCTTTCCAGATCTTACTTCCCAAAGCAAATATTTATTTAATATATACCAGAGGTATATTAAAGATTCATCTCCTCAAGTTAGTCTTAGCTAACCAGCAATGGTTCCTGTCAGTGAGTGGTTTTTGTTCCACTGGTTATTTGTTTCTTAAGCATGTTCATATTATGTGAGGCAATGTCAGTTTAGTCAAATTAACACAATAGCAGACTAGGGATCAATATATCCACTTCTCTCCTTGTTTAATCACTAAATCTCTGATAGACATGTCTAATCATTGCATCCCATAGAGTCTTACCATTTGCCTTTTTTCTATAATCTCCAGACCCCTAGACATTATCTTGTCTCTGCACCCTAAGGACCATGAGGCCTTGTCATCCCTCTTTGATTCTGTAATCCAAGGACCACTAGGGCTTCCCATTTACTTTACAACTGAACCGCCTATCTTTGCATTATTTCCCCCATTTAGAATGTGAGCTCGTTAGAGAGGGTACTATCTAGATTTTCTATTGTATTTCATGTACTCAGCACAGTACTTGGTGCACAGTAAATAGTCGTTGTGTTTTTTTATCCATTCATTCATCATTCTCTCTCTCATTCATTTATCCATTAGAAAATTATGTGTTCATAATGGAAAAATGAACACATCCTCAAAAATTCTAGCTCTACATATTACCCTCTTTTTTGTAAGATTTCATTTATTTATTTACTCTTTTTTTTCTTGGATAAGATGAAGAACTACAGAAGATATTGAGCAAGAATTTAACAAAAGAGGTTTCCTAGACATTCAGAGACATGGATGCTATAACAATATTTTTTTTAATTTTCTTTAAAAAATAATCAGTTAAACCTAGCATCTATTGGAGTTATGAATCTTCCAGTGAGAAAAACATATTATTTTTATAAATTTCTATCAGTTTTTGTAATATTGCTTCATTTCATCAGATGGTAACACTTTAATTTCCTGAAATTATGATCCCTTTGCTTTCAATTTGTAATACTCAATAATAATAGCATTAAATTAAGGGATACTTATAGCATTAATAGAACCAATATGCCCAGGAAGCAAAATTTGGCACTGAGGGTACCCCAGACAACATTCAAAGTATTGTACGGATAGAAAAAAAGTATAGCTTACACTGATGTGTTTAGTCTTTAATATTAATCATCCAAAAGACAGAAGTAATCCAAATTATTTGTATGTATATATATATATGTGTGTGTGTGTGTGTGTGTGTGTATGTGTATCTATACATGTATCTATACATATATGCATGTAAATATGTATTATTAAAATAGGATAGCAACTATAGCAGTAATATAATCTTTCCACCAATAGACCTAGGACACCCAATCTCACAAATACACACTATTCAGAAGACTTGATTTGTCAAGCAAATGTTTGTAGAGGAGCATATATTCAGGGAACATGTTTGACAAAGGCATTCATTCAAGAGAGCTAATACAGAGTTCAAATGAAGTAGGACTGAGAAAAACATCTACAATAACATTATTTTTCTTGTTTTGGACCTTTTCCGTGGTTGTCTTGAGTGGCACAAAATCTGTGCCAGGCATGCAGTCTCTCCCAGATGGTCTTGAGTAATACCTGCTGAGTACTGGTCCCTTCGACCCATGTTCACTAATGAGCCATGCACATTCTGGTTCTCTCTACTCACTGTTGTTTTTTTTTTCCCCTCCACTGGGATTGAAGTTACAGAGCTCTTCCTTTCTTCTAGTTTATAGTTTCAACTGGAATTCTCCTTTGAGTATTGCCTTTTACCCATAAGAGGAAGAGTGAGCTATTCCATTTCACATTTAGTTAAAGCCCAAAATTTGGTTGCCTGGAGAAGGTCATCAGTATTTTACATCAGTTTCATGATGGCATGCTTGTATGGGTTCTAGATAATGGACAATACTCTTGTGTTTTCCTAGTCACCAATAGAATGGAGGAGGGCTGTGCGCTAGCTCCCATGCTTTTTACCACAATGTTTTCAGTGATGATGTCAGCTGCCCTCAATGAGGACAAAGTTGGCAAAAAGTCAAGACCAAAAGAGAGAGTTGGTGAGCAATCTATTGTTTGTAGATGATTGTCTACTCAATGTGTCCTCTGAGGCTGAGATGTAATAGAGTATGAATTGATTCTCTCCTGTTTGTGTTCATTTTGGCTTGAGAATTAAGATCAAGAAAACAGAGGTTCTTCACCAGCCAGTGCACCATTCACACATGGAACCATTAGTTACAGCAAATGGAGAATAAACTAATGAATACATCTAGGACCAGGTTTTGTGAAACATAAAATAAAATGGATAAGCCACTGCAAAATTTGATTTTTAAAAAAGAAGAAAACCAAAGTATCATTATAAAAAATGAAAAGCAGGAATTCCTCACCAATGGAAATGTTTTCAAAAGATTTTTCAGTTTTCAAAAGAAGAAATCAAAGCTATCAATCATCACATTTTTAAAAATCCTCTAAAGGAAATTATTAGAAGTCATTTTGCCCAATAATATGCCAGTAAAACTGACAATCTAAGTGAGATGGATGAACATTTACCAAAAAAATATTAATTGCCCAAATTAGTACAAGAGGAAATAAAATAGTTAAATAACCCTCTTACAAAAAGAAATTGAACAAGCCAAAAATGAACTCTTTAAGAAAAAATCCCTGGAAACTGATGAACTCACAAGTGACTTTTACCAGATATTTAAGAAACAATTAATCCCAATACTATATAAGTTATTTGGGGCAAAAAGATGAAGAAGGAATACTGTCAAATTCCTTTTATTACACAAATATAGTTTTGATATCTAAACCAGGGAGAGCAAAAACAGAGAAAGGAAACTATAGATTATTTTCCTTAATGAATATCAATATAAAAAATTTAAACAATATAATACCAATGAAATTATAGCAACATATCACAAAGGTCATAGGCCATGACAAGATGGAATTTATACCAGAAATATAGGCCTGGTTTAATATCAGGGAAACTATCAGTATAATTGACAATATCCATAATAAAAACAACAAAAATCATATGATTGTTCAGTAGAGAGAGAAAAAATCTTTTTGATAAAATACAACACCCATTCCTACTAAAAATACTAGAAAGCATGGGAATCAATGGTGTCTTTCTTTAAATAATTAATACTATCTATTTAAAACTAAGGGCAAGCATCTGTAACAGGGATAAACATGAAGCCTTCCCAGCAAAATCAGAGGTGAATCAAGGATGTCCATAGTGACTACTATTATTCAGTATTGTACTAGAAATGCTAGCTATGGCAATAAGAGAAGAAAAAGAAACTTAAGGAGTCGAAATAGGCATTGAGGAAACAAAACTATCACTCTTTGAAGATTATATGATGGTATACTTAGGGGAAAACTAGAGAATCAACTGAAAACTAGTTGAAACAATTCACAACCTCATCCAAGTTGCAGGATATAAAATAAGCCCACATATGTCATCAGCATTTCTATATTTTATCAACAAACTCAGCACCAAGAGATAGAAAGAGAAATTCCATTTAAAATAACTGCAGACAATATAAAATGTTTGGGAATCTACCTGCCAAGACAAACCAAGGGTTTATATGAATACAATTATAAAACACTTTTCATACAAATAAAGACAGATCTAAACAAGTGGAAAAATATTCTCTGATCCTTGCCAGGCTGAGTTAATGTAATAAAAAATGACAATTCTACCTAAGTTAATTTACTTATTCAGTGCCATACTGATCAAAATATTAATGAATTATTTTATAGAGAAAAAAAATCATAATAAAAACATCTGGAAGAACAAAAGGTCAAGAATGTAAAAGAAATTAATCATGGAAAAAAGTGAAGGAAGGTGGTTTAGCAGGTTCAGATTTCAAATTATATTACAAAGGAGTAATTAACAAAATAATCTCAAGAAATAGAGTGATGGATCAGTGAAATAAATCAGGTATACAATATACAGTAGTAAAGGACCTTAGTGTTTCATAATGCCACAGTTCCAAGCATTTGGGACAAGAACTTGCCATTTGACAAAAATTGCTGGGAAAGCTGGAAAACAGTCTGACAGAAACTAGGTATACACCAATACCCCACCCTATACCAAGATGAGGTCAAAATAGATAAATGATTTAGACATAAATGGTTATGCCACAAATAAATTACGGAGCATGAAAAAAATGTACCTGTCAGACCTATGGATAAGAGAAGTTTTTGTGACAAAATAAGAATTAAAGATCACAAGAAGTAAAATCAATAATTTTGATTACACAAAATTAAAAAGCTTTTACACAAACAAAACTATTTCAGTCAAAATTAGAAGGAAAACAGGAAAATGGGAAAACCTTTTATAACAGGTTCTCTGATAAAGGCCTCATTTCTCAAATATAAAGAGTCTTAATCAAATTTATAAAAATAAGCAACATCCCCCAATTGATAAATGGTCAAAAACTTCTGAACCGGCAGTTTTCAAAAGAAGAAATCAAAGCTATCAATCATCACATAAAAAAACAATCCTCTAAAGCACTACGATGAGAGAAATGCAAATTAAAATAACTCTGAGGCATCACTTCATAACTATCAGGTTGACTAACATGAGCAAAAAAAAAAAGAGCAAATCCTAGAGGAGATGTGAAAAAATAGGACACTAACATACTATTGGAATTGTGAACTAGTTCACCCATTCTATCAAACAATTCGGAACTACACTCAAAGAGCTGCAAAATTCTGCATACTCCTTGACCTAGCAATATCACTACTAGATCTGTATCCCCAAAAAGATCAAAGATAAAGAAAAAGGACCTATTTGTACAAAAATATTTATAGCAAAGAATGGTGGCAAAGAATGAGAAATCAAGAGGATGTCCCTCAACTGAAGAATGGCTGAAGAAGTTGTGGTATATAATTCCACTGGAGTTTTCATTGTTTAGTCATTTTTCAGTCATGCCCTACTCTCCATTACCCAATTTGTGGGTTTCTTGGCAAAGATAGTTGATTGGTTTGTCATTTCCTTCTCCATGTGATGGAATAATATTGTATAAGAAATAATGGCCAGGATGGTTTCAGGAAAACTCAGGAAATCTTGTATCAGTGGTTCTCAACCTGTGGGTCGCAACCCCTTTGGGGGTCAAACGACCCTTTCATAGGTGTCACAGGGGTCGCCTAACACCATCGGAAAACACATATTTCTGATGGTCTTAGGAACTGAGATACTGCTCCTCTATCTGTCTCCAGGCGAGTCTGCCCACATGCAGACATGCCCACATATGAGTATTCAAGGGTCGTGGCATTAGGAAGGTTGAGAACCACTGCCCTATATGAACTCTTGCAAAAGGAAGTAAGCAGAACCAGGAAAACAATGCACACATTAACAGCAAGACTGTTTCCACACTCAACTGTGAAAAACTTAGCAACTCTGATCAATATAATTAGGCAAGACAATTCCAAAGGACTTATGAAAAATGCTACTAACCTCCAGAAAAAAGAACGGATGGATCTGAGTGTATATTGAAACATATTTTTTCTCTTTATTTTTCTTTATTATTTTCACAACAGGGCCATTGTGAAAATGTTTTGTATGAATTCATATGCATAATGGGTATAACATTTCTTGCCTATTCAATGTCAATGGAGGGATAAAAGGTGGTAGAAAATTTGAAACTGAAAAGTTCAAAAGAAAATTTAAAAACCTACAGGCTATTATCGAGGCTAGGATGAATGGACTGTTCATCAAAAATAAGCTTAATATCCAAAGTGATAATAATCTAATAAAATAATAATGATGATGATGATAATCCTTCATTATAAATTTTTTAAATGAGTCAAAAATATGTGCACTCAATGCAAATTTCTTGAAAATAAGTGATACTGCCAAAAGGAGGAAGAGGTCATATTGCATAGTCAATGATTGTTTATAGTGTTAAAAAACATAAAATTTATTGACTTATTAAATTTAATTAATTTACATTGTCCCAGTTAATTATAGTGCTGTTCTATTGTTATCATATGAAATCCTATAGTAGTATCCTATACTGCTGTCCTCTTTTTAATTATAGTGAGAACAATAATAATGTCCCACCTCTATACCTTATTTTCAAAACCTCATGAATCATTTTTCTCTTAATCAGTAAATAAAGGAAGCACTCAGGGAAAGCTTAAACAGAAACAGAAAAATATGAGAAATATCTTCATTTGAGAACTTGCCTATCCCTGTTTCAAAATTTATTTTATCTTCCACATAATAATTTGCCTAGTACAGAATACGTAATACACAATACCTTAGTAATTTGGTTTAATTTAATCAAATGAAAATTTATTAACAAGCAGGGTGTCCTGCACATAGTAGGTGTGCATTTTTGTTTTTTTTTTTAGTTTAATCTGCTACCCACTCTCAAAAATTTAGATTTAAGTTAGCGGTAAGATACATTTATTCTTGTTTTAAAAGACTCATAAACTTTATAGATTCTTTTTTTGTTTTTGAATAAACATTCATATAAAAAATTAATAAGCAGGATAGCTGCTGCATCTCATTTTTTTTCTATTTCAAAGACAACACATGGCAAAGAACTGGAAATTGAGGGGTTGTCCATCAATTGTGGAATGGCTGAACAAGTTGTGGGATGTGACTGTGGTAGAATACTATTGTACTACAAGAAATGACAAGCAGGATGCTCTTAGAAAAACCTTATAAAACTTATGTGATTTGATATGAAGTGAAATGATTAAAATCAGAAAAATGCACACAATAACAGCAAAACAGCAATGATCAATTATGAATGACTTAGATATTCTCAGTAATACAATGATTGAAGACACCTCTAAAGGACTTAGAATGAAAAATGCCATCCATCTCCAGAGAAAGAACTGATAGCGTCTGAATGAATTTTGTTTTTCTTTTTTGTCTTTGTTTTCTTTCAAAAACATGACTAATAAAGAAATGTGCTTCACATGACTGCATATGTATAACCTGTACCAAATTGCTTGCCTTCTCAATGAGGAGGAAGGAAAGGGAGGGACAAAGAGAATTAGGAACTCAAAATTTTAAAAAAGAGAATTGTCAAAAATTGTTTTTACGTGCAATTGGGGGAAAATGAAATATTAAATAAATCTATTTTTAAAAACAAAAATATAAAAAATCACACATACTGTCATTATACATCCTGGATCAATAAGTAGAAAAACAGTCAACTTGGAGAACTCAAGTCCATAGGATAACCAATGTAGCGATGTAGAGTTGGAACAACAAAGCATCCCTCTGTTTAAGAATCCAAGACTGAATGATCAGTCTCCCTGTTCAAACCATGCCATACCACCTCTGTGACTGAGGATGGATTTGATATGACTGACACCGCACTAAAAATAAATAGCCAGAGACAGCTCAGTAGGAAACCACACTTATAAGAGAACCTATGGAATCATGATATTCCTTTGCTAGATAAAATTAAAGAAAATAATCTATTTAAGAAATAGCTCTTCATTCAGTCTTAGTACATTCAGTGGAGATGGACAGAAAGCAACAAGACACGGATAACAATGTTGTATAGTGGAAAACATGCTGGACTTATAGTCAAAAGGTCTGAGTTCAACCTTCAGTTCTTGGATTTACTAGCTTTAGGACAGTGAAATGCCATAGCCTCTCTAAATTTTAGTTTTAACACATATAAAATTTGAGATCATAATACATAGCCTTCCTAAATCACAAGACTGTTGTAAAGACCCAATGAGATAATGTCTGTGAAAATATTTTGTGACTATAAAACTATATAAATGCAGGACTTTTTATTATCTAAGTCAAAATATGCAGCATTACTTGGAAATTACTAATGTTAAGTGGTTGGGCCTTTGTTTCAGGGATGAGCATGGGATAATTAAAAACACTAAAAATTTTTCCAAAGATAATCCAGAAAATTCTCCTCCTCTTACTCAAGTCTGGGCCCAGTTCACTAATCTGCAGAATCTGTCCATTATCTACATAATGGTAGAACAGTTTTATGGGTCATTCATCCAACTGTTCTGAACGACAGATTTTATTCAATCACTTCGTTTTTCCTGTGCTGATTGTTAGCCCAAATTCTTTTGAGCAATAACAGGTGTTGTTTAAAAGATGTCGCAGTGTTTGATGCAATCACTTAAATGTTATCCCCCCCAAAAAAAGAATTTATAGAATCTCATTATCTAGAGTAAAGCCCTCTTTGTTTGAACTCAGCAATAAGCATCCTCAGTAATGATGGCAAACACCTTAGGCAGACATAGGTCACCTTGTTTGAAGTTTCAGTTCATATTAATAATAGTATGACCTTGAACAATGCAATTTCTATTGCTATATTTTTCAAACAATCTTGTTTATTTTCTTTAAAGTTTTGATGCTTTTTAAAATTTTTTCTATACTAGAGGTCATCTCTTAATATAACTACACCTACCTTAAACCTTGTCTTAGAAAAGAAAAATGCTTACACAAAACCAGCCTAAAGATGATGACATATAAAATCCTATTCAGTGTTCTCTTTCCTTTAGCATTTCTATTGAGTATAACCAACCACTCTTCTAGTCATCCAAGTCCATAACCTCAGAGTCATTTTTATCTCAATTCTTCCCTTTCCTTCATCTGCTATACCTATAATCAGCAACCATCTTGTTAATTCTGTGACCATGACATTCCTCACATTCATCCCCTTCCTTCCACTCAGACACTACCCTAATTCATACCATCATGACCTCTCACTTGGGCTATTGAAACTGAAACATCTGGGTGGCGCAGTAATTACAGTAATTACCTGAAATTCAGACAGCTTCAGTTAGGTAATAACTATGTGACCCTGGGCAAGTCACTCAGCCTCTGCTTTAGTTTCTTCATCTACAAAATGGGAATAATCATAGCACAAACCACCACAGGCAGTTGTGAGGAACAATCAAGATCATATTCATAAAATGCTTTGTGTTATATAAATGTTAGCAATCATTATTAGTAAGTAAATAATTATTAGTAGTAAAAGCAATAAAATTTTAATTGGTCTCCCTTTCCAATATATCGTCTATACTGAAGTCAAATTAAAATTCGTAAAGTAGTGGCCTGATCACATCACTCCTTCCCACAAGCTCCAGTGGTTCCTTGCCTATAGGGTAAAATATGAATTCCACAGTTCAGAAATCAATCTCTTCACAATATGACTCCATCCTACTTTCCTAAGTTTATTACACTTCACTCTTCTTTTTTTCCAATTTATTTATTTATTTTTAGTTTTCAACATTCATTTCCACACAATTTTCAGCTACGAATTTTCTCCACGTCTTCCCTCTAGCCCCCACCCCCAAGACAGCAAGTCAATTTGCTTTCTCTTATATCCTCCCCCAACCCCAACTTTCTAGTAGGGCAAGATGGATTTCTTTTTTTTTTTTTTTTTTAACAAATTCACACATTTACTATATCTGAAAATGTATGTCCCATTCCATATGTCTGTCTAGTCCATCACCTCTCTGTCAAGAAATGGAAGGTACACTACTGAAGTTATGATTGGATATGACATTGATCTATGTCCTTAAATTTCAAAGTCATTTTCCTTTACATTGTTATGA
>CM053581.1:82674878-82728900 GCA_028627135.1 Pseudochirops cupreus
CCCTGTCTTTGACCTCCTTGGTTTATGTGTATGATTTTACTTTATGAGTTAGCGTAAACAGCAATTCTTTCCATTCTGGCCAGAAACTCTGAGAGTGTCACCCTCCCAGACTGATTCTTTTGAACTAGGCCATCTTTTCTCTTAGTTCTTACCTAGACTTTAAGTAGTGAATGGGATTTGACGTAGATATACTGGGACCAAGGGCTCCCACTGTATCTAGGCCCATCACCAGTAGCGTTGACCTATGTCTTACCTCTGGCTCTGATGATTCTGAAGGAGAGAATGAGGCTGATAACTTCATAGCTCTGCCTCGCTTAAATCCAAAACCCTTGCAAGTCAAAACATCCCCCATTAATGTCATTGGTCCTCTTTGAGAACAAAGAACAAATAACATCATATGCACAAGGCATACTTGCTAGAGAACAGCCCTTTGAAGTATGAATGTTGAAAAACCAAACCAAAACAAAACAAAAAAACCCTCTCATATTGGAACAAGTAGCCAGATCATGTATTTAGAGATGGATGGGGTGTAAGAAAGGCTATCTAACACCACTCCTTCATTTTACAAATCAGGAAAATCAAAGCAGATTAACAGACTTGCCCAAGTTGACATAGGTAGTAAACTGCAGCATCAGGATTTGACCTCAGAGCCTTTACCTCCAATTCTAGTGCTCTTTCCACTACATCATGTTGTTTTCTGAAAATTTCACATTATCAGATTAGTATGGTATTTTTCAATTGATTGGAATGTGGTTCCATGTACTTGTTTCTTGGTTTTGTTTTGTTTTGTTATTATGTACATTCACTCTGTTCCCTAATTACTATGGAAGAGTGGAATTTTTTATTTAGTTTGGTGTGATTGATCTGAGGTAAGGAAAAAACCTGAGTTCAAATGGTGAATCCAACTTATTTCAGTCTAAAAAGCACTTATTAAGTACATGCTTAAGCAATGGATTAAGCTCTGAGTCTTACCAGCACTGTGACTATGAGTAAGTCTCAGAAGTCGGTTTCCTCATCTTGAAAATGGGCATCCCAATACCTCTCTTTGCCTACTTCACAAGTTGGTGATAAAGATCAGCAAAGCAAGTTGTATTCCTTAAAGGATCACATGGATGTCAGATTTTATCATTACTTCATCAATGGAAAATGACAAAATTAGAAATTACCAAAGCCCATTTCTGGCCTTTTTTCTCACATATCATTGCCTATTAAGGAGTGATTTGACCAATTCAGGAATAGGTTTACCAATTAAAATCACATCTTTTCTTGTCTTAAGACTACCTGCAAACCATAATAGGCTTTCTCTGTGTTGTTTCTCCCTGAAAGCATGAGGCTTCTCAGATAATTTACCTGTTCTTTCTCTGTTCACCCATCTCTCCTCTTCTCCTCAGACTAATTAGCACATTCCTTTACTGTTGGCATTTTGAGAGGAGAAGATGGAGACAATATGGTCTTTTTTTGTTAGGAAGCCCACAGAGTTTGAGAGAGGTGTGAATCATTTTTTAGTTTTTGTCTAAAGGAGAATTCTATTTAAGTACCAGTACATAAGAGCACATTCAATTTGCATCATACATTACTCCATGTTTTCCAAAGTATTTTTCATGTTTCATCTCATTTGATCCTCACAAATCACCCTGTAAGGTGAGTAAGGCAGGACTAATTATATTATTTCCATTTGACAGACAGGGATTGAGACCAGACCTATGATGTCATTGGTATAGGGAACTAGAGGGAACTGCTCCACCAATGCTGATCAGCACCTACTATGCAATTTATAGCTCAACTGTAGACTATATGGACATTTGACCTAGCCTGGAAGATTCAAATTATATCCCCTTTCTAAAACTGCAGCAAGCATGGGTGAATCATCAAACCTAATTTAAATTCCTTTAATAATGGAAGACTTAAAACACATAAAACAAATGTTATATATAATATGTGCATGTGTTTTTATATGTCCAAGTATATATGTGTGCCTGCATACATACATTCATGCATACATGTGTGTGACCTGTATGGGGTCAGACAGCTAGTAGGCTTCTAAAGTCGTGTCTGAACCCACCTTTTTCTTACTCCAAATCTAGTTTTCTATCCCATTCTCCATCCTGCCTCCAAACCTTAGAGAATTTCCTGGGACCCAAGAACTCAAATAACGTGCCCAAGGTCATATATACAGTACGTCAGAGGCAGGCCTTGAACACAAGTCTCCTTGACTCCTCAGTTATCTCTTCTTCCACAATGCTCTGCTAACTCCAATGTTTGACAAATAAACTGAATCCCAGACAAGTGACACGGATTGTCTGGGTTTCATGGTTAGTAATGAACTCAGGATCAGAAATCAGATTGGGAACCTCTTAGTCCTGTATTCTCTCAACCATTCCATGCTGCCTAAAACATATTGTCTCTAGTTATCTGTTTCTTTGTTTTTAAAAATTTCATTAATTTATAGGCAGCTACATGTACAGTATATAAAGGACTGGGCCTGGAGACAAGAAGATGAGCTCAAATTCAGCTTCTGACATTTATCAGCCTTTATTTATTTGACTTCTGACAAGTCACATAATCTCTGACTGCCTCAGTTCCCTTAAGTGTAAAACAGGGATAATAATATCATCTGTTGTGAGGATCAAATAAGAAAAATATTATAAGGGGCCTAGCATAGTGACTAGTATATAGATGGTGCTTCTTGGATACTTATTTCCCTGTTCCCTTTATGAAAACCAGCATGGCTTAATGGAGAAAGAGCCAGCCTATGACCAGGAAAACTCAAGGTCAAGTCTCAGTTCTCAAGTCTACTGACTATGTGATCCTGGGCAAGTCACATAAACTCATAGTGCTTTAGGACCTAGAGTCTAGGCAACACTTTGAGACTATAAATTGTAGCAAAGTTTCTGATCTGAACCAGAAAAGCTAATTTCCTCACTCAGGGTTTCCCTGTACCAATGAAATCACAGATTCATTTCCTATATGGCTTCTCTAGCTATATATTATCTGTTTGGTTGTTGTTGTTGAGTCATTTTCAGTCGTGTTCAACTCTTTAGGATCCTATTTGGGGTTTTCTTGGCAAAGTTACTGGAATGGTTTGCTACTTCACCTCTGGCTCATTTTATAGATGAGGAACTGAGGAAAGCAGGGTTAAGTGACTTGCCTAGGGTCACCCAGCTAGTAGGTATCTGAGGCTGAATTTGAACTCAATGAAAAGTAGTCTTCCTGACTCCAGGTCTGGCATTCTATCTACTGGGCCACCTAGCTGTCCCCCAAATATCTGTATTTTGAAGCATGTATATGCATACATAAACATATATATATGCATATGTATATATGTATGTAGATATATACATAGTGAGAGAGATATTTATGGAAACATAAAGAAATTAACTTCTTTCTAATTGACTAATTTTTATAGAATGTACAAACTTCAACATTTAATGATGCCTATATACCAAAGACATACTTCATTATCAAGTAAAAGAAGCAATACTATATATAAAGAAGTTAAGACCATATAAGAATTATTTTTTCTATGTTCTATTTAAGATATTAATATTTTTCAAAGAAAAAAACCATTTTTTCCCAGAAAGATTCTTTAAGAAACAGATACACAAATATTCCTTTGCTTTGTTTTCTTTCCTTCATCATCCTCACAGTTACAACATCTCCATTTCTTTCCCACCACAAAATGGATCACAGAAGCCCAATCAATTTGATGAGATTAAAGGAATTGGGTATAGAGTTAACATTGTCATAACCCACCAGGAACCACTCACAAACCATCTGGCCCCTTACCCTGAAGGAGAGACAGTTTCAGAGTATCTTGGCCAAAAAGATGGCAGCAGTAGGGAGCATTGGGGGACTGGCAAAAATACCTGAACTAAAGTTCTTGGGCCAATTTGTGCTGAGGTGGTGGTGAAAATTCTTGGCCCCAGAAATGACATCCATTGAGAAGTTAGCCATATGGCCTAGTGGTGGGAATTGTGCCCACAGCCTTGAGAATGCATGCCAAGAATTCAGTCTGAGAATAATGCATGGGAACTGGAGGATCAGCAGGATCTGAGATATAATGTGGAGAAGCAAAGCCTCAACTCTGCCTTTCATTATTACATTAAGTAATTCAGTCACAAGGGAAAGAAGGTATATTCTTCGTAATCCTCAGTTCATCTTACTTTAAGGGGAACCAAAAAAATTAGGGTAGGACCCTACATAAAAACAGAGAACTCTTTAGGTCCCTGGCATTTTGCTTGTTCTCAGCTTTCTCTGGATCTGCCCAATGGACCACAACTCTATGTGCTTTTTATTATATACTTAGTACTAAGGGAAGCCTTAGTAATGCAGTGCGGTCCAATGTAATATGTTCTGAACCAAAAAAATTATCAATAATGATGAATATCCACATGACCTTGCTAGCTTTGCCCACCATAAATTTATGTTACATCACCTCAACTGGGATCTCACTGCCACTGGGCAATTCTACTATACCTGCCTTATCAACCATTGTCCTACTCTCCACAACAGCTCTTCCAACCATTTCCGTCCCTCCTTAAGTCTCCTATGCCTTACCTTCCCCCATTCTCACAGTTGAGAATCCTGCCTCATATTTTATAAATAAAATTGGGTCCATTTGTCATAAATTTTCTCTCCCCCCTCTTCCTCATCTCCTATCATTTAAGGGTCATCTGCTAATTTCTTATTCTTCACTCCTGTCTCAAATGGTGTCACTTCTCACCAAGGCTAACCTCTATTTGTTCAAGCAATCTCATTCCATCTCATCTCCTCCAAGAGACTGTATCCTTTGTCATCCTCTTACAATCTAGCTTCCAACCTTATCATTCCACTAAAACTTCTATCTCCAAAATTACCAATTTTCTTAGTTTCTTTTTTTAAAAAAATTAGTTTGTTTATTTACTTTTAGTTTACAAGATTCAGTTCCACAGTCCCTTGAGTTTCAAATTTTCTCCTGTTCCCTCTCCACCCCGCCTCCCCATGGCAGCATGCAGTCAAATATAGGATCTACAAATACCTTCACATTAAACATTAGTCAGGTTGTAAAGAAGGATTATGACCAATGGAATGAACAATGGGAAAGAGGAAACAAAACAAGAAAAAGAAAGAGAGAAAGTAGTTTGCTCCATAGTACTTTCTCTGGATGTGGAAATCTCTTTCCATCATGAGTCTTTTGGAATTGTCTTATAGCTTTACATTGCTGAAAGGAGTCCAGTCTATCAAGGTTAGTCATCACACATACGTTGTGTCTGTAATTGTGTACAAATTTCTCCTGGTTCTGTTCTTCTCGCTCAACATCAGTTTATATGTCTCTCCAGGTTATTATGAAGTCCATCTGCTCCTCATTTCTTATAGCACAATAGTATTCCATTACATTCATATACCACAACTTGTTCAGCCATTCCCCAATTAATGGACACCCCCTTGATTTCTAATTCTTTGCCACCACAAAAAGAGCTCCTATAAATATTTTTGTACATATGGGTCTTCTTCCCACTTCTATGATGTCTTTGGGATACAACCCTAGAAGTGGTATTGCTGGGTCAAAGTGTTCTCTTAGTTTCCAAATCTAATAACTTTTTTCAGTCCTCATTCTCCTTGACCTCTCTGCACCTTTGACACTGTTGATCACATTCTCCTCCTTGATATTCTCTTCTTCCTAGGTTTTGGGGACACCACTCTCACCACGTTTTCCTTCTATCTGAATAATCCTCTGTTTCCTCTGCTGGATCCTCCTGCAGATCACTTCCTCTAGCTGTATGTAGGTGTCTCTCAGGGTTCTGTCCCAGAACCTCTTCTCTTCTCCTTGTATCCTACTTCACTTTATGATCTCATCAGCTTCCATGCTTTTAATTGATACCTCTATGTTGATGATTCTCAAATCTACCTAAATTGCCCCAATCTCTCCACTGACCTATCAGAAACTCCTGATAAGAAAATTCCCTCTGGTAACTCAGGTTGATACTTTTGCTCCAACCTTAGAGAGTCTTAGGGAGCTGGTAGAGCAATGAGAGTAGGTACTTGATAAATGTACATATTGATTACTTGACTGATTCCATTTTGTATAGTCAATCAATCACAAGGATTATTGTAGTAGTAACTGTCCTCTGGAGACCAGCTAGTTCCTGGTGGGCAATGCTGCTATTTCTTCCTTCTCCTCCCCCTCTTCCTCCTCTTTTTCTTCCTATTCCTTTTCCTGCTCTTACCTTTCTTCCTCTTTTACCTCCTCTTCCTGCTCTTCTTCCTCTGTCCACATGCAGTCATACCCTTCTATGTGGGTTCTCTATCCAAAGGAATATAATTTTTGTTTGCATATAGTTCACAAGGTACTTTGGGGTTTGGGGAACAGATTTTTTTTTCTTTTTTCTTCCCTATTTATTCAATCATTGTTGGGTTTTGTTTTGTTTTGTTTTTAAAAAAAAACTGGTACAATTAACTCTTTTAAGATTTCTTGAAATGTAGCTCTGAAAAACCAGGCTCTGTTAAATCCATCATGATACAAATGGATCTACTTGACTATGCCTTTAAACCCAAATCACTCTGGCTTTCACTGATTGGCCATTAGTAGGTCCCAGCACAAGTCTCACTTGCTCATTATTTGAGTTTTGCTGGCTGACAGTGTAAATAGCAATTGTTTCTGTTCTGGTCAGAAACTGAGCTACTTCTCCTCCCAGACTGATTCTTTCATGAAGGAAAAGTAGGCTATCTTTTGCTTCAGTTCTTACTTAGTCTTTAATTACTGAGTGGGTGTTGCCTCTGACAAACTGAGACCTAGGAAAGACCTTAGTTTAAAAGGCCACTGCATCCAGGACCATAGCCAATCATCTTAACCTGTCTTGCCACTGGGCTCTGATGACTCTGGGGAGAGTGAGCCTGATGACCTTGCACAGCTCAGCCTCACTTAAATTCAATTCATTTGCAAGTAAAGATATCGCCCACCTGATGTCACAGACCTTCTTAGAGAAACAAAGAACCAACAACAACAGTCAATCAATCGACAAGGACATATAAAAAATCTTCTATGTGTCAGGCACTCTGTTACTTACTAGGGACACATCTAAAAGGATGAAACGGGCAGCCAGGTGGTGCAGTGAATAGAGCACTGTTCCTGGAGTCAGGAGGACCTGAGTTCAAATCCGGCCTCAGACACTTAACATACTTACTAGCTGTGTGACTTTGGGCAAGTCACTTAACCCCAATTGCCAGCCAAAAATAAATAAATAAAAATAAAATAAAATAAAATAAAATTACCCAAAAAAAAAAAAAAACCAATCTCTACCCACAATTAGCTTACCTTCTAACGGAAGAGACAACAAGGACGTCTACGTGGCACTAGATTTAGAGTCAGAAATGCCTAAGTTTGAATTCTATCTCAGACTCTTACTAACTATAGGACCCTGGGCAAACCATTTAACATCTAGCAGTCTCTGTTTCCTCATCTTTAAAATGGAAATAAGAGCACCTACCTCAGAGCTTTATTTAAGAATCTAAGTACCAGTTCCAGGAAATTCACATATTCATGGATTTATCTTCTTTATGCTGATGCTTCTCAAATCTACCTGTTCAAACTGTCTACCTCAAAACTACCCACTTCACTGCTGACCTCCACCTTCCCATCACTCTACCTTTCGGACATCTCTAACTGAATGTTCAGTAGATATCTGAAATTTACTATGTCCAAAATCTAATTCATTATCTTTCCTCTTAATCCGTCCCCCTTTCTAAACTTCTCTATCACTATCAAACCCACCACCATCCTCCCAGGCCCATACCTTTCCAACCTCAACTCTTCACCATCCCTCACTCCCCATATCCAAGCTCTTGCCCAGGCCTGACGATTTCTCCTCTACAATTTGTCTCCAGTACGCTCCCTTCCCTCTTTTGATATTACCACCACTCCAGGGCAGGCAGGCCCTAGTCACCTCCCACCTGTATTGTAGTAATAGCTTGCTGGCAGGGCTGCCTGCCAGAAGTATCTCCCCACTCTAGTCTATCCTCCATACATCTAACAGAGTGAGTCTAAAGCACAGGTCTAACCACATATCTTCCCTACTTCATAAAATCTAGTGGTTCCTCATCACCCCCAGGTTCCAATACAAATTCCTCTGTAGGACATTCAAAGTTTTCCATAACCTAGCCACATACTGTTTGGTTCAGTGACACTGGCCTCTTTGCTCTTCCATGAATAACAACAACAAGAAGAAGAAGCACTTATAAAGCATCTACTACGTGCTGGGCACTGTGATAAGAATTTTCAAAATATCTCATTTGAAACTCACAACAACGCTGGGAGTTAGATGCTATTACTACCTTCATTTTACAGTGAAGGAAACTGACTCAAACAGAGGTTAAATGACTTGCCCAAGGTCACACAGTTAGTAAGTATCTGATTTCATATGTAAACTTAGATTTTCCAAATTCTAGGCCCAGGGCTCTGAATACTAAATCACCTAGTTGCCCAAAGAGGAAGACACTAAATCTCTTGGCTCTGGGCATTTTATTTGATTGTCCCTCATGCCTGCAATGCTCTCCTTCCTCATCTCCTCCTCCTATCTTCTCTATCTTCCTTTAAGTCTCAATTGGAATCCTACCTACAGGAAACCTTTTATTTTTAACATTACAAACATTTACAGATTACTCCCCCCTTGTGCAAAATCTTTTGCAACACAGTAAATCATTTAAGTTAAATTAATAATTCAGTGACCTTGTCTGAAAATACATACAACATCTATAGCAACCTCCCCACCTACCACTTCAATATTAATGAGAAAAAAAAAGATATCAGAAACTCTTAATAAGAAAATTCCCTCTGGTAACTCAGGTTGATACTTTCGCTTCAACCTTAGAGTCTTAGGGAGCTGGTAGAGCAATGAGAGTTTAAGTGACTTTCCCAGGGTCACACAGCAAGTCCATGTCAGAGGCAGGGCTGTCTTTCTGAGTGACTCTCAGGTGAAGTGGCAGCAGTGAAGGTGAGATTGCTGATGGCACTGGTGTTTTTCCTACTTCTAATCTCTTTCCTGGTATCTGAAGTCTGCCAGACTGGAGATTATAGCTGAGGTCTTTTAGTGTCTTACTCTACACTGCTATTAGATTTCCCTAAAAATTACTTTAAAGAGGGGAAAAAAGGTACCTCCTTAGCCCATGAAATTGGATTAATGTTACCTAATTTTGATCTGTTGAGAGTTTCTTTGCCTAAAGCAGAATCTTCTTCATTTAGCTGCTTTATTGATATTCTCAAAAAACCTCTCTTGTTTTCAGAGAACAAAGTAACACAAACAAAGCTATAGCTAAATTTCTCTTTCAGTGAAGCCATTTTTGAAATTTGTCCATCCACAAAATAGGGCAAAAATCAACCAATCGGGCAAAATTTATCAAGCACCTACTATGTGTCAGGTACTGAGCTAAGAACTGGGAATACAAAAGTGTCAAAAGACAGCATCTTCTCTTAAGGAGGGAAACCACAAATGAATATGCACAAACAAACCATATACCCCATAAACAGGAAATAATTAACATATGGAAGACCATAGGAGGAAGTATAGAAGGTTTTCTATAAAAGATGGGATTTTAGCTGGGAATTACAGGAAACCAAAAAAGTTAGGCAGAGATGATGATGGAGAATATTCTCCCTTGGGGGACAGCCACAGGAAATGCCTGGCATGTAGAAATGGAGTGCCTTGATCATGGAACAGCTGGGAGTCCAATGTCATTGGATTGAAGGGTACATGGTAGGGAGAAGGCTATAAGGAGACTGGAAATGTAGGAGGTCAATAGTTTATTAAAGGTTTTCAATAACCAGCAGAGCATTTTGTAGTCAATCATGGACATGATAAGAAGCCACTGAGTAGGGAGGTGACATGGTAGCAACTGTTTTTTTAGGATATTCACTTTAGTGGGTGAACAAGCAATGTAACAGCGTGGGGAGAGATTTGAGGCATGCATACCCACCTACAAGTTATTGCAATCACCTATGTCTGAGGTGATGAGGGCCTGCACTAGACTGGTGACAGAGTAAGAGAAGTGAAGGGGTTGCATTGAGGAAATCTTCCAGAGGTGAAATCAACAGGCCTTGGAAACAGCTTACATATGGGGCAAGAGATAGTGAGGAGTCAAGGATAACATGTAGGTTGGATACCAGAAGGGCTGAGATGATAGTGTTGCCCTCTACAATAATCAGGAATGTAGGAGGCAAGGAAGTTTTAGGGAGAAAGATAATGAGTTCTGATTTGGATATGTTAGGATGTCTACTGGACATCCAATTTGAGATGCCAGAAAGGCAGTTTTAAATGTTAGATTAGAGGTCAGCAAAGAGGCTGGGGTAGAATAGGTAGATTTTTCTCTACCTTTGTTCAGAAGCATGAGTATAGGAGTGAAGGAAATGAATGATGGGAGTGATCCAAGGCTGAGACTTGGCAGGGAATAATTGTCAATATGATAAAAGGGGTAGGAATCCAAGGACAAAGATAGCACAGAGTTGAATTGGTTCACCAAGTGGTCAAGATGGGGAAAATATTTGTAATACTTAGCTCAGTGGGTTGTTATAAGGAAAGCACCTTGTAAACCTTGAGTTTCTGTGAAAATGTGGGTTGGTATTGTAATGCTATGCATGAGCAGCTTTCCAAAAGAATGCTACTGTGAACAGCTTTTGAGGTTCTGATTACACAGTATAGTGAACACTCTATTTATTCAAGACCAAATGAAAGCAAAACCTTAACAGAAAATCAAGGTACAGCATTCACAATACTACAACTTATCACAGAAAATCACAATATAGTATTCACAACAGCTTATCATTAAAATGGCCACATAGTTTTCACCAAAGTGGTCACAATATTTAGAATAAAGAACAATCATCTGATATCCCTAAGGAGGTTTGCCTCTGTAATTCAGTCATCTCAGAGCACAATAGTCAGTCTTCCACTCATGGAGCAACTAAGTTAACTCAATCAGCATTTATTGCAATCAATTACTAAGTATCATTAATCATTAAGTACAATCATTAGAAAATACACAAACCCTCCACCTCTAGGTCACTAGCAAATCACATTATCATCACAGCATTCAATACCCAAGGAGAGGTCTTTTCTTAATCTTGACCTGAGGCAAGTTCTCAGCAATCTCTGTTCCTGGGGAGACGAAGCTTAATAAAGCCACAATATTCATTGCCAGTGTCCTTATCCATTCACTCTCTGCCTGCAGAACAGTCTCAGGACCCCTGAAAACATTGGCAAGACCCTCTTCCAGGATTTCTGTAAACATACAATAAGAAAATCCTTCTTCAGGGCTTCTGAGCCAACAGCAAGGTTCCAGGACCTGTGCAACAACAACACTCTCCTTCACTAGCAGACAAATGTGGCAAAACAAAATCAAAACAGACAGACAGGATACCAGCATCACAGCCATGCTTCCTCAGTTCTCTGGCAGTTTGGCTGGCCCTAGGGCCCAGAAGAAATCTCAGCTGGCTCCTGGAATCCAAATCACTCCTCCTAGGTTTTCGAAATCAAAATCATTTTCTCCAACCTAGGGGGGCTTTCCTCTTCAGGCTTCCTAGCAGTAGCAATTTCAGCCTTCTTTGCAGCAGCAACTTCAGTCTTCATGATTCTCGTAGGAAGAAAATTCTGACTCAGTTCTCAGCCCAGCAGTAGCAGCCCAGTCTCCAGATGCTGCTGAGAAAAACTCTCTCTCTCCCCAGCAGAACAGTTTCTGCCACCAGGTTCTAGTCAGAAGAAATTCTGACTGTGCCTCTCTGGGGCTTTTCTTATATACACACAGAATTAGCTTCTTGTTTCAGCCAACTCCTTCCTGTTATGTCAGTAACAGGAGATAAGAGTTCATAACTTCTGTTTCCCTAACAGTGGCTTCATCAATTACTAACTGCTAAGTACCTGCTACTTTTGCTTAACTTGAAACAAGGTGCTAAGTACCTGCTTACTTGCCAATACAAAAAAGGGGTAATTACCATTACAGGTATTAATCAGGAAAAGTATTTTTAAATAAAGTATTCTTTTCTAGTGACACAGCATTACAATTGTTTTGAATATACATGCCCTGCATGAGTTGTGTCCTGCTATTGAAAGTTCATATTCTATCATTTTGGTACTTGATTTGCCCCATATTAAAAAAAAATCTGTGTAAAATGGTTGTCCTTATTCCTTCTCCATTACATAGTAAAGAAATATCAGGGATCTTTATTTATAAAACTTTTTTTATTTTCTTTTTCAGGGTAGAAAATTCAAGTTTCTCTTCCCATAGGATGTTGAGTCTGTAAGCTTTTTATTTCTAACTACCTATTGTAATCTTGAACTGGATGTCACATATAAATATAAATACATACATACATACATGTATATATACATATATGTATATACATACACACACACATATATATCTGAAACTCAACATATTCAAAACTGAACTCATCATCTTCCCAAAAATCATTCCCTCTTCCTAACTTCTCTTGTTTTGTTCAGGATACCAACCATCTTCCCAGTCACCCAGGCTCATGACCTAACTGTCATACTTGATTCCTCACTCTCTCTCATCCTCTATACACAATCTATTGCCAAGGGCTGATGATTTTAACTTCATAACATTTTTCACATATTCTTTCCTCTGACACTGCCTCTACCTCAGTGTAGCTGGACTAGTACAATAAACTGCTATTTGATCTCCCAGCCACACGTTTCTCCCCATTCTAGTCCATCCTCCACTCATCTGTTAAAGTGATCTCCCTCAACCTAAAGCACAATCTGACCATCTCACCTTGCTACTTAATAAGTTCCTGTGGCTCTCTATCACCTTCAGAATCAAATATAAAATCTTTTCTTTGGAGTTCAGCACTTTTCATAACGTAACCTTCTTCAACTCTCCCTATCTTCTTATAAGAAGACTATCCACATGCTCTGTGATATTTCTTTTTTTCTTTTTGGAGAGGGAAAGGCAGGGCAATTGGGGTTAAGTGACTTGCTCAAGGTCACATGGCTAGTAAGTGTTAAGTGTCTAAGGACTTGAACTCAGGTCCTCCTGACTCCAGGGCTGGTGCTCTATTCACTGTGCCAAATAGCTGCCCCAAACATATATATGATAATCTTAGATGGAAGGCATTAACATGCAATGCTTTCTTTTTTCAGGGATGCTCTGTGATTTTGCCACTAACCTCATAGCTGTTGCTCAAACAAGACAATCTCCCAACTCTGGGAATTTTGACTGATTGTCCTCGATTTCTAGAATGCTCACTCTACGTACTTACACCTTCCGGCTTCCTTCAAGTCCCAGCTAAATTTCTTCCTTTTACCATTCCTCTGTTTATTATTTCTAATGGATCCTCTATAAAGCTCATATAAAACATAGTTGTTTGCTTGTTGTCTCTCCCATTCATTGAAGTATGAGTTACTTGAGAGCAAAGATTGTCTTACCTTTCTCAGTATCCCTAGAGCTTATTGCAATACCTGGCAAATAGCAGACACTTAATAAAAGTTTGTTAACTATCTTACTATTTGTGTAGATTGAGTTATGAAACTGAACATGAAACAAAAGTAATGCCCCACAGTGTATATAAAGTGTACATTTTGGGCAATGTGTCATGAGCCTTCGCATCTTATTCAACATCTATTTTCTGTATAAAGGAAATATTCCTGAAAAATCAAGGCTAAACGAAGTTATGGGCTTATATACTTGCAATAATAAGCAGTGGGGCTTTCATAAACACGTAAGAATTGAATATATCTCATATACAAATTGTAGATAAAATCACTGAGATTATTTGAATAAGAGAGGAGACACACTCTAGTTTCATTTTAAGGTGGACCCAGGTAGCACAGAACTTCTTCACCACATTCTTCCACAGTGGTTGTTCTAAATTCCATTCCTTTCTCTGCAAGCTCTTGCAGAAAGAACCTCTTCCCCATGTTCTTTGAACAGAGGTACCTAATCTTTTACTTACCCAAGAAAATACATGTCATCCTACCCTGACCTGTCACGAATGTTCTATTTAACTGGATATGTGTGTGTGTATGTATGTGTGCTTGTATATATGTATGTATTCTATCCACCTAGATTCTATATACACATGTATTTTATATATCACATTTAACAAGTTATATCTTTGTGTTCTATATAGTTGGATTTTATACATATATAAAAATATGTTTATATATACATATATAAAATATTTTATACATATATTTATATGTATAATACATGTATTTATATATATATACATATATAAAAATGTTGATCAGTTGTTTCAGTCAGTCTGACTCTTCATGACCCCATTTGGCGTTTTCTTGGAAAAGGTATTGGAGTAGTTTGCCATCTCCTTCACCAACTCATTTTATAGTTGAAGAAACTGAGGCAAACAGGGTTAAATGATTTTTCCAGAGTCACGTAGCCATATTTGAACTCAGGAAGATGAGTCACCCTGACTCCAGGCTCTGCACTCTATGCACTGTACCACCTATAAAACCTAATTTCTCTTCAATTATGTACACACCTTATAAAATTCTTTTTTTTTTTTCTTTTTGGAGGGGGAGAAGGCAGGGCAGTTGGGGTTAAGTGATTTCCCAAGGTCACATGGCTAGTATGTGTTAAGTGTCTGAGGTCACATTTGAACTCAGGTCTTCCTGACTCCAGGACTGGTGCTCTATTCACTATGCCACCTAGCTGCCCCACATTATCAAGTTCTTGATGGACATCTTTACCTATAAGTCTCTCAAACTCAAAATGCAAAAATCAATTTCATCGTCTTTCTTCTCAAAGCACTCTCTTTTCCTGACATTCCTTTTTCTGTGGAAAGCTTCGTTATTGTTAAAAAAAAAAGTTTGAATATACACATTTTTCTTTTTTTGTATCTCCAACGCCTAGCACAGAGTCTTGCACAGAGCACATTAATAAAGTGTTGGTGGAATTGAATTAAAATCTTTTAGAAATAGATGCCTAGCATAGCATCTTATTCATAATAGGAAACAATAAATAATTGTAGAATGGATTAATTATGGAAATCAAAGCTTCTGAGACTATATTTTGTATAGAGTAGGAGTTAGAATAAATCATCTCTGAGGTCCTTTCTGACTTTACAATTCTATGTTTATGTAATTTAATTGTTAAACTAGTAGTCAAACTGGAGAGGCACCATAATATAGTGTTGGTCTCAGAGTCAGGAAAACCTGGGTTCAAGTTCCACTTGTGTGTAACACACACTGGTTGTATAATTCTGGTCTAGTCATCTTATCTCTTAGTACCCTTATAATTCTAGAAATTCCAAATAGCATATCTGCGTGCTTTGAGAGTGGGATTTCCTCACTGAGAGCTCTCTTCAATTTTTTTTAAAATTTTAATGAGCAAATTATAGTCTATAACACAATACAGCCTCATGCTTATCAAGTCTGGTCTTCAAAGGAGCTGCTCCCAGAAGCCAGCAAAGAAAACCTAATAAGGCCCAGCAAGGAAATGATCTAGAAGGCTTCTGATCTGAAAGGCAAAAGAAGAAAGCTAAAAAGCCCAGAAATTATCTTTGCCAGCGAATACAAGCTTTTCTTGCCAAGCAAGAGAGGGCCACAAGTATTTCTGTAAAAATGTTTTGCAAAAACCATGAAGGATTATAGTAGAACATTATAAGAAGTAACCCTCAGGAAGGTTGAAAAGCAGTGGAAATGAACATGAATTAATGAAAGCTTTGTGTGAGACTAAAACAAGTCACAAGATCCCAAGAATCTTCATAGATAAACTTTTAGAAGAACAAATCAGTGCAAAACAAACTATGTCAACAATTTCATAGCAATCTATTTTTTTAATTATCAGTTCCAGAGGTACCAGATTTGTATATTAACGCATGACCCTCTGAAGTAATTTAGAAATAAATGAAAATGGCACTTAAAAGATATGGAAACAGTTTCCTGACCAGACCAATCCCATACTAAGAAGATTTTGACAGAAAGTGGAAAATCTTGAAAGCAACAAGCATTTGCATCATTGCTACAGCCTCCTAATATCTCCCTGCCACAAGTAGCTTACCACAGTGACATATCCTACACATTGCCACCAGAGCACAGACCTGACCAGGTGAGCCCCCTACTGAACCAACTCTAGAGGTCTGCCATTGCCTCTAGGATAAAATATGAACTCCACTGTTTAGCTTTTAAAGTCTCTTAAACTTGCCCCTTTTCTATTTGTCCAGCCTCAATGGACATTGCTTCCTCTCTGGAACTCTGTGATTTAATCAAACTAGCCTTCTCTCTCTTCCTCACACATGCTACTCAATCTCCCATCTTCATGGTTTTGAACTGGCTATTTCTTGAGCATGGAATACAACTTACACAACAACCTCTACTTCATATATTCTTTTAAAATACAGCTCAACTACTATCTATAAATGAAGATTTTTCTGATTCCATCTGCTAGGCCCACCTTCTCAAACTGTCTTGTATTTAACTACTTCATATATGTCTGTATTTATTCACTTTACATTTAGATTAAATATAGACATGGATATATGGACATATAGACATAGATATAGATGTAAAAATGCATCTATCCAGCCCCTCCTAGATCCCCCTGTTCATCATATTTTGCTGAACACATCAAGTTCCAGAACACTACAGGACATCCTAATTAAGAGCTGCAATTATCCAAAAGAATTCTAACAATACCTATAAGGAAAACTAACTGGATTTGGTTATATCCAAATGATAACAAACAGCTGTGTAGCTAATGTGGTAGGCTCATATTTAAATTCTGTCTCACATTCTCTGTGTGGCCAGGAGTAAGCCACATTACCTTTCTCAGCATCAATGTTCTCATCTGTAAAACAGGTATAATTAGACTCATAAGAGTAGCCTCACAAAATTGTTCTGAGGTTCAAATCAGAAAGTGAATAGAAATTGCCTTTAATTTTTACAATGTTCTATATATGATATGTATTCATTATTATTACCATCGGGTTAGATCTTCACTACATATATATGAGTATAGCCTTGCATATGGATTGATAGTGAGGTGTGTATGTATGTATGTATGTTTGTATATATGCACATATGTATGTGTGTATGCACTTGTATGTAAATATATACACATAAAGACACATGGATATATGTGTCTACACACCTATATATATGAATATATAAGAAAATAGGGTAAATTGAATTTGGAACATTGTGTGATACTTTGAATAATAACAAACCACCCTGGCAGAGAGAACCATCCTTTAAAGACACACATTCTCCTAATAATAGCTGCAAATCTTAAAATACCAGGATCTCTAGGGAATTAAAGTTACTAGTGATCAAAAAGGAATGGAGACACACATAGCTCACAAATATACTCTAGCATACTTTCAATGATAACTTACCTTCATTAAGTGTCATCAAGGGACATGGCTGAGGAAATATGTGATCGGAAAATAAGCCTGTCATGTGGGACAGATGAGGGATGATTAGACAGACGACCTTAATGTTCTCTTAGTACTCTTCAGGCGTAAAAACACCTACCTAAAGGAACATCTTCAGCAAAATAGTTTGAGTCTCTGTATGAAATCTACGTAATAAAAGTGAACAATATCAACATAGGATATGAAGATTTAGGTGGGTTGTAATTTATATTTCATAAAAGCAAGCTAGATGGTGCAGTGGATAGAGTTCTGAACCTGGAGCCAAGAAGACCTGAGTTCAAAAACTAGTCCGGAGGCTCCCTAGCCATGTGATCCTGGGTAAGCTGCTGAATTTCTGTCTGCCTTAGTTTTCCTATCTGCAAAATTGGGGATAAAAGCAGCACCTACCTCCTGGGGTTGTTGAAAAAATAAAATAAGTCACTATTGGTAAAGCACTTTTCAAATCTCAAAGCACTAGCTATTATTATTATTGAGGGAATAGTTACGTTCATGTGGCTAGAGAGCTATTTAATTACTAGTGTAAAATGGAGCTAACATAATAGGAAGGAGACTATGGAAGGCAATTAAGATGATCTTAAAATGCCTAAGAATTGTTTTAAACTTCATATTAGTATACAATTTCCTAAAACCTTTCTAATGATAATAGCAATGATAGTAATAATAACTAGCATTCAAACAGCATTTAAGGTTTGTGAAGCTCCAAATATTATCTCATTTTTTCTTAAAATAACTCTGGGACATGGGTACCATCAGTAGCCCATTTTTATTTGTTTACATTTTTACTCAATTATCTTCATTATTCCAGTACTTACACTGACTAGCACACAGGCGATTAATAGATGTTGATTTTACAGATAAGGAAAGTGAAGCAAAGGATCAAAGATTTTATCAGGGTAACACAGCCAGTAAGTGTTTGAGGCTGGATTTGAACTTGTCTTCCTGGTTACACATCTAACACACTCTATCCACTGCACCACCTAGCTGCCTCTGGGAACTTTCTATAGAATATGTTGTTAGCATCCTCCTAGTGTTTTCATCACAAATTAACTAGAAGGTTGTTTGGGTTTTTTTTAGAAAAAATAACTAGGAATTTCTGTGATTCAGATCTTATGAAGTGACAATTGATGTTTGTTGATTGACATCATTTACAATATTGAGCTATGAGAGAGAAAAAGCAGCACTTCCTAAAGCCAACTATTTGGTATCAGATGCGTCTTGATAATAGTCTAATAAAAATGTCTGCCCGCCCCCCACCCCCCAGGTAACTCCTGTTGAGTTTATGAATTGTGACCTTCTCCTAACCCCAATATCTATCTGCCTGCTTGATTTCTTGGGAAAGTGTGTGTGTGTGTGTGTGTGTGTGTGTGTGTGTACGTGTGTGTGTGTGTCCATGCCCATAACCACATTGCAGGAGCACCAATGAGATAAAAGATTCTAATGATTTATATCACTGCTATGTCTGAACAACTTACTTCCTGTCAATTACCAAGACTGGTGAAAAAACTGCAAATTTCTGTGTAACAATTGAACCCCATTCCCTCAAATCGTTCATAGACAAGGACCAGGGCAAGATGTGAAGAGAATTCTCAAGAGTCTTGCCAGCTTTTTGCATTTCCAAAATTTAGATATGGATTCATAGATGAAAGAAGGAGGTCACTAGGAAAATGAACCGTATTCAGATTTAATATCTGCCCACAATGTGCTTAAGCACCATACAGAATATTACAAAGATGTGGAACCTGATGTCCTTGGGGCTAATATGAAATAAACCCCATTAACAAAGCAGGACAGTTAAGAAAACGTTTAAATAGGGTAGCTTCTTCAGGAAGCTGAAATGTTATCAGAAAGACTGAAATTGAGCAAAAAGCATGAAGGCTTTGGAGTAGTTCTCCCAGTATAGCTGGGGGAGCTGCTCCATTAGCCCAGCTAATTGAATGCTCTGTTATCTCACTTGGATTGTCACTGTACAGAAGAAAAAGGGGCCATGTTATTGCTCTCTGAAACAGAATCTGAAAATGGTGAGGAGAGTCAAGGGACAGGATACATGCTGATTACTTTATTTTGACACCAGATCTGTGCCTGGAATTAGCTGAGCTTGGATATAAATATCCTTTTAGACACATCCAGCCACTAGCAATCTATATTATAATTGGCAAAATTGGCCAAGAAGAAAGAATAGTGGAAAGAAAGGGCCTTTACTAACCCCAGCATGAAAAAGAGAGAAAATACCATGCTTTTACATTTACACAGGTAACTCAGACCAATGTGAAGATTAAATTCAAGTATGAATGATACAGATGGGACAATATGAGCACTCTATTTTCCTTTCTGAAGATTTGCGTGGTTGAGCCCTAAGATTTAATTATCTGAAATGCTATGATGAAAAGGCAGGACTCTTTTTAATTTGGTACATGGAAATTACCCATATTTTCAACTGGATGTAAAGAACCAAACATTCTTTTGAATAAAGAGGGGACATGAAACAAGGTAATAATTTTATTTTCCCTGAGGAGGAAAATAATTATTCATGACATGAAAAACCATTGGAATTTTTCACATTTCCCCCATTCCACTGTGGGTTATATTTAAGTAGCTCAAGAGCCTTCAAATAAACAGAAAAAAAGGGATTATTGATAACATTTGAGTCCTGAGCTGTTTAAAAAGATATACGTGGAGAGAATTTTTATAAATACCCAAGTTCTCTTTCCTCAACATGTCTCTTATGCAAGTCATCATCATTTTCCTCTCAAAAAAATATTGTTCTGTCCCTACACATTTGGAAGTCCATGTATCCAAAGGAAAATTACTCCAAAGTTCAGGGCACAGGGAGAGAATGGCTAAGGTTTTCTGTCTTCAGAGAAAAGACACCCTTGCTATTTAAAATCTAAACGGTTTCAACAATAATCTCTCTACAAGCATTTGCTCTAATCCTACTGCTGCAGCAGCTGTTAGTTTTCTGTTTTAGTGTTCTTTGATTTCCATTTTGGTTATTTAACAAAAGGATGATGAATTCTTGACCTTCAACTCATACCCTGCCAAGCCTGACATTTAATAATGTCCTATAATATCATCCCTTTACCCTCAGGGTCTATATTCTCGCTACTGTATATTAACTTTCTAAATGCAATCTATTGGAAAGGTAGAAAATTCACCTTTTTTTCTTTTTTTTTTAAACTTTGCTACTAAAAACTCCAAAGTAAAAAAAAAAAAGGCAAATTAGACCCAATTCCCATATCAGAAGGTTAAGGTCAGTGGATAACCAAGTAGAAGAATACCTTCTAGTGGTTTGTTGCTCTAAAATATAAGTCATTAGAACATAGTTGTTATATTCCTCAGGTGGCATCGCCCTTATAAATCCATTAGATTGTAAACTTCTTGAAGTCCAAACTATCTTTTCTTTAAACTCGAATTTGTACCCCCAGTACTTAGCACAGTTCCTGGCACATAAGAGGTGGTTAATAAATGTTTCCTGACTGCCTGACTTTTGATTATCAATCATATTTATCTGTCACTTCATATTTTCATTGAAGACCTTGAGTATTTTTAATATAGTGTTATTAATTTAGAAGCTGGTCTTGAGATAAATCACAAAGGATATTATCAAAGAGATGTACAATTTAAAAAGGATGTGACCCAGTCATGTAGCAAGAGTAATGTATGACTATTGAACACCTGCTATGTTCCGTTAGTTTCCATGTCATATCAAGAGACTGAGTGGAACCTAAGTACATTAGATAGACACGATTTATGGATAGATATGGACAAAGTCATATGGGATGAAAAAGTATAAAAGAGTTGCACTAAAGACGGAGAAAATGTCAGCATCTTTGAGATCACAGGTCATGAAGAAACCTAGAGACTAATAAGCTAATGCAGGGTAGGGTACATGTATAGTTGATCAGTCAGTGGGGGAAAATGAGATATAGGTTTCACTGTTGAAGAATTGTAAGCAAAATAATGACCAGTTAGAATTAAATGTGGTGAATATACATACATATATGTGTATATATATATATATATATATATATATATATATATATATATATATATATATGTATACAAACACACACACACACACACACACTATATAAAAAGTTCACAGCACCATCACAATTAGAGTACTGGTTCATAAGTTAATTGTATATGTGGTCCAATTTGAACAAATTATATAGAAATTATATGCCCAATGTATATTTTTAACGATTTTTAAGCCTGATTTTTCCCATTTCCACTTTCACAGAGTATGTCGTACCACCATAAACAGACAGATAGACATATTTTATATATTTATGTATATATGTGTGTGTGTATATACATATACATATATAGTATATATATGTGTATATATGTATATATGTGTGTGTGTGTGTATACATATACACACACACACACAGATGATTGATTCAAATTATTCTGCTTCAACAAAAACCCAGTAAGCTAATAATAACATGACCTCCAATTTGCAGGTTAGAGATCTAGGCTGATTAGAAACAATTTCCATTTTGGTTCTTTTTCAAAATGTGCACAAATCATAGTTTTGATGTTGAATGAATTATGGAATAAAACATCAAGACCAAAAGGCATTATTTAAACATTATAATTAGATTCCCCTAAGCTTCTGAGTAATTATATAGAACTACATATTATTTCTCAAGTTCAAGATCCTGAGGTTAGGCCTTTATGATAGATGGTGATAACTACATTATAGTGTGACCGTGCCAAATGTCAGATCAGCACCTTTACCTATGACTGAGGAGAAGAGGTTTGTGAGCCATGTTGAGGCAGTTAGTATGATCTCTTCTTGGAGGTCATTCTTTATTTTTAAAAAATTAAATTGTTTAAGCTTCAATGGCTTAGAGCTGTTCTATGTGCAGGAGGAAGGGAGTGAACCAAGCAACTCCCCAAAGTCATTTCCATCTCATTGATTTTGTAATGTAAACCTATATTTAATTGTTTACTGTTTACACACTGTGTTAAGGGCAGCTAATAAAGGAGGCTACATTATATGTCAAGCTAATGCTTTGTTAATCCACAAAGAAGTGTTATAAGGAGCAGGTTGAATCTGCTCTTGTGCAGCTGGCCACAGTAAGCCAAAAGATGCGCAGCATCATGAGGGAACGCTTTTGAGTCATGAAGAACTGGGTTTGAATCCAATCTCAGACAATGAGCAAGTCACTTAACCTCTTTTAATCTGTTTTCTTTTCTGTAAAATGGGGATAATAACAGATGAAACATCTTCCTAATAGACAGTCAATGAATGAATATTTATTAAAAACCTACTGTGTGTCAGGCACGGAGCTAAGATCTGGGTATATAAAGGCAAAAGACACTCTCCCAGCTCTCAAGGACCTCACAGAGTCATGGGATAGATAACATGCAAACAAGGAAATACAAACAAAGCATACACAGGATAAATTGGAAATAATCTCAGAGGGAAGGTACTAACCTTAAGGACTGGGTAAGGCTTTTTGTAGAAATTGGGACTTTAACTGAAACTTGAAGGAAGTCAGGGAAGTTAGTAGGTGGAGATGAGGAGGGAGAGAGTTCCAGGCAGGGGCTGAAGAATATAAAGAGTGGGGGAGTTGATAAAACAGATTAAATGATCCCAAAGGGCCTTGAAAAATGTCATTTACTAAAAGTCAACTAGGAGGACAGGTGATGCACCATCCTTACCACAAAATGACCACAGGACCTCAGTAAAGGAGTCCTTAGCCACCTACCTGATGCACTGATCTTTAGCACATTTTGCTTTTCCTCCTTTCCCATCATGGCAGTTTTAGTACCATTTCTGTCTCCTGTATTAACATATCTGAGCCCAAAATTTGGTGGTTCTATTGTTCTTAATGGTAAAAATTAGTTTAGTATAAAAAAATTGGCAGATCTTTTGTCAATTTTTTTTTTTGCTGTGAAGTCAACAGCATATTTTAAGAATCTGGTATTTACTTGGCACTCTGCTAAGTACTGGCAATATTGGGAGAGGTAAGAAACAATCTATGCTCTCAAAGATATCATGATTTAACATGGAGAGTGGGGGAAGGGTAGAGATAATATATGAGCAAATGATGTGGAAACAAGATATATGCAGGATACATCAGAAATAATCAATAGAGAAAAGGTTCTAGCATTTAGGGGGATTAGGAAAGGCTTCTTGGAGAAAATGAGACTTTAGTTAGAAAATGAAGGAAGCCAGGAGGTGGTGCTGAGGCAGGAGAAAATGCTAGGCACGTGGGACAACCAGTGCAAATGCATAAGTCAAAATATGGAGTTTCCTGCACAAGGAACATCAAATGTCATAGGATCTCATAGTAGGTGGAGAGGTGCGAGGTCTAAGAAGCCTGGAAAAGTAAGATGGGGCCAGGGCTTCAAAATCCACAGAGAGGATTTAATTTTTGATACTGTAGATAATAGGGAGCTTATAGAATTTTTTTTATAGGGAAATGACCTAGACATGCCTGTGCTTTAGGAAGATCAGTTTGACAGCTGAGTAAAGGACTGGATCATGATGGGAAGAGAGGCAGACTGGAAGACCAACCAGCAGACTATTGCAATATCCGAGGTATGAGGGAATGAGGGTCTGCACCAGGATGCTGGCAGCGTGGAAGAGAAATATATATGAGAAATGTAATAAAGGGAGACTCAGTAGGACTTGGCAACTGACTGGATATGAAGAATAAGAGATATAGTGAGAAATTGAAAATGACACCTAAGTTTCAAGTCTGAGTGATGGGGAAGAAACTGTGCCCTTGTCAGTAATAGGAAAATTATTAAGTGGGATGGGTGGTACAGATTGGAGGAGAGATAATAAGTTCAGTTTGGGACATGCTGAGTTTAAGACTAGTTTGAAATATCCAAAAGACAATTGGATATGCAAGGCAATAGGCCAGAAAAAGGGTTAGGACTAGAAAAGCGGATATGAGAATTATCAGCATAGAGATTTTGTCCTTATATTTTCGTATGACTAGAACTGGAAACAGCTCAAAGGTCATGTATTCCATATGTCAGCTAGGTAGTACAATGAATAGAGTATTGTACCTAGAGTCGGGAAGATGTGAGTTCAAATCTTGGCTCAGACACAAGCTTTAAAAGGCCCCTGGGCAATCATTTCACCACTGTCTGCCTCAGATTCCTTAACTATAAACAGGAAAAGAGTCTGATAGGGTTACTATGAGAATTGAATGAGATAATATCTATAAGAGTGCTTAGCATTATGTCTGGAATGTGGTAGTTGCTTAACAAATGCCTTTTCTTCCTTTCCTTTATCATTATAGTAATGAATACACATTGATTGAATTTGAACAAGAAATACACACACGCGCACACACACACTCGTTTACACGTAGTACACATTGTTGTTGTTTGTACTTTGTTCTCAAAGAGGAGCATAGCATCAGGAAGGTGATGCCATGATTTGCAAGTGATCAGATTTAAGTAAGGGAAGTCTGTGCAAGGTCACCAGTCTCACTCTCTCTTCCATCTGGGTCCAGTGGCAAGATAGTTCGGGGAAGTTCAGTAGGAAATCTTGGCCTTTTTAAGTTAAGGTCTTTCCAAGGTTTCAGTCTGATTAAGGTAACATCCATTCAGTGATTAAGGCAAAGTAAGAAATGAGGCAAAAATTATTTCTTTTACATAGCAAAAAATAATCAATCAATCAATTTGGGAGGGAAAGACCCTCATGATTGCTGTATATATGCATGTATGTATATGTATACATATATATGTAGATGTTATGTGTATGTGTGTGTGCACATATACACATGCGTGTGCATATACGTGTATAGGGGTGGGGGGTTGGGGGTGTATAAAGAACATTGCTCCCTCTGTATGCCATGTTAAATCATTACAAACTTGTAAATAGAACAGGTTGGAGTAATTATATATAATTTTCTCATTTTATTCTTTTTTCTGGCTTTAAAGTATTTTTATTTTTTCTCTTTAAAAGGTTGGTGATTGACAGCTAGTATGATGATGACTAACATTTATATAGTGTTCTAAGTTGTGCAAAACACTTTACACATGTGTATTAACTCTGCTGACCTTCAAGTAACCCTGTGAAATAAATTCTATTATTATCCCGACTTTATATAAGGAAACTAAGGGTGGCAACCTGGAAACCAAGGGAAACACTCTCATTTGGGGAATAACTAAACAAGTTATGACATACAAATGTAATGGAATACTAGTGTGCTATAAGAAATTATGAAAATTTTAGTTTCAGAGGAATCTGGGAACACCTGCTTGAACTGACACAGAGTGAAATAACAGAAAAACCAACTATATAATAGCAACAACCATGTAAAAATGAACACACTTTAGTGATTTAAGAACTTTGATAAATATGGTGAACAGTAATTATTCCAAAATATTAATGATGAAAAATGCTACCAACCTTCTGAAAGACATGTTATGTACTTGTAATAGCCATCAGTTTAGCAGATACTTAGCACTGGGTACCTTGGGGCTAAGTATGGAAGGTGCAAACTGTCCCACTGTTGAGAAGGCATGAACTCCCCTGTTGATGTGGAAGAAGGGGCTTGGCTGAGACAGGAGGCCAGTGTGTGTATATAAGCAAGAATTTCAGAGACAGAGAGACAGAATTGGAATGCTGCTCCTGGTGAAAGAAGAATCGTGGAGACTGAAGCAGGCTGAGAGAGACAGACAGAGAGAGACAGAGAGAGAGAGAGACAGGGACAGAGACAGAGACAGAGAGACAGAGAGAGAGAGAGAGTGAGAGGTTTCTCTCCCAGCATCTGGAAGCTGAGAACTGAGTTGAAGTAGAGAGAGAGAGAGTTTCTCTCCCAGCATCTGGAAGCTGACTGAGAACTGAGATGGAGTTTTCCTGAGACCAGAATCTCCTGAAGGCCACCTGGAAGGCTGAGAGGGCTTGCCTGGAAGGCCTCCTGCAAGAATAATATTCCTTCTGGGTCCTAGGGCCAGCTGATGTGATGGAAGACTGAAGAAGCACGACCAGGGTAAGACTTTGTTTGTTCATGGCCTGGCTGATCCTTGAGTTCCGGGCAAGAGAGGTGGTGAAGAGTTTGAGATGTGCTGGACCCTGTGAACTTCAATGTGTGCCAGGGACTGCCCCGAGGACTGGACAAAGACCTGGGAGCTGTCTACCTCTGAGAACTGGACGAGGACCTTGGAGCTGTCTGCTTCTGAATCCTGGTGACTGTTTGGTGGATTCAGGAGGGAACTGGGACCATGGAAGGGGATCCAGGGAATCAGACAGACCACCCAGAGTCAAGATGAAGAAAAGACCTCCCCTTGGATGAAACTGAGGTTTTCTGGACACCAAGGGGTGGAGGGTTTGTGTGGTTTTCTAATGACTGTATTTGTGATTAATGATATTTAGTAATTGTGAATCTAGATTAGTGACTGATTAAGTTAATGGTTGCCCCATGAATGGAAGTTTGATTATTCTATTGTGAATTGATTGAATGATTAAGCATTGAGTTGTCCCATGAGTGCAAGTATTGATTACTGTATTATGAATTGATTGAATGCTTTGTTCTAAATATTTTGGCCACTGTAGTGAAGACTGTGTGGCCATTTTCTGTGACAAGATGTAATGTTGTGAATATTATATTGTGATATATTGTGAATGTTTGCCTTGATTTGTAATGGAATAAACAGAGTATTCACTATATTGTGTAACCCGAACCCTAAAAGCTGTTCACAGTAGCATTCTTTTGGGAATCTGCTGGTGCATGGCATTACAGTACTCACTCTGCAGAATAAGATACATATTTTTGGAGATGACCAAGGTAGAAATGTGTTTCACTTGACTATACATATTTGCTACATGAATTTGTTTTTCTTTCCTCTTTTTGCTACTGAGAGACAGGAGATGAAAGAGAGAGTGAATTAATGTTTGTTCATTGTGGGGGGGGGGGAAGAAAATTTAATTTAAAAAATTGAACCTGAGAGAGGTTATTTTCCTTGATCAAACAGCTAGCATACAATGTAAAATTCAATCCCTAAGTTTCCTTACTCTGTAAGTCCCCTACAACTATGTCATGTTGGCTTCCTTTTGCCTCCATAGGAATACTATGGGCAGTTGTTCTACTTGCTAGGAAAGGAGTCAAGAAAGTACAGAAGAGAGAGAGTGAAAGAAAGACAGAGACAGAGTCAGTGAGACACAGAGACACAGACAGAGCACATTCAGAAAACCTGTGCCTTTTTGCCTCACTTACAACATATCAGGTCACTTAAATTCCTTCTTGATACAATCCATGTTTTCTCTCATCTTGGTGATGTTTATGCCATCATACTTCTTTGCAATGCAAGCTCAGTACTAGATTCTAGGGCTAATTAAAGTATCTAAGCCCTTTCTAAGGTATAAGTCACTTTGAAATAAAGAGGCCCTGCCCTGGTAACATAAGAAAGCTGCTCTCTCAGTTTGGGAATATAGCAGGACACATTTTCCTAAGATCTATCATTCTGATATTTTGAGTCTATCAATGGAACATGGGCTCAAAGGCATACATAATACATACATAAAGAGCAACTGTCTCAGTTGAGATAGGCAACATAGTCTAAGAATGCTTCAACATTTAATACAAGTACTTTGTCTGAAAAGCTACAGTACCATATGTAAAGATTTTTGTGGCAGAACTTGAATAGCATTTATACCACATGTTTTCCAATAAGATAAACTCCATTTTACATTAGCCTAGTTGCTATGCTTTAAAAAGGGCTTTCAAAAACATTATTTGATTTGATCCTCTTGGACTTATAAGAGCTATTTAAGTATTATATCATTTCATAATTCTGCTCCTACCACCAAACAAATCAACAAAAGTTCTACAAATGTCACATAACAATTTTGTGATGAACAATTTGTTTATATTTTTACTATTCTCTCTATCTATCCACACTGATGGAATTCTAATCAAACTGTCCCAAGCCCCAATATTCTAACTTCCTTATGGATCCCACTGAATAGCAGGCATGTCCTGATTTAGCCATACAATCTCGCTTTAACCACACCTTAGGCTCCCAGAGTCAATATAGCCACTGCCCCTAGCTAACCACTGCCCTCAGATGCAATTCACACATTTGAAAAGATGTGTTCTTGTACTCAACCACAATCACATCATCCATTTAGCCCAAGACAGGACCAAAATAGTTAATTGTCTATCTTGACCAGACAGGACCATAATAGCTAGGCAACTAGAGGGCAGCATGACCAGAACATTTAACCACCAAATCATAGAAGTGACTCCTCCTCTATTATCTAATTCCTTAACAAACTCATCCTACCTTTTTAATATCAATCATGTTACTATAGTCTATGCAAATTTTGAGAGTATAATCAGCATCACATTCTCTACAAGATTGTATGTCTTGTCTTACTGAAGTTGCTAATTCCTCTAAGGAACTTAGCCACTCCCCAAAGGATGAAACCTTAAAACTATATTCAGTCTTTCCAACTGGCTTGGAGTCAACCTGAGTCTTTGAAATTCTTTAGAGATATCCCATTGCAACTCTACCTGACCCTCATCAGTTAAAGTGGCATCGCTGGATGGGCAGAGTTTCTAACTCTGACCTTCCCTTCCATATGGAACAGAGTCTCTGATTTGGACCCTCTCTAATCCAAAGGAAAGCCTATCTTTTCCCCTTTTCTTAGGTCCTTCAAGCACCTACGAAGGCTTGACTGGATTGCTTGGGCCCTAGTGCCCAAGGCCATTGTGGCTGGCAAATTCCCTCTAGACAGAGGACACTCTATCTAAGAATTTTGCAATTTTTTTCTTCATCCTTCAATGAGACACCACAGACAAGATGAACATGGCTATAGGGGGATTTCTCTAAGATTACTGGCATTCAGTCCCAACTCTCATTCCACGGGACTAAGCTGTAATAGCATCTGGTCTCTATAAAATCTGGAAAACCAAGAAAATTTATCACTATCTGTGCTTTCTGTTTGTATCTGTCTGCTCTGTGTCTGTATAAAAATCTCTGAGTCTACCACCTTGTAAGATTTAAAATGCAGCCAGCCAGAAAAGAAAAAAAAACTGTATCTGGGCTAGAAAGATTGATGGTCTCTTAAAGAAAGGTTGTTGAGGAAAACAACAGCTTTCTCTCTCTCTCTCTCTCTTTCTCTCTCTCTCTCTCTCTCTCTCTCTGTCTCTGTCTCTGTCTCTGTCTCTCTCTCTCTCTCTCTCCCCCCCCCCTTCCTTGGACTCTGGCCAAGTTCTGAAGGTGGGGGAATAGATGGAAAAAGAATGGGAAAACTCCCTCAGATCTATCTAAGAGAAAAAAAAGGGTCACTTTACTGATAAAAGAGAGGCAGGTTTCAAAACTACATTTTGGAATAGAACTGGTTATTAACCCTTTCCTGGGTCACAGAAAGAGAACTGTGTAATATTATTTGAAATATAGTCCAGGTAATTGAATTCATTCTAGTTGCACTTTAAGTGAAATGTTGGCTCTTGTAATTTGATGTTTAAGACAAGTCAGTATTTAAAATACTATTTGGCATGAAGATAAATTGAGAAAATGCATAGATCTGAAAAAAGAGACACTTCAGAGATGAAACTTTGAGCTCTCCAGTATGGGAAAGAGGAGACTAAGTGCCACTGGATCTTTTCCAGAGCCCTACTCACCTTGACTGGCAGGTTCAAAGCTTTCACTTTCAAAGAAGTTTCAAGGAGTGGACACAGAAGTAAAGTTTACTTGAGTAAAAGTTAAAAAAAAAACACTAAGAGTCTCTTCCCTGTGGTCCTACCTTCCCAAATCCCAGACTCAACCACCCTCACAATCAGGCTCTGCAATTGTGGGGAGAGAAGAAAAGGGGATGGGCCAGGGTAGTACAAGGTGAGAAGTCAGCCAGTCAGCCTCTGCACTTGGTAAGCCCAACTTTCTATCAATAATTTCTATATGTGATGATTTGGAAATGCAGGTTACTGTCATCTGGAATTTTTGTTTGTGTTAATATTGTATTTCTAAATTGTAGTAAAATTTTCTTATACTATAAAACTTGAGTTACCACTTTAAGTCAGAAATGATGTTAAACAAAGCAATTTTTAATCTGAATTTTGCTTAAACTAAAAGATGGCAAACAATTGTTTAAAACCAGTTATATTATTTTACTAAGCCATGTTAACTCTATCTTACAGCTAAAAATAATTTGGGTCTCACTTACGAAAATTTTAAGATTGTTAACTAAGTTATTTGGGATTATTGTTATAATGTTAAAATTATAAAATTGATCCCACAGCAGCTCTAAGGGTAAACAGGGTAGACACCCCTTACTCCTACTCCAAAGTCACCTCCAATGTAGGGCTATAGACGTGACCAGAGGCCACATATGCCAGTTACCTTATGCTAAGATCCTAAAAATAAAATATGGGAACCCCAAAAGATATCCCGGCAAGGGAAAAGAAAAAGCAGTCAGGGCAAAGCAAGTTAAATTAAGATTGAAAATAGGGGACTTTGGGTGGCTAGGTGGCACAGTGAACAGAGCACTGCCCCTGGAGTCAGGAGAACCTGAATTCAAATCCGGCATCAGACACTTAATACTTACTAGCCATATGACCTGGGCAACTCACTTAATCCCAATTGCCCCACCAAAGAAAAAGCAAAAGAAAATAATAATTATTTTAAAAAAATAGGGGACTTGCCACACAGAAAGTATGTGGTTTTCATCAGTTCAGAGGAAGAATATCATATGGTGGACAGGCAGATCAGCCACTTCTCTGGGGTCCCTATCAATTTCTCCTTATTTGCAAACGTGCCAGATCCCCAGAAACCATCTGGTGGGCAAGGTCATCGGCCCCAGGGAAAAAAAAGAGCTTGTTTGAGTTATGGAGCTGGCTTACTGAGAAATGAAATCTCTTATGAATATGTCATGATAAATTTGTGTTGCTTATTGTAATTCCATAAAACTAAAAACAATTCTATCCAGCCCTAAGCTGTGATTGGTGAGACTTGCCATTTGAGTTAAAAACCCTTGGGAACACAAATAATTCTGAGTTTGAATTTAGATATAGCTGTCTGCATTATATCAGTGTCTGAGACAAATGCCACAAGATACTCACAGGGAATGTGATCCTGCTACAAGTGAAGGTTTGACTCTGGGAAAAAGCTGAGAGGAAAATCTTAGCCTCATTCTAAGATGGGGCCTTCCTGGCTCAGTTTCCCTATTGTCTTCCTTTGAAAAGAAATGCTTCTCACCTGGCTATTCACAAGTCTAGCTATGAGATGTAATGAAAATGACTTTTATCTAAATTCAAATGGAGCTAAAGATGTTTTATCCTGTCATATGTGACTTTTTTCCTTTTATGGCAATTTTTTTCTAATTAGAGCAAGTAATCAGTAAAAGTTATGAGTACAATGCAGGTATATGAAATATTGCTGTTTTCAATATGAATGTGTCATCATTCCATATTGCAAACAACCAGGAAAATTAGTACACAAATTTTTCATCTACCTACCTGAATAGTTAAATGAAAGGTTAAATCCCTGGAAGAGAACATTTTTGAATGACATGGGAACAATTAAACAAGGTGAAAAGAAGTTTGAGAAACAAATGTACAAACACAATGTTAAGCATTATCCCCTAAACTAAGGCTAGGATACATCTGAACTACTATAATAAAATGTGTATTAGATCTGACCTGTTCAGCCTAAAATTCTTTTCCTTTCTACAGCCTAAATAATTTAGTAAATGGGTACTTGACCTAGTCAACAGGCTATTACTAGATATATCTTTCTCCTTATATCTGGGGCTCTGCATACTGAGATTGCATATCAGATTTGTATCTCCCAGACTACAGGCCAATGCACCTACAGTTGGCAGCAACAGTGGATACCAGCCCATAGTCACCCATCATTCCCTGGATGTGACCTATGCTTGGTTCCAGTCAATCTCCTTCCCAGGACTCATCAAAGAAGGGACAGCTCTATTACCCTTTTCAGCTTGAAAAAGCTACAGAAGCTGAAACCTTAATCCATTTTCCCAAATTCTTTGAAGGAGGAATAATGGAATCCTAATAAAGCTGCCCCCAAACCCAATATTTGAACTTCCTCATATTTCTCACAGAATAGCAGGCATGTCCATGTGATGGGATCCCAGTCACTACCCCTAGCTAACTATTGCCCTCAGATCCAATTCACATATTTGAACAGGTATGTTCTTGTACTCAACTACAATCTCATCATCCTTTCAGCCTAAGACAGGACCACAATATCTAGCTATCTATCTTGACCAGTGTAATAGCTCCTTGTTTCAGCTCTTCAAGGGCCTTTGAACCTTACCTGTGAATATATCAAGTCTTTGTTAGAAAAAGAACCTGTAAAGCCCAGAGTGGGAGGAATTTACACAAGACCAGAACAGTAAGGATGTAAGAGGAGGGTGGAACAGGAAGGAACTGATGATATAAAAGCTCAATTACTGCTGGGACTGAGCAGAACTGGGAGGAAGGATGACTGTGGTGCTGGCACTTTGTCTATCTGTGTTGATGCTACTTTGTCAGATCTGTTTGCTGACAGAGAACATTGCTGTTGTTACAGAAGCCTTAGGACCTTATTGCTGATTCAGAAGCCCTGAAAGAGGACTTTCCTGCTGTCTGTTTACAGATGTCCTAAAGGAGGTTTTTACTGATGTTTTCAGAGCTCCTGGGACTTTACTGATGATTTGAGTTAATTTCTTAGACAAAGACCATGTCTGCTGGTCTGTGTTGATTTCACAGGCAGAAAGTGAATTGATGATAATGCTGGCAATGTATGTGGATATTGTTGTAATTCTGCTAAACTTGATGTGTGGAGCTGGACCAGGAACTAGACCAGGAGCTGGGAGCTGCCTACCTGTGTATCAAGGTGACAGTTGAGTGAATTCAGGCAAGAGCTGGGAAAATGGAAGAGGCACCATAGAATCTGGAAGTCAGCTTTGAGTCAAGATGAAAGCATTTTTACTTGAAGACTTAGTGCTGACTGACAAGATTATGATTTACTATGACCTAGGTGTGGAAGAACTTTGTACCCCTTAAGAATGATTGCTCCTCAGGAGCTTTTCTGAGCTCCTCCATGAAGTCCGTCACTAACCTCTAAAAAGTGAATCTGAAAGGATTTTAGAGTGATGAAATCCATTGAGGGATGGATCGTGACAGATTCCCAGCCCAGGAAAATGCCCACCTAGGTCTGGGCAGGGGAATTGTGGAGCACGCTGGGGGCACCAGCATGAACCTGAGAGCAGAGAACAGCAGAGAGAGAGGCTGGCTAACTGCCAGCAGATCCACCCACCCTTAGGGTGATTTGCAGACATCTCACCACTGGACAGAGGATCGGTTGGAGCTGAGTAATAAAAATGACAATTTTACCTAAATTAAATTACATATGTAGTGCCATACCAATCAATCTACCAAAAAATTACTTTATAGAGCTAGAAAAAATAGTAACAAAATTCATTTGGAAGAACAAAAGGTGTAGAATATCAAGGAAATTAATGAAAAGAAATGCTAGGGAAGGTGGCCTAGCCATACCAGATTTTAATCTGTATTATAAAGCAGCAGTCATCAAAACTACTTGATATTGGCTGAGGAATAGAGTAGTGAATCAATGGAATAGACTGGGTACATGAGACTCAGCAGTCAATGACTATAGTAATCTACTGTTTGATAAACCCAAACACCCCAGGTTTGGGGATGAAAACTAACTATCTGACAAAAACTGGTGGGAAAACTGCAATGTAATGTGGCAGAAACTGGGCATAGACCAATATCTAACACCATATACCAAAATCAAGTTGAAATAGGTGCATGATCTAGGTATAAAGGCATATACTGTAAGCAATCTGAGAAAGCAAGAAATAGTTTGCGTGCCAGATTTATGGACAAGGGAAGACTTTATGACCAAACAAGAGTTAGAGAGCATTGTAAAATGTAAAATGGATAATTTTGATTACATTAAATTTAAAAGTTTCAGTGCAAACAAAGCCAATGTAACCAAGATTAAGAGGGAAGTGGAAAATTGGGAAAGAATTTTTACAACCAGAGATTCTAATAAAGGCGTCATTTCTAAAATATACAGAGAACTGAGTCAAATCTATAAGAATACAAGTTATTTCCCAATTGATAAATGATCAAAAGATATGAACAGGCAGTTTTCAGAGAAAGAAATTAAAGATATCTACAAGCATATGAAAAAATGCTCTAAATCACTATTGATTAGAGAAACGCAAATCAAAACAACTCTGAGGTACCACATCTCACTGGTCAGATAGGCTAAAATGACAAAACAGCAAAATGACAAATGCTGGAGATGATGTGGAAAAATTAGAGAGCAATCTAGAACTATGCCCAAAGGGCTATAAATAAATTGACCAAGCAATACACCTTTTAGAGTTGTATCCCAAAGAGAACATAGAAGTGGGAAGAGTCCCCATATATACAAAAATATTTATAGCAGCTCTTTTTTGTGGTGGCAAAGAACTGGAAATCATGGGGATGCCCATCAGCTGGGGAATGGTTAAACAAGTTGTGGTATATGAATGTAAGGGAATACTATTGTGCTATAAGAAATGAGGAGCAGAAGGACTTGATAATAACCTGGAGAGATTTATACAAACTGATATGACATGATGTAATAATAATGGAATTTGAATATCCCCTTGTATTGGCAAGCTAACAGGCACTTAGCACTTAGTTTCAAGCTCAGGATTGTGTCAGGTATTAAGACCCACTTGTGAATCCCACAGTGGGATGGACTTCCTGATATAATAGGAAGGGGCTGGAACAGGGAGGAGCTAATATCATATATAAAGAAAAGCACAAGCTGGAGAGTCAGAACTTCTTGGACTAAGCCACATGGAGGCTGAGGAGGAGAAGCCCAGGCTAGAGAAAGTGATTTTGATTTTGAGAATGGAATTTATGGTGGCAGAGCTTCTTCTGAGAGCCAACCAAACTCCTTCTGATAGCTTCCAAGGGCCAGCCGGAGCTGCCAGAGAAAGCATGACTGTGGTCACCAGTACTTTGTCTATGTTGGGTCTATGTTGATTTCACAGGCAGAAAGTGATTTTGATAAGGGTGCCAGCAAATGTTCAGGAATGTTATTGTGACTTTGTTAAGCCTTGTCTTCCCAGGAACAGAAACTGTGAAGGATTTGAGGTAGACTGGACACGGTGAGCTTCAATATAGAATGGGAACTGGACAAAGAACTAGGAACTGCTTGCCTTTGAACCCAGGTGACAATTTGATGGATTCAGGTAGGAGATGGGACCATGGAAGAGGAACCATGGAAGCTGAGAGCCTGCCTTGAGGCAAGATGAAAAGACTTCTCCTTGGGTATTTAATGTTAACTGATGAGACTGTAACTTACTTGTGACCTAGTACAAAGGACAAAATGGCCTTTGTACTTTCCACTCCCCCTTAAGAAGGTACTGAGTAGTGAATGATGATATTGTAACTTAATTGCACCCCATGGGTAGAGGACTTTGACCTTTCTACTTTGTGTCAATTAAGGAAGCTTGTTTCCTTAAGGGTGATTGAATTAAGGACTTACTAAATGATTGAGTTACTGAATGAATGTACTTTGTTTAAAACTATGCGACCACTTTGGTGAAAACTGTGTGGCCATTTTAGTGTTAAGTTGTTAAATCATAACATGTTAAATGCTGTATTTTGATTTCCTGTGAATGTTGTGCTCTGATTTGTTACTGAATAAATAGAGAGTTCACTATACTGTGTAATCAGAACCTTGAAAAGCTGTTCACAGCAGCAGTCCTCTGGAAAGCTGCTTCTACTTGGCTTTACAAGTGAAAAGAGCAGAACCAGGAGAAATTTGTACACAATTACAGACACATTGTATATGTGATGACCAACTTTGATAGACTTGACTCTTCTCAGCAATGCAAGGTTATAAGACAAATCCAAAAGACTCATGATGGAAAAAGTTGTCCACGACCAGAGAAAGAACACCAGAGTTTGAATGCAAATTGAAGCAAACTACCTGCTCTCTTTCTTTTTCTTGTTTTGTTTTGTTTCCTCTTTCCCATTGTTCATTCCATCAGTTATAACCCTTCTTTTCAACCTGATTAATGTTTAATGTGAAGGTATTTGCAGATTCTATATTTGATTGTATGTTGCCATGGGGAGAGAGGGGAAGAAAATTTGAAACTCAAGGGATTGTAGAATTGAATCTTGTAAACTAAAAGTAAATTAATTAATTAATAAAAAAATCATGATTGCTCCTTATGGGTGGTTGAGCTAAAGATGATTGGAAGCCAGTCTCTAATCAAGAGGAAAGAAGACTTTAGATGGGTACTTTATATTGATTGATTCAGATTGTGACTTACTGAACAATATCTTTTGTTTAAGAATATGTGGCCACTTTAGTAATAAGCTGTTATGTTATATCACTGTGAAAATTGTAATTTGGGTTCTGTAAATGTTTTGTTTTAGTTTACTGCTGAATAAACATAGAGTTCACTATACTATGTGATCAGAACCTTAAAGTTATTCACAGCAGCAGTGCTCAGGAGAGCTTCTTATGCCTAGCTTTACAGCCAGACAGGACCACAATAGCTAGCTAATTGGAGGGCAGCACAACCCGGGTGTTTGGCCACCAAACCACAGAAAAGACCCCTCCCCTATTACCTGATCCCTTGACAAATCCTTCCTGCCTTTTTAATGTTCATAATTTCTGTTATGTAATTGCATCTTTACCCTATAAAAGTCCATCTTCCTTTTTTCTGAAGTCCCTGATTCCTCTTGGAACTTAACTGGCAGAATGAAAGGTGTCAATCTCAATAAATGCTTATACTTGGATTAAAGGTGGTCTGACTCTGAATTTTTTAAGACAGTTCCACCACAACATATCATGAAACTACAACAGGTTGTTTTGTCACTGGGTGGGCAGAGCCTAAACCACAATACCACCTTTTCCCATTTCTCATAATATATCCTATCCATTTATTTTTACTCTCCAGCACATTATACAGTATTAAAAATAAACTTTTGCTGTCCCAGACAGTCTTTGTTCTTCATCTTTCCCCTTCAATTTGAAGATCTTACAAATGGCAAGTTTTGGAAATAGTTATTTTATCGAAGGCCAGTCTCTGTTTAGCATTTTAAGCCCTTCACAATCAAACTGCAATCTTTTAAAACCAGGCTTGTCACACCTTGCTCACTTTACTCTCCAGGTTTGTTTAACCTTTCTCACTTTAATTCACTCTCAAGTGTCCGTCAGACTAAGCTAATTGTTCTTCCTTATACGCAACAGACCATCTCACACATCTGTGCCCTCAAACAGACTGTCTCCCCTTCTTAAAAACAATTTGGAATTGTACCAAAAAAAGTTGTTAAGTAATGTCCATTCCAGAAATGTGATTTAGAGATTAATGCCCTCAAGAAGGACAATAACAGGGGGAAATGTTTTCATATGTACTGTAACATTTACAACTGAATTATACTTAATAGTGAGGGGTTGAAAACAAATGATGTGCCCAATGATTAAGAAATGCCTAAACAAATTCTGGAAAATGAACATTTTGGAATATTATTGTACAACAAAGAATGAGGATTGTGAAGACTGAAATCACAGCTCTTTCAAAGTCTTCAGACAAGAAGTATTCAAAGGGGTTCAGAGAGTTTAAGGGGCTTGACAAAGCTACCAGTCAGTAGGTAAGGATACCAAAAATATTCTAGGTTTTCTGCTTTCTACTGTGATTCTTTTCTACTATGCTGCCTTTGAATAATTGCTAAACCAGAGTGCTTGGAGTATCTTAATCATTAAATCTGTGAGCACCTAATATGGATAAAACTACTGGTGCTATCTCTTCTAATTCCATCCATTTCCCCAGCACTCAAAATGCTTAGTTTCTTGCTGTCTTGGAGACATATTATTAAACTTATATGTTCCCTTTGATGCACAATAATTTTGGAATTTTAAGTCTTCTCGGGTCAGAAAATGTGCCTAACTTACTTAGCACAGAACCTGGTACTGTGCCAGATGTGTGAATTTAACATATACTTTTCAGTGATACCTAATACAACAAGAAAAAGATACTAGACATAGATCCAGGTGAATTACCGAAATGGCATTTTTCTCTCTGCAGGATTTCCTCACCCCTGCTCTCACTCATCTCTATTATGTTTTCCCCCTCCTTCACATGGGGAGAAAGTAATTGAAATAATGTAACATATAGCTGCAGCATTTCACTCCTCATATTTCTGCACAACTTAAAGGAAGTAGAGAGCCTATGTAGATATATTAGATGGGCACAGACCACAATAAAGAAATTGATATGCTTCTAAGGATGATAGATTCCTCCTCCCTGGAATCTTTAAACAGAGTCTGGATATCCAATAGGGATCTTGTAGAAGGGATTGTTCTTCAGGGATAGGATGGCATAGATGTTGTCTGAGGGCCTACCCCCCAATAAAACAAAAACAAAAATTCTGAGCTTCTGTGAAATTCTGAAGGAATAAATTAAAAGTTTAAATAAAAGAAACAAGAAGAGAGTTCTCAATTTCAGAATGATCTCTCATGCTCTAGAATACTCAAGAAGCCAGGATTTCAAAAGCAGGTGGTTAAAAAAAGATAAAGTAAATAAATGTACTATAATTTGTGTCAAAAAAACTTTCAATCCATCTGTAGTGAAGTTTCTTCAGATAATATTTAAATGTGAAAATATAAAAGGTTGGTGAAAAGTTAGAATTCACTTAAATTGTCACAAGTTTTACTTACTTTTTTGTGTGTTTTTTTTTTGTTAGATTATTATTTTTGGATGGGGGGGCAGGGGGAGATTGATTTTTATAGAGCTATTAAGAAGAGAGAAATACAAAGCTTGGACTACCAATAAGTAGATGACAATTAGTTAAAGCCTAAGGACTTTGTACCTAAAAGAGACAGGGGAATTTGGGTATACTACAAATTCAATGAGTCAGCAAAGCTATAGGGAGTCAAAAAAATCCCATTTACTCTACTACTGATTAAGAAAAGCATAGTTTCCAAAGTAAAGGAAGAGATGGGCCTTCAGCACTCTGCCCTGATCAGACCACATTTGGAAAACTACATTCAGCTTAGGGTAACATATTTGAGGAAGGACATTATCCAAAGAGTAACCAGAATGATGAAGGATCTGGGGCCTATGCTCTACAAGTATCAGTTAAAGGAGGTAAACATTAAAGACTTTTAGTGTGTAGAAGAGAAAGAGGGTGAGACATTCTCTTGAGGTATTTCAAAAGCTTTTGTGTGGAAGGTGGATTTGCCTTTTTCGCTCTGTCCATATGGGTTAAAAGTAGGAGAAATGGGTAGAAGATAAAAAGTAATCAAATAAAGGCTTTATATCAAGAAAAGCTTTCCTAATATTTAAAGCTATACATTTATTTGGTGGGTTTCCTAGAAAAGTTGTTGATTTCTCCTCATTGTAGGTATGATATGTTAGAATATAGATTCCTTCTCAGGTATAGGTTTGACTAAATGGCTACTGAAGACTCCTCCCACTCTAAAAATCAAAGGATATTTTATACTCTCCAAGGTGCTCTAAAACTCATCTGTATAGTGGGAACAATAATGCTGGCACTACCCACATCTAAGTGTTATTATAAAAGAATTGCCAGCTATCAAGTTCTATATAAATGTGAACTTTGGGATATGAACCTGACCTTTGATTTCATTAGTATAAGGAAGTTCTGAATTGGGAAACTCATTCTAGCAATGCAGGTCAGCACCTCATTGAGAAGTTAAGTGATTTGTCTAGTGTCACACAGCTGGTATATGTGAGAAGTAGGACCCACCCCCAGGTCTTCCAGACTCCAAAGCTAACTGTCCATCCACTATACAGAAGTATGCATATGACCCAGTAGAGGAAGTAGATTAACATGTAACTGGGAAATAATTAACAAAATATATAAAAATACAATAAAGTCTGATGTTAAATGTGTGGTTTGCTAAGTGGGTCACATAAGGTTTAGTAGTCCCTGTCTCTATCTTATTTTGATACCTCTGCACTACAACATGCTGTTTCTAAAAGCAAATATAAACCATATTTTATAAAAATATAAAATCATTTTCTGTGCTGTTACTATTGGTATTTTAGCAATTGTATTATTACAATTACAAAGCTATAGAATTAACACTCAATCAAAAGCCTCCATTAAGTATTTCCCTTTATAGCTATTGGCTCCTTCCAAATTTCCCTTTTCAGGGATTAGCGCCCATGATTCTAAGGCCCTAAAGATATCCTTTGGTTTCCAAGATTTGGGGCAATAGCTGAAGGAGAAGAGCATTCTGTCAACATTTTGATTTGCTGAGAAAGTTTAATATTCAGGGCTTTCCACCAGCAATTTCTTAGATTAAAAAAATTAATCAGCCTTATACTCTGTCCTCTTGTTAATCACTTCCATTTGCCATGTTTATTGCATATTGTAGCATGGCCACTTAGAGAGATTTATTTCATTAGTCTTTCCACAATGCTAAAGAAATAAAAAATCTCATTTAACAATGCATTGTAAAAATAAGCTGGCATTTTATTACAATAAAAAAAAAATCAATGGATTGGACATAAACACAGCTTTATTGTAGGGGAGACCAACAGAGAGAGACATCACCATTATGGTTCTGTCACTTTAAAGATCAAGCTATCAAGTCAATGGTCAGAGCTGGTCAAAAAATGAAAATTAAAAAGAAAACACTGAAATAAATAGCACAAATAACATATGAGGGGGGAGCCTTAAGGTCTCCCTTTTTGCAGCAGGAGCAAACAGGCCCCAAAAGAAAGAGGGAAAGAATTAAAAATATAGACATAGATGATATAAGTACAGAGATAGAAACAGAGATTAAAATAGGTAGATTAGATATATAGACATAAAATAGATCATATGTAGAGATAGATAAATATAAAAGTTATACTTAACTACAATATGCACACATATAACTATATCTCTGTATAAATATTTATATAATCAGAGGAAGCTAGATGGCTCAGAGGAGAGTGTGGTATCGTGGAATCAAGAAGACCTGAGTTCAAAGACATTTGCTACCTGTTTGACCTTGGACAAATCCTTCAACCTGTGTTTGCCTTAATCCACTGGAGAAGGAAGTGACAAATCACCCCAGTATCTTTGTTAAGAAAATCCCATACAAGGTAAAGAAGAGCCAAATATTACTGAACGACTGAACAATAACAGTCACACAATTAATTTTTCATTAAAGCAAAATGAAATTAGAAGGTACATTATGAAAAATGAATCAATATGTGATTCATTTGCAGAGATTGAGTAAAAAGTTATCGATATAATTTAGAAACTTCTAAAATCATTCATTTTCAAGCATATGTAGAAATAATTTGAGAAAATAATAGAAATTCAAGTAGTAGAAAAAATATCAACGCTAAATTTCAACTAGTCATAAAATACTAGGAAGAAAAATTCAGCTCATACACTAAAAGCTCATAATCTTGAAAAATAACTTATAAGTGTCCTTTGACAAATACGTATTCGACAAATCTATATTTTACATATATAATGATGACTTTTAAAAAGTAGTGGAAGTAAATATAAACTGCAGACAACAGAGATTCTCTTCCAACATGTCTTTCCAGTTAGTCTACAGATCACTGGCACATCAAACTTTTGTTTTACTTTATTCAGGAAATAAACACAAAAAGAGGAATATATAGGTTGCAAAGTGTTAATATCACTATGTCCAGAATGGAAGCAGAATCTGATTTGTCCCTCCTCTGATTGTACAGAGGGAGGTTACTTTTGCCCCAGCTTTATTCCCCAATGTAGATCCTTTGACCGTGGTCCTTTCCCCTATGTGTGTCCTTTCTCTCACTATTGCCACCCCATTCCCAAGCCTCTAGTACTCCTCGGTCTGCCCAGCTCTCCTGTACCTCTGATCCGAAGTGCTTTCTATTATCAGGAGATATGAGTTTGGAAACTTAGAAAAACTGGCAGAAAATAGCAAGTTCAGGGTTACTCGTTTCACCTTATCCATCCTACAGAGTAAATCAAGACAGCCTTTATTAATAAAGCCATCAATAAGCATCTATTTCATGCCTACTTTTATCTGGTACCCAGAAGAAAAATACTGAGAATGAAATAATTCCTACTTGCAAAAAGGAACAAATGTTTAAATAAGGCTAAGAAGAATTACATGAACAAAATAATATATAGCTTAAGTACAAAGTGAATGCATATAAATATGTACAAAGTAGTAATTCAAGGTGGTTTGGAAGAGAAGACATGAGCATTAGGGGAGAACTAGGAAAGTGTCATGCAGAAAGTGCTGCTTGAGGTACATCCTTCAAGAAAAAAGGGACTCTGAGGTGGAAGTGATGAGCAAGTGCATGACAGGCATGTGGGATGGCCAGTACAAAGATTTCTGAAACTGTTCTGGTTGCACCAGCTACATTTGTACTTTCTGTTTCCTTTGTCCCCTCATCATATTGTAAAGAGGATTAGACAGAGAGGGAGAGGAGAGGAAGGAGAGATGGAAAGGACCTTAGAAGCCATCTAGTCTAAACTTCTCACTTTACAGATGAGGAAATCAAACCACAGAGATGTTACAACAGTGATCTGCTCAAGGTTGCATACATTTCACAGTATATGGAAAAGCCGGAATTCAAACCTAGATGTCTAACTTGAAAGCCAACACTCTTTCCATTATGGCACACTGTCTGTTATGGCAACCATGTCATCCTGTTCCCAGTTATTACCATAATCCATTTTATATCCCTTTTTCCTTACCCTGACCCACTACAAATGATAGATTGATTCTAAGCTCCTTGAGGACAGGAAATATATTATCCTTTTGTTTGTATCCACTGTCGGCCCCTAACTCAAGGATTGTGCATTTATTATGTTCTGCATGAAGGAGACAACATGATATAATGCTAGCATTCCCATTTAGTGATTCATAATGATGGTCCAAGATTCCCTCTAAAAATTCCTTAATGGCACCTTAAGGAGGACATAATGGTAAAGAATATTATAAGCAGTATATTAAACTACAAATTTCATAATACTTTATTGTTGATGCAGCTGTTAGTGCTGCTGCTGCTGCTGCTGTTGTTGCTGAGAGAAGTTGGGTACCACTCTATAGTGGAAGCATCTATTGCACTGAGAATCAGAGGATTAGTTTCAAATCCTGGCTCTGCCTAAATAACATCATTTCTCTGGGGCTCCTATCTTACCTGTACATGTCTCATATCCGTCACTTTCTTTTATACCCCAGTTCAAGCCCTGATCACTTCTCCCCAGACCACTATTACCTTCCTAATTGATCTCCCTGGTTCCAGTCTCTTCCCATTTCACTCCATCCTCCATATTGCTGTCAAACTGATATTCCCAAAAACAGATCTAATATTGTCAAACCCCTACTAAAAGAGCTTCACCCACTGCCCTTGGGATCAAATATGAAATCTTCAGTCTGGCATTTAAATCCCTTCATAATCTGGGTTCATCCTCCCTGTCAGCTCCTTTTTCACTTTACTCCCCTTCATGTGCTCCCTGCTAGTAGGATCCATATAGACCATTCTGTGTCCTACCTCTCTGCTTTTGTATAAGTGTCCTGTGTCTGGATTACTCTCCTTTCTCATCCCATTTTTTTAGAATCACAAACTTCCTTCAAAGCTCACTTTAGCTGTTACCTGTGCCATAAGATCTTTTCTACTTTATTTCTCAAGTTATTAGCACACTCTTTATTTTTAAAAAAAGTGTTTATGACTTTGTACAAAGTAACATTCCAGGTATAAAAATGGAAAAATAAGTCTTTGCCTCCAAAGAATTTATATATTACTAGGAGTATGATGTGATACAACATATTTAAAAGTATTTAAAGTATTTAAATAGTGACAAAACTCTCACTTATACACTGCTTTCCAGTTTATCAAGAACACTGATTACAATAACCCTGTGAGGTGAGAAGGAAAATATGTTTTTTTCTCCTTTTTTATCCACAGTTAAACTGATATTCAGACAACTGAAATTCCTTGGCCAAGATGGAACTTGATCAAGAATCCAGGTTACCAGAGAACTTTGAACCATATTTAATATAGGCTCCTATTTTATCCCCTAAGGGGTCCTTGATCGATAATAAATAATTGAAATAACAAAATAATAGATCCATCATTTTTCCATCAGAATAATACAGCACTAATATATCTTAAGAGAATGCAGCAAGATAATTCATGTTATCAGCTGGAAATCTGTCAGATATGTAAGTGATCTGAAGAAACAACCCACAGGAATGAATGACTCTTCAGTGCACCCCTTCTCCAGCATATTAACCAGGGAGAAAATCTCTAGTGCAGATTTTCAACTTTAGTAATTCTTTATGCTGTAAAAGTTGACCTGAATTCTAGTCCTGATTGGTTACTGTGTGACCCTAGGTAAATCATTTTCTAATCTAGTTCTCAGACTCTTCAGTCTCAAATGAAGATAAAATATATGCCATAAATATTTCTGTACAAATAGGTCATTTTTCTATATTACATGCTGTGATGAGATTTTATATAATTACATAATTGGTAGCATTTAAGTTATAAATTACAAAATTGTATGATTTTATAATTAGATGTCTCATACAGTACAATCATTATAATGAATATATAATTATTCATAAATATCTCATTTTACAATGATCTCATTTGATTCTCTCAACAACCCTAAGAGATAGATAATATTATTATTTCCATTTTGCAGCTGAGGAACTGAAGAAGAAAGAGATTTAGTGACTCACCCAGGATCACCAGCTAGTAAGTGTTTAAGGCTAGATTTGATTTTTTTTAAATACTACTTTATTTTTCCCCCAATTATAAGTAAAGACAATTTTTTAGCATTGTTTTTTAAAATTTTGAATTCCAAATGTTCTTCCTCCCTCCTTTACCTTCCCTCTCCCTAAGATGATAATCAATTTGATATAGGTTATATATGTGCAATTGTGTCAAACATAATTCCATAGTAGTCATATTGTGAAAGAAGAAACAGAAGAAAAGGGAAAAAAAGTTTTAAAAAGTAGAAAAAAGTAAAAATTGCCTGCTTCAAACTTCATTCAGTCTCCAGAGGTTCTTTCTCTGGATGGCAACAGCATTTTTCATCATGAGTCCTTTGGGATTATTTTAGATCCCTGTATTGCTGAGAATAGCTAAGTCATTCACAGTCAGTCATTATAATATTATATCATTATAATATTATAATTATTATAATATTATATTATAATTTATTATTCCTGTGTACAATGTTCTCCTGGATATGATCACTTCACTTTGCATCAGTTCACACATGTCTTTCCAGGTTTTTCTGAAATCAGCCTGCTCATCACTTCTTACAGTACAATAGTATTGTTACTATCATATGCCACAACTCGGTTAGTCATTCCACAATTGATGGGCATCCCCTCAATTTCCATGGTTTTTTGCCACTACAAAAAGAACTGTTATAAATATTTTTGTACAAATAGGTCCTTCTTCCTTTTTATAGAAAAAAATCTCTTTGGTATACAGACCTAGAAGTGGTTTTACAAGGTCAAAGGATAGGCACGGTTTTGTAGCCCTTTGGGCCTAGTCCAAATTGCTCTGCAGAATGGTTGGCTGGATCAGTTCACAACTTTACCACAGTGCATCAGTGTCCCAATTTTCCCACATCTCCTCCAACGTTTATCATTTTCCTTTTCTTTCATCTTAGTAAATCTGATAGGTGTGAGATGGTACATCAGAGTTGTTTCCATTTGCATTTCTATGAGTGGTGATTTAGAATGTTGGGTTTTTTTTTTCATATGACTGTATATAGCTTTGATTTCTTCATCTGAAAACTTCCTGTTCATATCCTTTGACCATTTTTCAATTGGGGGAATAATTTGTATTCTGAAAATTTGACTCAGTTCTCTAGATATTTGAAAAATGAGGCCTTTATGAGAGAAATTTGCTGTAAAACTTGTGTCCCAGCTTTCTGATTTCCTACTAATCTTGGTTGTACTGGTTTTGTTTGTGCAAAACCTTTTTAATTTAGTATAAGTAAAATTGTTTATTTTATATCTCATAATGCTCTCTATTTCTTGTTTGGTCATAAATTCTTCCTTCTCCATAGATCTTACAAATAAACTATTTCTTGTTCTCCTAATTGGCTTATGCTATCACCCTTTATGTCTAAATCATATACTCATTTTGACATTATCTTAGTATATGATATAAGATGTTGGTCTATGCCTAGTTTCTGCCATACTATTTTCCAGTTTCCAGAGCAGTTTTTGTCAAATACTGAATTTTTATCACAGAAGCTAAGGTCTTTGGGTTTATCAAACAGTAGATTAATATGGTCGTTTTCCACTGTGTCTTGTGTACCTAATATATTTCCCTGATCCATCATTCTATTTCTTAGCCAATGCCAAATAGTTTTGATGATTACTGCTTTTTAATAGTTTGATATTTGGTATACTGAGGCTAAATTTGAACTCAAATCTTCCTGACTCCATGACCTGTGTTCTCTCTATCCACTGTGGCACCTCAAATACTCAAATGTATCTGTGGTTTCATCAATTAGGAAGTTCTCTCCAATGATATAGATTAGAACTCATCCATGCCTATCCATTCTGTACAAATATTTTGTGCCATTCCATAAAATTACCACAATTTACTGAAGGCCTTCCTCACTTTCTCCCAAACATCACAAAGAAACCAATGAAGCACTCAGCTTGTTTACCTGTTATTTTTCACCCTAGAAAGGTCACTAGTCTATCCTCTTTTTAGATAATGCATTTCCCTAATGATATCCTTTCTTCACTGTCTTCAATTTTCCTTATCTGTTAGATATTATAGCCTGCTCAAACCCACCATGTCCTTCTCCATTACTCTCTGAGTGATTCTAATTTTCAGTTCTTCAGAGTCTGTTGCATTCCATTGCTTGAAGCCATAGAAACTCTGGTAGAATATTGGCATTAAAGATGTTTTTTCTAGAAGAAGTTTGGGGGTTGTTAAAGGAGTTTTGCAGATTTCTGAAGGTAATCCATCCCTCTCTCATCCTCCTGCTTAAATCTAGATTCAGCTTCTGAATCAGTTTATATTCTGTCACAGATATATGTGCTGATGGATAAGTTCTATATGTTGACCATCTGATTACATGTCACAATGTGGGCAGTAGGCATTTTCACACCCTCCTTTTTTTTCCTCCTATATATGTGATTAGGCCAAATCCTTTGTTATGGTTACTCTTTCAGGACTCTCTGAAATGTTCTGAGTCTCGATACAATCAACACGATGTCATTCATAAACCAGAGTAGCCATAAGAGATCTCTCTTAAATATAAATGGAGTAAAAATACTTTGAAGGGGGAGGTTCATTCAATTTAATAAACATTTTTGAAGTACCTACTATATACAACTTGTGACCAGACTTTTGAGGGAAAGCAATGAAGAAATTGAAAGCTTAGTTGGACAATGCAACATACTTAGGATACAAATATAAAATTAAATAAAAATTGATTAAATTAATTAAAAATTAAATCTTCCTCAAAGACTTTACATCCTACTTGAGGGGAAGGGATTACAATATGTACACATTTAAAAACATATAAAAAATTTTAAAATATATTTTAAAGTAGGAGGGGGCATCAAACCAATTTTTAAGCAAACCAGAGTTTCTTAAAGGTATAGGTGAGGAATTAATGTTTTTCAGCAATTGTGGACCATCTTGCAAAGGCAAGGATGCAGTAAATGTTATATTCTATACTAGGAACAGATAATAAGACAGCTTAGCTGGATCAAGTGTATAATCAGAAATAATAGAAACAAATAGAAAATGAAAATATAGGTGAAAGGGAAACTGTGGAGGGTTTTAAATGCCAGGACTAAGTTCTGTATTTTACCTTAAATACAGTAGAAGTCATTAAAGATTTTTGAGCTAAGAATGGCATAGACACATATGTGTTTAAGGGGGGGAAAGTAGAAAATGATTTACAAATACAAGGCATTTGAATTATTTTAATTATTCCCTTAATGAATGTATCCTAGTTATTTGCTTCTACATAAATGAGTACAATGTCTACACTGAATCCCAAAATGCATATTTCAGGTTCATTCTTACATAGCATGTAGATCCTAGTGTTAAATGCAAATTTTGTAATCTGAAGAGGAGTTTGGTAAGAAAAAGAGATAGAACAAGAGCATTCCTCAGAGATTTAAGACCTCATTCAAGTAAGGAATATGAATAAGAAATTTTTCTGATATAGTTTAAGCTAAGGAATGAAGCAGAGAAAGCTTGTTTTCATCTGATTAAATCAAAAAGAAATTACTCATCCTTGCGAATGCAAATACATGCTTTCTAAATGGTGTGGTCATAACATGGTGATTAGATGACAGACTGTTAGCCAGATCCTTCCATTTTTATAAATAAAATAATCACAACTGACCATTGTTGATAATTACAGTGAGAAAAGTTTTCATTATTTTTGCAGTATTTTGAATTATTTCCCAGTCTTTTCTGTTCCCTTCCTTCTTTTTCCTTCATATCCAAATGTTCTCAACCCTATTTTTGATGAAGTCTCCATTTTGTACCATTTTTGATATGTCGGTTTTTTATGAGTCACACTTGCATAGTAACAGGAATATGCCTTCTGATACAAAGCCTCTGCCCCTCAAATAATTTCCTCACACTAAATATATTCGGTGGATCAAATCCACTCAAAACAGTAGTTCAGCAGCCACGGGACGTAATTCATTCAAAGCAATGACATTTTATGAAATGATAGTTAAAGAACATTTTGACTATGGTTATGTCCCCCATAAATATTAGTAAAACATTCCAGGGGATTGTCGTGCCGATGCAATATTCACAGTGCCCACAATCACGATAAATATACTGACCATAACTACAAATTTGCTTACGTGGTGCTCGATCCCAACACATAGAAGACAGAAGCTTCAGACACTAGAAAACCAAACCACAATACCAGGAAACCAAAGCCATCACAGCACCATAGAAGTTAACGCACCACAATGTAGCAGAGCATCACGCCATCCTTTAGCATTCCTACAAATCAATTTAAGCTTAACTATCGCAGCAGGTGGCAAAAAAGGAACTTTTATTCAGGGGACTGAGTGACTCCTTGCCTGAGCAGCCTCTCTCTCTCCATCTAGCCGCTCTGACTCCCAGTTTCCTGTGGGCTCTGTTCCACCCCTCAGCAAACTCCTCCCACCACAAGCTCCACGTGACTACATTCAGCCTATTAGGGGGCAGAGTTTATTTTCCAAGCTGGAAAGGTCTTCAAATTCCCTTAAGCTTAATAAGGGGCAGGGAAGATCTTCAAATTACCATTACCTTTATAGGGATAAACATACCCTCGAGCAGAATAATGAACACGTGCAGGAATAACATATGACAAAGCACCCATGTGGGGAACACATAGGGAAGTGTACGACAGAACTCCAATGCTGCAGTACTACTTACAGGTTCTGGTAAAGTCATCATGTTGCTCCACACTGGAAATACTTCTTTTTGTTGTTATTGGGAAAGCTGGTCTGTTGACCCATCTGTTTTATGTTAATATTTGGGGTGGAACTAGATGGCGTGACAAAGACTGCTTGAAATGTAATCTCTAATGGGTGTTTCTCCTGGCATTTACTAGAGTTTCTGGGTTCACCTACTGAGGAGCACCTAAGCTATTTTAGCCTTGCTAGCATTTTTCATCAGACGTCCTCCTGGACTGTCTTCAATCTTCGTCTTTCTGAGAATGGCAAAATCAATCATAGTTCATCATCATACAATATTACTATTATGCTGTAAAATGTTCTCCTGGTTCTACTCACTTTACTTTGCATCAGTCACGTAAGTCTTCCCAGGTTTTTCTGAAAGCAACCTGCTCATCATTTCATATAGCACAACAGTATTTCATTGTGTTCACATACCACAACTTGTTCAGCTATTCCCCAACTAACGGACATCCCCTCAATTTCCAGTTCTTTGCCACCAGAAAAAACTGCTATAGTTTTGTATAAATCAATTCTTTTTCTTTGATCTTTTTGGAATAGTTATTCTAAAAGGGATTTCTATTTCTATCACTTCCTGTTAGACTTTGTTGGTAATATATAGAAATGTTGATGATGTAAGTGGGTTTATTTGAAATCCTGGAATTTTTGCTGAAGTTGTTAACTATTTAAACTAGTATATTAGTTAATTCTTTAGGATTATCTAAGTATATCATTTCCAAAAATTAACAGTTTTATTTACCTGTTATTCCTTCAATTATTTTTCTTGCCTTATTGCTATAATTCACATTTCTAATACAGTACTAAATATTAGTAGTGTTAACGCAAGTCCTTGCTTCACCCTTGATCTTATTAGGAAGGCTTCTAACTTATCTTCATTACAGATAATGCTTGCTCATGGTCTTAGAAAGATATTGTTGTTTAGTCATTTCAATTTTGTTCAATTCTATAACCCCATTGCAGCTTTATTGTAAAGATACTGGAGTGGTTTGCCATTTCCTTCTCCAGCTCATTTTACAGATGAGGAAGCTTAGGCATATAGGTTTGAGTTCATTAGCCAGACTCATACACTCATAAGTGTCTGAGGCTGGATTTGAACCCAGGAAGAGAGTCTTCCTGATTCCAAGCCTAACACTCTATCTACTGTGGCACCTGTCTGCACCAGATAAATGGAACTTATTGTTTTATGCCTGAATACATGGTAAATTTTTGTAAATGTGCCATATGCAGCTGAGAAAAACTGTGACCTTTTACAATCTGATTTAAAGTAGCTAACTGATGCCAAAAACAACCATTATTGCAATAAAGAAATACTAGAAAATTTCCCATAAAAAAGAGAAAAAAAAGGATGCCCTTTTCCCTTATTAATATTTCATAAAATTCTAGGAATACTAGTAATAAGCAATAAGAGAAAGAAATTAAAAACAAAAAGATAAGGAAAGAGCAGAAAAAGTACTTCATTGGTCCATAATACTTAAGACAATTCTAGAGAATCAGCAAGGACATTAATTTCTATAATTAATAGCCTCAGCAAAGCTGGAGGCTATAGAATGTATGCATAAAACTAACAGCATTTTCAAATAATGATAACAAAATCCTGAATAAAAAAATAAAAAGGGAAGCCCCATTTAAAAGAAATATAAGATCCATAATATCCAGGATTCAGTCCACAAAAGCATATTCAATTCCTTTATATATTAAATTACAAAATTACCTTAAAAACAAATAACAGAGATAGAAAAAATAAAAACAAAATTCATTTGGAAGGACAAAAGGTCTAGAATATCAAGGGAATTAATAAAAAGAAATGGAAGAGAAGGTAGCCTAACCATAGCAGATCTTAAATTGTATTATAAAGCAGCAATCATCAAAACTACTTTGTAATGGCTAAGAAACAAAGTGGTGGATCAGCGATATAGGAAGGTACACAAGACACAGTAGTCTACTGTTTGATAAACTACAACTTCTGGGAAAAGAACTCACTATTTGATAAAAACTGCTAGGAAAAGTAGAAAATAGTACAGCAGAAACTAGGCATAGACCAACATCTTACACTGTATGCCAAAATAAAGTCAAAACAGATACACAATTTAGATATAAAGGATGATACTATAAGCAAACTGTGACAGCAAGGAATAGCTTACCTGTCAGATTTATGGAGAATGGAAAAATTTATAACCAAACAAAAGATAGAGAACATTATGAAATGAAAAATGGATGATTTTGACTACATTAAATTGAAAAGGTTTTGCACAGACAAAGCCAATGCAACCAAGATTAGGAGGGAAGCAGAAAACTGGGAAAGAATTTTTACCCAACCAGAGTCTCTGATAAAAGTCTTGTTTCTAAAATATATAGAGAACTAAGTCAAATTTATTAGAATACAAGTCATTCCCCAATTGATAAAAAGTCAAAGGATATGAACAGGCAGTTTTTAGTGGAAGAAATTAAAGCTATCTATAGTCATATGAAAAAAATGCTCTAAATCACTATTGATTAGAGAAATGCAAATCAAAACAACTTTGAGTACCACATCACACCTATCAGACTGGCTAACATAACAAAACAAGAAAATTACAAATGATGGAGAAGATGTGGGGAAAATTAGAACACTAATGCATTGTTGGTGGAGTTGTGAACTGATCCAATCATTCTGGAGAGCAATTTGGAACTATACTCAAAGAGCTATAAAACTGTGCATACCTTTTGACCCATCAAGTCCACTCCTAGGGCTGTATCCCAAAGGGATCATAAAAACAGGAAAAGTACCCACATGTACAAAAATATTTATAGCAGTCTTTTGGTGGTGGTAAAGAATTGGAAATGGAGGGGATGCTCATCAGTCGGGCAATGGCTGAACAAGTTGAGGTATATAAATGTAATGAAATATTATAGAGTTATAAGAAATAATGAGCAAGTGAACTTCAGAAAAACCTGGAAAAAATTATATGAACTTATGCTGAGTGAAATGAACAGACCCAGGAGAAAACTGTACAATTTCAACCACAATGTGTGATGACTAACTTTGATAGGCTTAGCTCTTCTCAGCAATGCAAGGATCTAAGACAACTCCAAAAAACTCACAATGGTAAATGCTGTTCACATCCAGAGACAGAACTTTGGAGTCTGAATGCAGATAGAAGCATCCTATTTGCTCTCCTTGTCTTTTGCTGTTTTGTTTCTTTCCTGTGATTCCTCCCATTAGTTCTAATTCTCCTTTACGTCATGACTAATATAAAAATATGTTTAATACGAATTCATGAGTAAAGTCTAAATCAGATTGCACACCATCTTGGGGAGTGGAGAGTAAGAGGGAAGGGAAGGAAATTTGAAATGCAAAATCTTATGGAAGTGAATGTTGAAAATTAAAAATAAATTAATTTTTTAAATGAATAACAGATTTAGTACCCAGGAGAATAATCAGTACTCTTAATCAGAATGTCCCAATACAATAAAAATGACAAAGCTATCAAGGTTAATTTTTGGATTAAGTGCTAAAACAATCAAACTACCAAAAGAATGCATTATAGAGCTAAACAAAATAAAAATAAAATTCTTTTGAGTTAACAAAAGATTTAGAGTATCAAGGGAAATTCATAGGAAAAATGGAATTGGGGGAATGATTAACACTGCCAGAACAAAATTATTTTGTAAAAAAATCATCAGAACTACTTAGTACTGTTAAACATAGAAAAGTGAATCAATGGAACTGACTAAACAAGGAAAAACAAGAAATAATTGAACTCAGTAACCCAGTGTTCCATAAAACTGAAAAAAAAATACCACAGGAAAAAATTTCCTATTTAAGAAGAACTGCTGGGGAAACAAATAAAAAGCATGGTAGAGGGGGCGGAGCCAAGATGGCGGCGTAGAAGCAGCAACATAGCGCAGCTCTCACATAGCCACCCCAAAATACCCATAAAATAGGACTCTAAACCAATCCTGGAACTCCAAAACGCACACAAAGATACTTCCCACTAAAGTCAGCTCGGCTACGAGGAACCATATATATCAGCACTGCAGCCAGAGCGCCCCCACCAGAGGCCTCCAATAAACATGAAGAATGCCTTAAAGCTAAAGATGAGCTGAAGAAAGATTTTCAAAACCAAATAAGGGAAGTGGAAGAAAAATTGGGAAGAGAAATAAGGGAAGTGAAAGAAAAATTGGGAAGAGAAATAAGAACGTTGCAGGAAAATCATGAAAAGAGAGTCAGCAGTA
>CM053581.1:82729400-82744578 GCA_028627135.1 Pseudochirops cupreus
ACCTACCTAGCAAAACTGAGTTAAATGCTTCAGGGGAAAATATGGCCATTCAGTGAAATAGAGGACTTTCAAGAATTCTTGATGAAAAAACCAGAGCTGAACAGAAAATTTGACTTTTGAATACAAGAAGCAAGAAAAGCCTGAGAAGGTAAACAGGAAAAAGAAATCATAAGAAACTTATTAAAGTTGAACTATTTACATTCCTACATGGAAAGACAATAATTATAACTCATGAAACTTTTCTCAGTATGAGGATAGTTGAAGGCAATATATATGTATGCATACATATATGTATGTATACATATACATGTATACATATTTCTGTATGTATAGGAGAGTGTATGTGTGTATAAATACATATGTGAGTGTGTGTATATATTTGTACATGTATACATAGAGAGAAGGCACAGTGTCAGTTGAATAGGAAGGGGTGTTATCTAAAAAATAAAATTAAGAGGTGAGAGAGGAATATAATGAGAGAAGGAGAAAGAGAGAATAGGATAAATTATCTCATATAAAAGAGACAAGAAAAAATTGTTACAACGGAGGGGAAGAGCAGGAAGGTGAAAGGAAATGGGTCAACCTTATTCTCATTGAATTTGGCTTAAGGAGGGAATAATATGCATACTCATTTGGGTATCTTACCATGTAGGAAAGTAGAGGGGAAGGGGATAAGAGGGGGGATGATAGAAGGGAGGGCAGATTGGGGGAGAGGGTAGTTAGAAGCACACACTTTTGAAAAGGGACAGTGTCAAAGTTAAAAATAGAATAAATGGGGGGGCAGGATAGGATGGAGGGAAATATAGTTTGTCTTTCACAATGTAATTACTATGGAAATGTTTTGTGTAACTATACATGTACAACCTATATTGAATTGCTTGTCTTCCCACTGGGTGTGGGTGAGAAAGCAAGAAGGGAAAGAATCTGGAAATCAAAGTTTTAAGAACAAATGTTTAAAAAATGTTTTTTTACATGCATCTGGGAAATAAGATATACAGCCACTGGGGTATAGAAATCCATCCTGCCCTATTATAAAGTTAGAGGGGAGATGGGGGAGGATATAAGAGAGAGCAGATTGGGGGAAGTAGTATTCAGTATGCTCCTCTATCTTGCAGGGGGTCAGAGGAAAGACAGGGAGAAAATTGTAACTCAAAATCTTATGGTAATGAATATTGAAAACTAAAAGTAAATTTAGAAATGCCTACTTACAAAAAAATAAAATAAAAAAAAAACCCATGTGGATAAATAGACAGGTATAAGATGCACAGAGAATAAATAGAAGGCCCCTTTGGAGGAAACACCTCTAGCAGCTGGGTGTTCTCAGGGAGGCCTCTGGCACAAGTAATCATCTGAGGTGAGTCTTGGAGAAAGCCAAGGAGTCTAATAGGTAAAGATACAGAGATGGGAGATGGAGTATCATGTGGGAGAGACAACAAATAGGAATTGTAGAGTGTACAGAGAGGTTTAAAGTGTGAAAAGACTGGAAAATTAGAGAGAGGCTAGGTTGTAAAAGTCTTTATATTCCAGAGGACTTTATATTTGATCCAGGAGATCATAGGGAGCCACTGGAATTTAGTAAAATCACTCTGGCAGTTGAGTGGAAGAGAGACTGGACAAAGCTTGTACTTGAAGCAGGAAGCTCAATTAGAAGGCTATTGTAAGAGGCAAATTAAAAGATAAGATCCTGAACTAAGGGGGTGGTTATATAAACAGAGGGTAGTCAGTAGATACACATATGTATGTGTGTATATATGTATGCATAGCTACATATGTATGTATGGATGGATACATACAAAAATAAAATGAATATAGAAATGAAAAAAAATTATTGTATTCATGGTCAATATTCCTTTTTAAAATAAATTACTGAAAGTATTTTATTATTATCAGTGAAATTTGCTTTTTATGTGGTACAATGGGCAGAAAATAGACTTAAATTAAATAGACTGGGGACAGCTAAGTGGTACAGTGGATAGAGTACAGGTCCTGCAGTCAGGAGAACCTGAGTTCAAATGTGACCTCAGACACGTACTAGCTGTATGGCTCTGGGTATGTCACTTAACCAAGATTGCCTCAAAAAAAATTAAATAGGCTGAATGATTTTAAGAAGTTTAGTGAGAAAGTGATTATTTTTAAATGATGTGCTCCCAGAGTGGAGAATTATGTTTAACTAGTTGGCATAGTGTGAAGCCCAATGTCAAGTGGTTCTAATACTTTAAATAATCCGTCAGGTAGTGTTTCCCATGTGTACATGGGGAGACTTAGAAAACAATTGGTAATTGTTTGTAGATAGTGATCTAATTTAGAGGGAAAGCCCTCATGATAGAGTCAGGAGTGTTTTTGGTTCTAGTTCTTCAACATCTTATTATATATCTTAAAATCTGTTCTAAAATTCTGGGTTCCTTTCTCTTCCAATCCAATCCAATAAACATTTTAATTACCAGTTATGTTAAGGTCATTGAGGCTACAAAGACATAGAAGATGGAGTGTGTACAATAATATAGGATGGACCTAGGTTGTGAAGGACTTTAGTTGCCAAACTATAGATCATTTATCTCAGAGGCAATGGGGAGTCACTGATTTTCTGTCACTCTCCATCCTGTTGCTGCTTTGATTTTACTCTTAACTCCTCTGCTTTACATATTCAATGAATTACCAATTTCCGTTAATTTCATCTCTGCAACATGTGTCCTAGTCATATATTCATCTCCATTTTCATCCTCACCAATTTAGTACAAATCTCTATTGATTGCTTAGTGTGGTACCTGGAGCATAGTAGGTGCTTGATAAATCTTTATTGATTGGTATCCAAATTGACTAATGCAAGTCTCCTGAAAGGTTTTCTTGCTTCTACTCTCTGACTTCCATAATCTAGAGATCATAATGCTTCCAGTAAATTTCTTAGGCTTGGATCTAGTTATATCACTCCTATTCAAAGACCCCTCAGCGGCTTCCTGTTGGCAGCAGAGTGACTCAGTGGATAGAGAACTGGGTCTGGAATCATTAAGACCTGAAAACAAAACATCCTCAGGAACTTACTGGCCATGTGATCCTAAGTCTCTTATACCTCTGTCTGCCTCAGTTTCCCCAATTATAAAATGAGAAGCAAAATTATGCCTATTTCTCAGGGTTGTTGAGAGAATGAAATTAGATACTATTTGTAAAAAGAGCTTAGCACAATATCTGACACATAGTAGGCACTTCCCCCAATTACCTGCTAAATAAAGTTGCAACTCTTCTGCCTGGCATATAAATTCTTCCATCCTTTGTTCTACCTTACCCCATATTCTTCTTCGTAGATTTTCTGCTTTAGACAAATTGAACTACTTTCTATCACTGAAAATATGTGCTGTACTCTCTTGCTTGCCTTTCCTTGCCCAGAATATTATCTGTGTCTCTTTTCCTGTTGAATTCCCATTCATAATTTAAATTTCAACCCAAATATTGCAGTCTTCCTGAAGTCTTTCTCAGTGGTCTTACTTAACAACCTTCTGCTTTGTAACTTCCATAGAATTTTTTATTTTGCATTTTTGTTGGCACTTTCATTCAGTTATATAATAATGTGCACTTGTAGTTGTCTTTTCACATTTTGTCCTCCTGCTTGATTTTAAGCTCCCCAAGGGAAGGAAATGTAAATTGCCTAAATCTTGTGTCTTCCCCAGCTCTCAGCAGAAGGAGAACAACGCCACTAATAAGTCCTCTGTGCATGAATGAATATTGCCACAGACTTTTTTTCATTGAGATGTGAAGGATAAATGAAGGCATTCACATCAAGAACTTTGATGTAATTCAGGAGGAATGGGTCATAGAAGTAAGAGAGAAAGGCAGCATAACTGAGGACGAAGTGTTGGGTTTGGAGTTTGAAAACCTGAGTTCGAATGCTATCAGATATTCTTACTCTATACTCATGGGAGTGCCATTTAAACTCTCACAACATCAAGTTCCTTATTTGTAAAATGGATGTAATAATACTTACATCACCCACTTCATAGAAGAATTGTAATGAAAGAGCTCTGTGAGGCTTAAGATACTATATGAGTGAGATTTTATCTTTCTAATTTTTAGAAATGGACATGCATTCTAATCATGCTTTTCCCACAGAGTTTGTATTTTGGCACCATTTATATCCCAATATATTCATACATATTCTTGTGTGTGGGTCAACTACTTAAAATATTTATTTTTCACTCCAGTCCACTTACTTAAAAATATTTTGAATGGTTGTTTTATTCAGGGAGAGAAGAGGATTGAAGTGCTACTTCCTCACAGCTCAACATTAGCACCTCTGCTTTTAAGCAGCTACAGCTGAAAATTGGGAGAAGTCACTCAGTGAAACATAAACAACAGGTTTAATGTACCAAAATTGAACATTACCTTCTTCCCCAGTGTCTTTTTAATTGTTAAATTTAAAGGCTTTAGATGGAGTATCCATAAAATGTAATGAGCTCCTCAGCTGGGCTTATGTTGTTTGCCAGTCTCTTCATATATTTTTAAAGTGCAACTATTTTGGTGTTTTGTTTTCTGTTAAGACATTGCATATTCTCAGACTTTTCTCCTCTCTTGTAGCTCTCAATACACAAGGGTACCCTTATAATATTCCTTACACAGCCAAAAAAAAATTGGCAGTACTAAAGTCTCCACAATCTCCTGACTCTTAATGTGTATGAATTTCAGTGAGCCCAGAGCAACATCAAATGGAGAACAGCTGATCTCAAATCACTCTAGGAAAGCTTCTTGGAAAGTATGTTGCAACACAGTAAGTGCTCAGAAGTCATGGGGGGCTTTGAAAATGGAGCTGAGAAAAAGCAATTCTCAATCTGGGGTCTCACTTACCATCACATTGCATCTCTCAACAGAAACAAAAACAAAAAACTTTTTTTTTTTAAATTTTGCACAGGCAGACTGCTTTGGCATGGAAGGAGAGCCAACAAATTTTGAGTCAACACTCATTAATCACCTCTAACATACGAGGTCTGTTCTAGGTTCTACATAAAGGCAAAAATGAAAAAAGTCCTCACAGACGTTACATTTTACTAAGAGGATCCAACAAGTATATAACAAAAATGCAACCTAAAAAGAGAATAACACACAATTATTTCAAGAAGGCGAAAGTACTAATAATAGGAAAGGCCTCCTGTAGATGATGGGGTCTTAATAGTACTGTGAAGGGAATTATGGGATTCTGTGAGGGAGGGATGAGGTGGGAGTGTATACTCCGTGTAGGTTGTGCAATAATAGAGGCAAAATAATGAGTGTTTCTTGTGGGTGTAAGGAAGTATGTTGGCACAGGTACAAACTGTGTGAGCTTGCTCAGATGACATCTCTTTGGAGGACAGCAGAGACGCGCTTCTGGGAGAGCTGTGACTCCATGGAAGGTAAGTGGCTTGGAGACCAGAGCATGTATGGGCATTTGGTCACTGATCTTGGTCAGCCAACTCTTGGGATGAAGAAGACATTTTTAGACCTATGAAAATAAAAACAGAGATGAGGATTCATCTGGCAACAATTTCACCTTTGGGATATGAATTTGGGCCAAATGCTATGTAGGAACTGAGCTAAATTTTGAATCCAATTTCCTGTATCCTTCTCCTCACTTCCCAGACTAAGATTAAAGTGGTATGGGATAAGGTTAGGATTATGGTTCTGAAGTATTAGGGAAAATCTTTGTACATTTCTTCTTGCTATATTTTTAAAATATATTTAATTTTCCCCAATTACATGTTAAAATAAATTTTTAACATTTTAAAAAAATGTTTTGAGTTCCAATTTCTATCCCTTCCTCCATTCTTACCTTCCTCCCTACCTCCCTCACCTGCACTCTCCCTGAGATGGTAAGCAGTAAGATATAGGTTATACATATGAAGTGATGTAAAACATTTCCATATTCGTCATTTTGTACAAGAAGACTCAAAAGAAAAAGAAAGAAAGAAAAAAAAGTGAAAAATAGCATGTTTCAGCCTGTATTTGAATAGTATAAGTTCTTTCTCTGAAGGTAGATATTATGCTCCAACATTAATCCTTCGGGATTTTTCTTGGATCATTGCATTTCTGCGAATAGCTAAGTCGCTCACAGTTCTTCATTGAACAATATTTCTGTTACTGTATACAATGTTCTCTTGGTTCTACTCATTTCACATTGTATCGGTTCATATAAGTCTATCTAGGTTTTTCTGAAATCATCTCACTTGTCATTTCTCCTAGCACAATAATATTCTATCACAACCATGTCACAGCTTCTTTAGCCATTCCCCAATTGATAGGCATCCCTTTGATTTCCAGTTCTTAGCCACCACAAAAAGAGCTGTTATAAACATTTTTGTACATATGTCTTTTTTAATGTGAACATTTAGATCTCAGAAATCACAAATACTCCATATCAAAGACTGAGTTGTTGTTTTGTTGATTTATAGACTTAAGAAAGTGAAGGAAAAGATGTTAACAATGCAGATTAAACTTAAAAGTAAGTTGCATGTACCTTTATTTTTTTTTTGAAAACCAATTGTTAAAAATATTCACTAACACACCTCTGCCTTTAAGGGACCTTAGAGTCAAGGCATTTTACAGGTGTGAAATTAAGTCCCATTAAGCTTAAATAACTTACACAGGTTTATTTGATGTCTTTTGGTGTCTTTGGGATATGGACCTATCTTGTTACATTTTTTAAGTAAATATCCCTTTGTAAATGTTACCTAGTATTGAGTGGTTATATGACATAGTAGTACTAGCCAGTGTTGCATAAAATGGGGGGAACTCAATTAGTAGTATCTTGAACTGACAGTTGAGAAAAGAAAGTTCTTTCCCAAACTTGTCAGGAACCTGAGAACCTTGAGAGGGAGAGTAGCAGGTCTGTCCTGAGAAAGTGGGACCAGAATGAACAATTTTACATGAATAACAATTTTTAGGATAGTTTGATTAAAACAAAGACTGTGTAAAGGGGAGTAATGAAATAAGATTGGAATGGTTGGTGGGAACCAGATTGTGAAAGGCTTTAAATGCTTGGCTAAAGATTTGATATTTGCAAGAAATAGAAGCCATTGAAAATTTCTAAATTAGGGAGATGTCACATGTGACATGATAAGATCTGTAGGGGCAGCTAGGTGGCACAGTGAATAGAGCACTGGCCCTGAGTCAGGAGGACCTGTGTTCAAATCCGGCCTCAGACACTTAACACAAAAACTAGCCCTGTGACCTTGGGCAAGTCACTTAACCCCAATTGCCCTACCTTGCCCTCTCCAAAAAGAAAAAAAAAAAAGATCTGTATCATAGAGCACCAGTTTGACTGCTGTTTGGAGAATTGATTGGAAATGGAATACCCCCAAGTCATGGGGACTAATCAGGAGTCTGTTGCCATAGTACAATGGAGAAATTATGAGACCCCAAATTAGGGAAGAGGCTGCACGAATGGAAATAAGGGGATGTATGTGAATGATATTATGAAAGTTGGATCAACAAGAATTACCAACTGATTAGATGTAGGGATTGAGAGAGGAAAGAATGAAGGATAATTCTAAGGTTGTAAACTGGAGTAATTGGTAGTATAGTGTTTCTCTCAACAGAAAAGTGAAAATCTGTAGAAGGGACGGATCGTCAGAGACCTCATGTTCCACTCACTCATGCCTCCTACTTCAAAAAAATGATGTAAGAAACTAATCAGAAGAATGAAATACTTATGAGGGAAATAATGAGTACATTTCAATTCTTCTCTTTTCTCAAATTCTTCCTCAATCCTTGACCTTTATTTCAACTCTTATTCAAGTCTTACCCATTTTTTAAGATATATATTTCCATATTTCTTTCTTTCATCTTTGATCCCCCGTGGCAGCTAAGTAATTCAGTGGTTAGCGTTTCAGGCCTGGAGTCAGGAAGACTCATTTTCCTCAGTTCAAATCTGGCCTCAGATGCTTACTAGCTGTGTGACCCTGGGCAAGTCACTTATCCCTGTTTGCCTCAGTTTCCTCATCTGTAAAATGAACCAGAGAAGGAAATGGCAGAGAAAGATACTCTTTGCCAAGAAATCTTCACCAAGAAACCTCCCAAATGGGGTCAAAAAGAGTTGAAATGACTTAAAATGACTGAACAATAACATAATCCCCTATTTCTATAAGGCAACATGACATCATATATTGGAAAAAAGAACTGGAATTGAGATCAAATGACCTGGTTTGGGATTCTGGCTGGACTACTTTCTGTGTGACCTTGTGTAAGTCATTTAAGCTTAATGAGACTTAATTTCACATCTGTAAAATGCCTTGGCTCTAAGGTCCCTTAAAGGCAGAGGTGTGCGAGTGAATGTTTTTAGCAAGTGACTCTCCAGAAAATAAAGGTATGTACAATATACTTTTAGGTTTAATCTGAATTATTAACATCTTATCCTTCACTTTCTTAAGTCTGTAAGTCAACATAACAACAAATCAGTCTTTGATTTGGAGCATTTGTGATTCCTGATATCTAAACGCTCACATTGAAAATTTAACAATCCTGTTTTAGGAGTTGGTATAAGCTGGCTCTGGTTCTAGATATATGAGCTTCTTATATTTCATTTTCTCATATCTTGGTACCTACAATTATTTAATAAGTATATTATTCATATTATTATCTTTCCCACTAGATTTTGAGCCTATTTTCTGGCAACCATCATGCATAACTCTGCTTGTGTATCTACCATATAGCATATAGCTCATGATTGGGTACTTAATGAACACTTCACTAGGTTTGAGGAGACTGGTCTGTGGACCACAGATAAGATACTTATGTATTTTTCTTTGAGAAGCACTTCAGTTCTAATAACTGCTCTTAGTATGCAAGTAACATGAAGAGATCGCTAATCTTTCAAAAAATGATAGAAGCTAGGACATGTTTAAATAATCTATCCCCTTAGCACTCAGATACATATTATGAATTCGGATACTGGTGTTATATCACCAAGGAGACTGCACATAAGAATAATAGGTAAAATGTGTATAGTATTTTTAAGGTTTACAAAGCACTTTACATATGTTACCTCATTTTTATCTTGTGGGTAATGCCATCATCAACAATTGAGAGTGTTTTCAAATATTTCTCTCATGTTTCAAATTGAAATTTACTTTGATACCCATAGTACAGTCTGTTTCAAAACTGCCTGAGATATTATTCAGAATCATCTTTAGATTTTAACAGATGCTTGGACAGGTTGAGATGAAATTCCCTGAGGTTGGGGGAAGTAATTTAAATCTTCACTGAGAATTCTGATTCTTGTTGTTTTTGCTCTTCTACCCACTCCTGGGAGAGAAAGAAGAATAGTGAGGATAGGACAGCAGGGAAGGATTACAAGATCTAGTGGAATCATTGAAAGAGGAAAGGGAGACAGTGAAGCAAGAGAGGAAGACAGCTGAGGACTGGAGTGGTTTTAAGAGAGCCAAAAACACTATTATGGCGATTGGGACTGTGGACTAAAGAGCCTGTTGATGGTTAATCTTAGCCTTGGTTTTATCACAAGAATGCTTACTTTGTTTGCTAGGAAGTTATCTTCCTCCAAGAGAATCAGAAGGAAGGTTTGTAAAGGTCTCTAACTCCAACTCCCCCTCCTCTTCACACCACTTTGTTTCCTCGTTATTATTTAAACTGCTCTTTAAAAAATTCTGTTTATCCTCACTTAAAACATCTGTGCTAAATCCAGAAATATGTATTTTCTTGCGTACCCTGTTTGTGTCCAGACAGTGTAATCAGGAAAGCTTCTGGCTATTTGTATTCATAGAATTCAATGGGCTTGGGAATTAAGTCTAGTTTGGAGTTATTTCTTCTATGTCTATGATGAGGTATTATTTGATTTTATTAATACCTCTAGAAATTTTCCCAAAGTGTAATTCAACTTAATTTCTGGTTCTTTTTTTGAATCTATTGATTATTCAGTCTTTTACTGTAATTTGAGTGTGGATCATTAAGTTCTCAGAGGCAGAGGAGGAGAGGATGGTTCTGAACTCCTTAGACAAAGCATCTCACTAACTTTCCCAAAAAGAGTAGGAAAGAGAGGGGTACACAAGCAATGAAAATCTCATTCCTAGCCAAGCCAATGGGAGGAGATAGGGATGATCCTTTTCCCTAAAGGGAAAAATGAGTTACCAGCTAACCAACTTTGTCCTCCACAGTAACATATGCATGATATAGGAACATAATGTAAAAAAATCATTATCCCTTGTTACACTATGAGACCTATAGTTTATCCATGCTACATTTCCATCCAATAGCCAGCTTTTCTCCTCTTAATTTCAGGATATACAGTCCTTTATACCATTGATCTTGAAAGTGTGGGGCATGTATCCCTGAGAACACACAAGATAATCCATTAGGATGTGGGAAGAAAATATTAGAACAACCTATTTTTAAATTTTAAAATAAGAAAAATTTTTTTCACTCATTTAATACAGAGATTATTTCTGGTACCTTTATTTGCTTTGTATTTCAAATGGTCAAGGATCCTATATGGTGCATAAGATACCTAAAGGAAAGGGATTTATATACGTCACAGAGGGCATAGCCAGTTAGTTCATATATGGGTTATATTACCTCATTTTTGCTAAACCAACCCTTAAAAATGGACAAATGCTTTAGAATGATTCTTGCAAAGAAACTGGGTTTGAAGACTATGAATTATGTGAACCCAAGTGAACACAAGGAAAATAAAACTCAGACTTTTCTTAGTTTTTATTTTAGACTGATCTCTTTGTCAGCTATATCACAAAGTAAAAATGACAGTCTAATCAGATCAGATTAGTGAGGTATTTAAAAAACTAAACTTCTGTTATTAAAAAGGATCTATCACCTAGAAAAATTCTCATATGTGCACACTTATAAAAGCTGGAAACATAATATTCTAAACTATCTAAAAACCTTCCAAATGCAGATTTTCAGTGAATTTTAAACCTATTCAAACCCAGTTCTAGTTTGAATTCTAGAAAAAAACTGTTGAGGAAACTAGAAAAATAGCAGAAAGTAGACTTAAACCAACACCTTACATCATATTCCATAATACATTTTAGATGGATGTATGACCTTAATATTAAAGATCATACTATAAAAAATTAGAAAAGAAACAGATCATATACTTCTCACATTTGTATGTAAGAGATAATCTTTTTAATCAAACATGGGGACAGGGACAATTATCAAAGGTGAAATAGATAATTTTTATTACTTGAAATTAAAAGGCTTCTGCACCAACAACAATAATGCATCTAGGATAAGGAGGGGAGTGATCAAACGGGAAAAAGTATCAAATTTCTCTGATAAGGGTTTTACCACATATCTACCAAATTGGCAAAGATTATGAAAGCTACTGTTTGTCAATAGGGAGGTATGTGGAAAGAAAGCCACAATAAAGTATTATTATTGGTGGTGTGAACTGGTAAAATCATTCTGGAACGCTATTTTGAATTATACTAATATAGATATTCCATTTACCTAGCGAATCTGTTGCTAGGTATATATTCAAAAGAATTCATTGGCAAAAAGGAAGGCTTCTATTCAGCAAAATATTTCTAGCAGCACTTTTTTTGTGTGTGTGTTACCAAAAAACTAGAAACAAAGTAAGATGTCCATTGTTTTATCTTTTCCTGGTTTAAGTATTAGGGTTATATTTGTCTCATTAAAGAATTCTGATAGAGTTATTTCTCAGTTTGGGTCTTAAATGGTTGCTTCAGGGATGTACACATAGATAATTAGGTTGATGCATACATTACCAGAGTTAGCTCAGCATTTGGGAGGCTTCAAAAGAATATATAGGAGAGAAGAGATATTAAACTTCTGATCAAACTGAGGGGTCTATAGGGCCATTGTGCTTACCTCTTTGTTGTATGCTTGTGAAACCCGAACTGTATATCAGTGCCATGCTAGGAAATTGAATTGCTTCTATTTAAATTGTCTCTGGAAGATTCTGAAGATGATCTGGCAATGTGAGGTACTGGACACTGAGGTTGTTTCTCAAGCTCAGCTGCCAAGGATTTTAACTCTGTTTGCAGAAACTATAACTCCAGTGGACTGGCTGAATTGTTTGAATACCAAACATACATTTACTTAAAAGACTATTTTACAGAGATAATACAAGGATAAAGTCTCTCTGAAGAACTTTGGTATTGATTGTGAGGCACAGGACTGTCTAGTGTGGCATGCCTGTATCAAAGAAGACATTGCATTTCATGAACAAAGTTTAATTGTGGTAGTTCAAAAGAAATGTGAGATGCACAAAATTAGCAACCTCTCCCTCCCAAATGGTAATATGGGCTATTTGTGCATGAGCTGTAATGGAGTCTTCTGAACTCCTGTTTGTCTGATTAGCCATGGTTGGATACACTGTACATTAACCCCTCCATTTTGATGTCATTTATTTCTCTTTGATTATGAAAGACAACAATCACCACCAACCATATGAACAATTAATAAAGATATATGACTAATAAACATTCCTTAATTGATAAATGGTAAAAGAATATGAACAAATAGTTCTCAAAAGAAGTACTGAAAAATATTCACAATCACATGAACAAATCTCTGATAACAGGAGAAATGCAAATCAAAGTCACCTTGAGGTTTTACCTTATATTCTGCAAATTTGCAAAATAAAAATAACAACTATAGCCAATGTTGGAGGAGTTGTTGGTGGAAGTTGTATGCAGGTGTGAAGTTGTACAACCATCTTGGAAATAAATTTGGAATTATGTGTATAAAGTGGAATCATGCAAATAAAGTGACCAAAATATCCATGACCTTTGAACCAGAGATTCCATTACTGGCCTTATACCCTAAGGAAGTCATTGATAAGAAAAAAGTGCGCATATACTCCAAAACATTTATAGTAGCACTGGAAGAAAGTAGACACCCATAAAGTGGGGAAGGGTTAAACAAATTGTAGTACCTAGTGCTAATGGAATGCTGCTGTGCTATAAAAAAATGATGCTTGTGATGAATATAGAGAAGCATGGACAGATCTGTATAAATTGATGCAGAGTGAAAAAAAGTAAAAATAGCAATGTGGATAGTAATTTAAACAATGAAAATGGAAAGAACGATGACACACCAACATATAAAGTAAATGAAACAAAATTAGAAAGATCAGATGAGATGCGAATGGAGAGATATGAGAAGACACAGCCAACTTACGGCTTCACTGGGGTGGGAGGCTCATAGGTGTTACACATTTCACATGTTTACAGACTTTTCCAATTGCGTATCAGTTTTGATGACTTTTTATTTGTCTTAAAAAAATGTGTCATATGGGATGGCTATCAGGGTGAGGGGAGAGGGGGTACCTGTGGAATACTGTGGTGATATAAGAAACAAAGAAAAACATTTTGATCTGTTTTTGTAAATGAAGGGCCTCACCTGCTGGGATATTGTGCATAGAGATTAACTATTGATAGTAGGAGGCCATTGTGGCTAATGAGACATTTAAAGGGGTGGGGTAGAAGGAAAGAGAGAGAGAGAGAGAGAGAGAGAGAGAGAGAGAGAGAGAGACAGAGAGAGACAGAGAGAGACAGAGAGAGACAGAGACAGAGAGAGAGAGACAGAGAGAGACAGAGAGAGACAGAGAGAGAGAGAGAGAGAGAGAGAGAGAGACAGAGAGACAGAGAGAGAAAGAGAGAGAGACAGAGAGAGACAGAGAGAGAGACAGAGAGAGAGACAGAGAGAGAGACAGAGAGAGAGAAAGAGAGAAAGAGAGAAGAGAGAGACAGAGAGATAGAGAGAGAGAGAATGAATATGATAATATTCTCTAAATATGTCATATAATCTACAAATGCTAGATCTAACAACTTAAAAATGAAGAGAAAATAAGTTTTAGTGAAAGTGTTCATTTTCTGCTGTTTTACTTATAATTTTTTGCTTACGATTCTCTATAGGTTCTCAAATCTCACATTGATAAATTTAACTATCTTGATAGATACATAACAAATAAGTATTCTCAAATATGACCTACATTTTAGTATGTTTAAAATAATTTATTTTTGTCATGAACTAAAAAATCAATGTTGGAGGAGTTGGTGGAAGTTGTGTGACTATTTTGCATTACATGGTTAAAATAAAATGCTTTGATACACAAAGACCAGAAAGTGAATATCATATGTAGTTGTTAACTTCTGTTAACATGGTTTTATACTTTTGAATTATATTTTCAATTAAAAATGGCAGTTATAAAATTATCACTTTTTGCTAATTTCCGCTTCTGAACAATTTTTCTCTGTTAAATTTTAAAACACAACCTTTCCTGTTATCCTTTTCTTTTTCACTGTATACATTTTTCCTTGCTTTCTTCTCCTTCCTCATTCCAAAGAAGCAATCTTTTCTTTTTTAAAAAAAAAGAAGCGGAAAAAAGTCAGGAAAATCAGTTATCATATTGAAAAAAAAAATGACCTATTCAGTGCTCCATATCTGGGGATTCCTACCTCATGAAAAGAATGAGGTCTTTTCAAATCTCTTCTTTAGGGTCAAGATTTTTTATAGTTTTGCAACATTCAGTTTTGATTGTTTTGTGCCTTTGATTTCTCCATTTTAATTGTCATAGTCACAGTGTATCTTGTTTTCCTGTGTCAGGCTACTTTATTTCATATCAGGTCATATAAGTCTTTCCATGGTACTCTGATTTCACCTTCCTGTCATTTCTTACACCACTACAATTTATTTAGCCATTCCCTAATCAATAGGTAGTTACTTTATTTCCAGCTCTTTGCTACCACAAAACAGTGTTGTTAGAAATATTTTGATCTGCAGGGAGACTGTTTTTTGCCAGTGAACTCTTTTGGATGTGTCCGTAGCAACAAGATCTCTCATCAAAATGGTCTTTTAATTTTTTCATAATGGGAGTTTGAATATTTGGGTTATATGCCAATTCTGAATTTATTACAGAATAAGGTATAACTCAGTCTCACTTCTACCATGCTTTTTTTTTTATATGAGATTCTTTATTAAATTTTTTTGAGTTACATCTTTTCTCCCCATCTTTCCCCCGCCCACCACACCAAACCAGCCATCCCAGTATTTCCCCCCTCCCCCAGTCTATTCTCTCCTATGTCACTTTTTGGTAGGGCAGGATGGATCTCCCAACTGCAGTGCCTGTGTATCTCAAGTTCCAGTTGGATGTAGTCAATAATAATAATAATAGTTGCATATATATATATATACACACATACACACACACACACTATATATA